>CM053622.1:7399987-7438692 GCA_028646595.1 Phalanger gymnotis
ACTGTGGGGGCAGCAGAGGCTAGGCAGGGCACCATGGGGGCAGCTGAGGCCAGGCAGGAGGCTGGGGGGGGGTGAGACACGAGGCATGGCACTGTGGGGGCAGCAGAGGCCAGGCGGGGCACTTCGAGGGTAGGTGTTTGGTATAAAATGCACCTGCAGTCAGAATAGGCAGGTAGAGGGGTCACCCAAGCTTGTGGGTCAGGACAGGCAGGTTTTTTAAGAGACAGCTGAGGTCAAACAAGACATGGTCTGGTGGGTTTAGGTGCCATCTATGTGGGTCAGACAAGGTCAGGAAGCACTAGGGCAGCCGATGGAGGGCTTCCAGGGTTAGAGAGGGCATGCATGGGGTAGGCAGGTGGTGGAGCCAACGGCAGCCAGGCATGAGCCAAGGGAAGGAGCTGGTACTGAAGGCTGCCAAGGCCAGATCGGCAGCCCCTTTCCTGCCCTGGCTTTCTCCCAGGCTCAGGCAGCACGGGGGCTTCCCCTTCCTCCCATGGGCAGAGATCTCATTCTGTCTCCTCCAGCTGTGCCCACCTCTGTCCTCCCTTCAGCTCCTTTTATCAGGACCCCTGGTCCAATCGACCTTTATCTTGCTACTGGAAAGGTGATAGCAATAGTTTCCTCCACGGTCCCAGAGCCCCTCTCCCTCACTGGAATCTAAGTTCTTGAAGGCCCTTTGTCCAATGCCTGTCATCCAGTGAGAGCCTAATCAAGGCTTTGTTGGTCCTAGGAGGCCACAGCTGGGGAGCTGGGAGCAGAGGCTGAGAGGCCTGGGGGCTAGCAGACTTGGACAGAAGCAGTCTGGCCCTTGGAAGAGCTCCCCAGGAGGGGAGCTGGCCTGTGTGGGTGCAGGTCCGCGTGCCCACGATGGGCTTTTGGGAATCCTGGATATAGAACAAGCATTGTATGGGCTGAGGCCATTCTAGGCCAAGCTTAGTTCACATCTCTACATCCAGGCCAAGTCTCTCTGGTCTTATTTTACCAGCAGCCTCAGGGACTCTGCCCTGGGTGCCCCATAGAGAGTGCAGACTCAACACGTAAAAAATAGAATTCATTCTGTTTCCCCAACCTCGGTCAACAATCACTGTGTTCTGACTCTGTCTCAGGCACTGTGCTAAGTTCTGGGGATACAGAGAAAGGCAAAAACATGGTTCTTGCCCTCGAGGAGTTGACAGTCTGAAGGGAGAGACAACTTGCCTCTCACAACCCAACTGCATACAAGATATACACAGTGTTTATTGTTCAGTCATTTAGGACTTGGGGACCTCATCTGGGGTTTTCTTGGCAAAGATGTTAGAGCAGTTTGCCATTTCCTTCTCCAGCTCATTTTATAGATGAGGAAACTGAGGCAAACAGGTTATGTGACTTGCCCAGGGTCACAGAGCTAGTAAGCATCTGAGGCTGGATTTGAACTCTGGTCTTTCAGACTCCAGGTCTGGTGCTCTGTGCACTAAGACAGCCTCTAGCTTCCCCACATACAATGTAGATTGAAGGTCATCTTGGAAGGTTTTCCTGGATGGGGGGGACCAGGAGATTGAAGGAGAGCAGGGGAGGCCGGATGTGGAGGCAAGGCACCAAAGCCTTCCTGGCCCAGGGTGCCCATGTGATGGAGGCTTGTGCTCCAGGAAGTGCCTGGGGCCAGTGGAGCTGGCTGGGAGTGTGGAGGCTCTGGAGGAATCTAGGTGCCCCCAGAAGGGCTCTGGGCGCTTCTTCAGTGTTGGCGGAGTCGAGGTTGATGGGAAGGATGTGGCGCTGCCATGTGGATGCTCAGCCAGAATACAGTGTCGTGGTTGTCCCTCAGCCCGTGTCCAGTTGGTTGCCATGTCCTGTCAGTCCTGGCCTCGCTACATCCCTGCCTTTGTCCCCTCCTCTCGTCTCACAGGGCACAACTTTCCGGCCTTCTGGGCTCCCTGCTTCCCCTGTCCATGCTCTATGAAATACCAGACTGATGTTCCTAAAACATGGATCAACCTGTCATTTTCCCTCTCAACTCAACCATGGCTGTGTTCTCTACCTGAGACCTTTCTGCACTCTGTAGCCTCTTGCTTTAGGCTCACAGGAGGCTCAAGGTGGGGATCAGGGGGACTGGTCAGCAAGCATTTGGGAAGGGCCTTCTTTGCCTCGGGTGCTGGGCTCAACGTCAGGCTACAAATACAAAGAAGCCACTTGGGAGTGGGCTTGGGGGCCAGGGGCAGGGAGGCAAGATTTCAGCATGACGTGAAATGAATTCAAAACGTTGCTTGTTAGAGGCTTTTGGGGGGAGCAGGAGATACCCCAGAACCACAGGCAGTCAGAATTCAAGGGACAAGCTGGGCCTTGCAGCCCACTGGCCTCTGAGGGCTGAAGGCCCAGTCCAGGCTTCCTTCTGATCCCTCACAATGCCTCCCTTGCCTCGGCCAGAAATGTTGGGCAAGGTAGATCTACATTCCCCAGGTGAGAAACAGACATTTAGTGGTAGCATGATTATGGGTGAGATCCTCTGGCGCCGAGTCTCTAAAATTGGCCAGAGATACTTCACGGGCTTGTAAGGAAACCCCTCCACAGATGTGGGCTACAGAGACATTATCAAGGTTTCTTGAGTCCTAGTGAGTCTGGCTGGAAGTGCAGAGCCTCTGACCTCTGCCTCTGGCCTCGGAGCTTACCACAAAGGGAGACATTTATTAAACACCTACTGTATTCAGTGCCCTGTGGTAGGCCCTGGAGGAGATAGATGCAAAGCTGGGAAAGGAGGGGCTTTTGTAGGTCGTCTTAGACCACCACTGCCATGTTAAATGGCTTGTTGGATCTCAGCTTGTTTTCCAAATGACCAGTGCTAGAGGTATTGGAGTGCTATAGATTATCTGATACCCCCAGAGTGGGTTGTAATGAATCATGAGGTATAAATTATGTATCCAGTTCAAATGGACCAAAACCATGGCTCAGTGCAAACGGGCGTGCACCATGCTGGGAAGGCCGTCTTTTGACTGACAGCAGAATTACATGGAATGTGCCAAATGAGGGATTTTTTTTTAAAGTAGAGACTAATGTCCCATATGGTAATGCGTGACCAACTGGTTAGAAAGGAGCAAACTCAGGGCCAAGTGAGGTCCAAGGGCCTCACCAAGCTGGAGATGGAGAGCATCCCTAGCAGCCTCATGGACCAAGGGCCCTTTAGATGGGACCTAAAAGACCAGGGTAGGTCTTTCCCACCCATTAATAGGCCATGTGACCTGCTTACATCACAGGAAGCCTGGGACACATGTGGTAGGAGGAGCTTCCTGACAGGAAGGAAGGGGAAGTTGTGTCACAGGAAATGGGGAGAGAGAGAGAGAGAGAGAGAGAGAGAGCGAGGGAGCAGTTTTGGTTGCTAATGGCCGCCCTCATGATTGTTAGAACTGAACAGGCTGACTTAGCTGTACTGCAAGTTTGTTTTGGGGAAGACTATAGCAGGGGGTTGGAGAGGTTTTGGGATGGCGAAGCTCCATGTTGTGATATTGTGTTTTAAGTTCCTTGCTATTATGATAAAGTGGGCTGACTGGCTGTGGGAGCTGAACATTTGGTTATGGGATATGGTTTTCTGGTGTCTGAATAAATGTTACACTTCTCCCTTCTTTATGGAGAGTCTCTCACACGTTGTGATACAGAACTACATAGGCATATTCACAATTATTGTTGGTGTGTTTATTGCCTTACTGTTATAGTGGGTGGCAGAGCTGGCCCAGAAGGCCTCTCGCCTGCTGGGAGTCTGAAGTAGGGCTAATTCCTCATGTTTCTGGGGTGACTTCAAACCTCTGAAACCTCTGAAACTTCAAACTTCTGGCCTGTGGAATAAGGAGGAAGTCCGATTCTGCTTTGCCAAGGTAGGATAGTTCTAGGAAGGCAGACCTTCCTAACCATGGCTGTCCCCGCTGTGGGACAGGCTGGGCCATTAAGAAGGACTGTGACTGGGGTTTCATCCATCCAGATGCTGTCACCTGGCACCACAGAGACAGGCATCACATATGGCCTTTGTGCTAGGCCCAGTTGGTGACTGCTTTTCTGGTGAATGGGGTTAGGGGAGGGCAGCCCAGTCCCTCAGGGCCTCCACCTGTCTTTGGTTTTATTAATGAAATTAGACAAGTGGATGTAATAGCAATAATAAAAACATTAACAGCTGGAGTGAAGTGAACATAAATAAAACATTTGGCCTGGCTTATCCTCTTTCTAAATGTCAAAGAAGATGAAACTTGGTATTTCTCAGAGCTGTCTGATGATGGAATAGTTTGTCATGACAGGTAATGGGTGCCCTGTCACCAGAGGTATTCAAGTGAAGGATAAATGAGAGTTGGAGAAGAGACCCTTCAATGGTATAAAAGGTTGAACTTTCTTCATGTGCCAGGGCAGAACATGATCTGGAGGTACATGTGTATGGGGGTGGGGCAGAGTGCAGTCTAGAGGTGTGTGTGTATGGGAGGAGTTAAAGAGGAGAGGCACCTCTTTGGTTGGCTTTGTTATTTCAGATTCCACGGTCCGTCTCATCCCTACAATGTCTCCTCACCTCCAGGATGTCCCTTTAAAGCCTTTCAGGGCCCTCCTTCCCTCCCTCCTAAAGTCTTATGGCACTTGGTGGCTCTGCCAACCTGCTCTGCCCTTAGCGCTGGCCCATTGGAAACTTTTTAGTGTTCCTTGTTGGGTCTGACCATGTCACTCCCCTCCTCAATAAATGCCAGTGACTCCCTATTGCCTCTAGGATCAAATATTCAGTATTGGCTCCCTCCTCCCTTTCTGGTCTTCTCACACCTCACTCTCTACCCATGTCCTCTTGAATCCAGTGGCCCCAGCCTCCTGGCTGTTCCATGCACAAGACCTCCGTCTCTCAGCTCTGAGCATTCTCTTTGGCCGTCCTCTGTGCTTGGAATGCTCTCCCTCCCCACCTCTGCCTCCCGGGTGCTCTAGCTTTCTTGGAGTCTCCTTCCACCCTTTCGGGTCTACACTTCTTTGCCATGTACATAGACAAACATGGTACAAGGTGAAGTGTGATGGGGGCAAAGCACTCTAAATGACTGAAGGGAGTGGGAGCCTTGTCACTCGGGGACCTCAAGAAAGACATCATGGGGTGTGTGTGTGTGCATGTGTGTGTCTGTGTGTGCATGCACGCATGTGTATGTGCGTGCGTGCATGTGTGCATGTGTGCGTGTGTGCATGTGTGTGTGTGTGTGTGAGGGCACCTGAAAGACAAACCAGGATCTCACCAGGCAGAGATGAAGGAGCAGTGCTGGAGGGCAGAAGATGGCTGGTCTGATCCAGAGACAGCCATTTAGAATCCATTTAGAGGAGAGCATAGAGTGTGTGAAGGGGGATAGGGTGAAAGTAGACCCGGAAGGGGAGGGTGGGGGACCTCAAAGTTCAGTTTGTGTTTGATCCTCAAGGGAGCAGGTTTTGTTCAGGGGAGTGACCAGGTCAGAGCTGTGCCCCAGTGTGATGCTGTGAGCATTTACAACATTCCTGCAAAGCCCTTGAATCTTGGCTTGAAGATCTTTAATAAAGGAGGGGGAGGGCACTTCACACTGGGATGGTGCTCCTTGTCGTTGCCTCTCAGTGCCTTACCCCCGCTGCTTCTCATTCTGCTCTCGGGCCAAGAGGATGAGGCTTCTGCTTGAAGACCATTCCCATCCCTGAAGGGAGTGAGCTCACCTCTCCAAGGATTCTCTTCTCCAGCCACAGTGTGCCCATTTCCTTTCACTGATCTGTATGCTCTTGGGGCCTTTGCCTTCCCATCTGCCTTCCTTTGGGTGCTCTCTGGATTCTCCATGCAGCTTCATCCGCCATTCCAAACAGGCTCTGGAATGAGGCCATGGGACATCCCCTACTCCCTTCAGGCCTCAGCTTCTGCCCCTAGCTTCCTTGGCTGCTGTGATCACTCCATGATTGCTCAAGGGCCCTGCTTCCGACAAACTGAAAAGTCTTCTCTCTCCTCTCTTGTATTTGTGAAGTGGGCTTTTGGAAGACTTTACATTTATTCTCATTAAATTTCTCTTTCAAGTTTGGCCCAATGTTCCAACCTATTAGGATTGCTTCCTGACCCTTTTGTCCAGTGAGTTAGTGATGTGCCCTGGCTTGGTGCCATCTGCAAACTGGCTAAGTCAGCCATGGTTGATTTTCCCCTGTCACAGTACGGGGGCAGGCACAGATCCATGGCGAAGCCACTTGACTCTGCTATGAAAGAGGAAGCCTGGCCGGGGGCTTGTTGTGAGGACTGACTGGGGTTGTGGCTGCTGAGTTTGGGTCTGAGCTCCCCAAAGGTAAGCTTCATGTTCCTGGGGAACGTGGCACAAACATCACTAATGGGTGGATGGCATCAGCTCCACACTCCATCACATATTCTATTGGTAAAAACCATTTGCGCCGTGCACCCCCATGTGTGTTTGTCGAGTGACATGGGTCCCATGCATATGCCACTTCACTTGTAATTATGTACATCATAAAGTCGACACAAAAATAGAAACTGTAAAAGCAGGAGACAAAGGTGAAATAATATTTGAACAAGGGACGGCGGAACTTACTGAGCAGGAGGAAGACCTCATGGTTGGGCCTGAGCTTTAGGAAAATCACCGTGTGGAGGCCAGCTGGAGCAGGGAGAGACTGGAGGCGGGGAGCCAGTGGTGATGAGGGCTGGCACTAGGGCTGTGGTTGTGCGAGGCAGAAACAACATGCTTTCACGCCTTATCAGATATTAGGCCTGCCCCTCCCCCGTCAGTCATATTTGGTTCTTCGTGACCCCATTTGGAGCTTTCTTGGCACAAATACTGGAGTGATTTGCCATTTCCTTCTCCAGCTCATTTTACAGATGAGGAAACTGAGGCAACCAGGGTGAAGTGACTTGTCCAGGGTCACACAGCTAGTAAGTATCTAAGGTCACATTTGAACTCGAGTCTTCCTGACTCCATGCCTAGTGTTCTATCCACTGAGCCACCTGTTGCCTCACAGTAGTAAAGAAGTTTTAAAGAGGGATGGGGAAAGACAATGTAATTAGATCTGCAGTGCAGATTTCAAACCATGCATGTCTGCTTATCCTATGTGACCTCCCTGGAGTGGGGAGCCAGCAATGGTGTCTACTGTAGCCATGAGATGACCTGAAGATTCGAGTGCTGGTGTGTGTGTATGTGTGTAATGGTTGGTGTGGATGCCTGGGCTGGCCTTGAGTGGTAACCATGCAGAGGGGCACATACTAAGGCAGAAGGAGATAGTTTGGGTCTTGCCCAAGGATGTTGTTGTGATTAGCTGTTGCAGGGAAGGTGGGATTGGAGACCACCATCGTTGGGGAAAGGATTAGTGGTGTGGGAAACAATGGAGATCCTCCTTGGGGGAAATGGGGGCCAATATAAAGGCCACTGTTGAGAAGATGGTGTGAAATCCATGGTGGATGCCTGGGGCCACATGGTATCTGGGGTGGGAGGTGGCAGCAGAAGGGGCTGAGCCTCCGGGGCCAGCCCTTTGTGCGAGAGCCGAGAAGAAATGAGACATTTCGTGCCTCAGGAAAGCCCACTGGAGAATGCAGAGGCCAAAGGTTCCGGTGAGATCTCCTCTAGATAGTCGAGGAGGTCCACTTGTTGTGACTTTTCCCCCGGCGGTTTTGATATGTCACTGGTTGACATAAGAAATTACAGGGAATTTTGGGGGAGTTTTGTGGGAGCCACAGATGACATAGTAAGGCCAGCAGATGACACAGAGCCTAAAATACTTAACCCAAATTTTACATAAAGTAGTGTAAACACCCCATAAAAGATAAGGAAAGAATCCAGACTTCTCTGATATGAAGGGAGGGCCCAAAAATGCTGCTGGGATTTTCCCGATGGTGGGGGCCTGGCAGTCCTGACCCCCTGCAGAGGTGGGAGGCAGAGCTGCACTTTCAAACAGTGCCTCTTCATTGTTTGGGTCAATGTGTTCCAGAAAGCCTAAGCTAATGTCTATGAGCTTCCATGGGTGTGGTCAAGGCCCTGCTTCCCTCTGAGCGCTAAGGCCTCTTCAGGCCTCCCTGAGCCTGCTCCCATGTCTCCCCAGACAAATACACACAGAGTTTGAGCTGGAAGCAGCCTGTCCTTGCTCAGTTTGAGACCAGAGAGAAGTGACTTAGCCAGAGGTCCAAGGACGATGGTGAAGCTGAACCTGAAGACCGGAGCTCATGAAAAGTGCACAGGGACTTGGGTTCAAATCCTGACTCTGGCACTACTTGGGTGACCTTGAACAAACTCCCTCCCCTTGCTAGGCCCCTCACTTGTCCATAAAATGAGGCATTGGACTAGACCCTTTCTAAGGTCTGTTCCTACTCTGAATCCTCCCACTGCCCCTTCTAGGCCCCTTCTTCATTACAAGGTCTGGGGCCCAGTCCCTGTAGATCAGTGTTATGGAAAGGGATGGAGCTCTGTCCATGGGGAGTGTTCGGGCCCATTGTGGAGGACAGGGAGATTCCCTCCCTGCAGGCCTCCTTGGAAGCCATGTGTGGCGAGGCAGGCCCTCATTCCCAGACTCTGTGCACTGAAATAGCCATCCCTGTGACAAAGATGAAGCTTGTCTGAAGGTCCTGTTTGAAGCAGACACTGCCGGGCAAAGCGAGGGCCTGTGTTGGGCTTCCTGATATCAGGTAGTGCTGTGCCACATGGGCAGCCAGAAGGGCCTGGCCCCGGTCAGGATGCTGGCAGAGGAGCTCTGTGGGGCTGGCTGGCTCCCCCCAGACTGAGCCCCTTCCCTGGCCCCTCACTTACCATCCATTCTGTCCTTACCTCCAGGATGGCTGCGTCCCTCCAGGCCGTCACATTCTATGGCATTTTCTTGGTTCTCCTCCTCCTTGTCCCCTGTGTAGAAGGACCACTGCAGTAGAACCTTCTGTGGCTGACACCTTCCTGAGAGCGCTGGCTTCCCCTCCTCCTGAGCATCGAGCTCCTCCTCCCTCCTCTTTCATGGCTCTCATGGCCCCTTCTCTGCTTGGTAGACTTTCTGGTGCTTTGGTGTAGGCCGCAGTGATCCTTGTCCTCCTCCTCCCACTTCTCCAGGTGGCTGTTTGCTGAGTTTCTGTGCTGAACCCTCCTCTGTCCCCCTCTCCGCTTGCCCTTTGGCACAGCATCTATAGAGATGACTCTGAATCAAGGGCTGGTCTGCAAGCCTAGGCTTAGATCGCTGCTAGAGACCCTAAGAGGGCTTCTGCGTGGAGGGAACCCTCTGGGTTAGCTTGGACCCTTCCTTCTTCTTCATCTCCCAGTGTCCTATTGAGTCTACCTCCCCCGCCCCCTATTCCCCTCCTCTCCATTCCTCCGGTCACCACACAGTGGATTCTCATGACCACTCACTCAAGCTACTTTCCACAGCAGTCTATACTTTATGGGCTGCCAGACCTGGTCACCTCATGTTGCTCAAAGGCCCTCTGTGGCTCCCTATTACCTAGGAAATACAGTTCAGAAGACTCTGCCTGGTAGTCACAGACCTGCAGCCTCATCCTACCTGCCTCCCTGGCCTCATTTCATACAGCTTCCCTCCACATGTGCTTCTCTCAGGCCAAGGTGGAAGGAACACCCAGCCCCACATGCACATTGTAGACTTTCCTACCTCTGGACCTTTGTCCTGGTTCCTTGGTGATGTTACTGAAGTGGGGATTCCTTTCATCTAGGGGTTGGACTGGATGGCTGTGGGAGATCCCTTCCAGCTCTCAAATCCTGTGCTGTCTAAATATCCTTTCAAGCCGGACTCAGGGGCTGCCTCCTCCAAGAAGTCTGACCTGATTCTCTCTGGGCAGTGTTCTCCCCTCTCAGGAACCTTGCTGAGGACTTCCCTGGCATATTTCAATCACTTAGGTAGTTTAGTTATCTGTGTATGTGTCCTGTTCTCCTGAACTCAATGAAAGCGTTCCTGAAAATCGGTCCGAGCTTGGAGCCATCACACTGATCTGAGTGAAAGGGGAAAGTCCCTTTATGTAGGGGAGTATAGATGACAGCAGCAGCTAATTGGGGAAGGGGCGGGGCTGAAGTTCTTGTCTGTATGTTTTTCCACCTGCGTCCAGCGTCCAGGGAAAATAAGCCATTTCCCATTGGCCTCCGGCCACCCCTTCTTTGCTTCTGTGTTTCTTTGGGCAGAGGGAGGGGCCCTCAGAACAAAGCTCTGTTTGTCCCTTGCTTCACCCTCACTAAGGGAGAACCAAAGCCTCGGCCAAGGCTGTGGCTCCAGTGTGGATGGTTCTTTGTTGTTCTGGGTCTGGGCCTCCGATGGAGGCCTGAGAACTGTACTAAAATTGGCCTGACCTTCAGGGCCGAGCAGCAAGGGAGCGGCTGTGCTACTGCAACAGCCCGTCCTCCAAACTGGGTAGCCTGGTCTGGCCCGCACCTTTGGAGCATGGCAGACCTCAAGGAAGCTGTAGAATTGGGGAAAAATCAGAAGTGAGGTGCCTTTTCTAGGCCGCCTCATCCCCGAGTCCAGGGTTAACTGTGGGAAGAGAGCTGACTATGGACTGTGGATGGGGGTGGGGCCCTGGGGCCCAATGGGGGAAGGGCAGGGACTTATGTAGAGAAGAGAACAAAATGTGGCCCAGAGAGGATCTGCCTCGCCCAGGGCTCCTTGTTAGCTTGTGGCACAGCCTGGATTGGAATCCTTGCTCAATGCTGGTTTCTTCAGCATCCCCACCCTGGGGGTCCCTCTCTTTTCTCATTCTTTAGATTAGACAATAAGCATCCGTAATTGGTCCCTTTGGGTTAGACCGGCCAGTTTCCATGATACGGCCAGTGTCCAGAGTGGGGAAGGAGGGAGCTAGAGAGGAAGATAGAGAGCTGGGCCTGGAGTCAGGAAGGCCCAAGTTCAAATCTGGCTGTTTGTCTCAGTTTCCTCATCTGTGAAAAGAGCTGGAGAAGGAAATGGCAAACTGTATGTACAGTATCTGCCAAGAAAACCCCAAATGGGGTCACAGAGGGTCAGACGAGACTGAACAACAAGAAGAGGGGGTGTCAGGAGAAGGGAGCAGGATGGGGTCTCAGGGCCCTGGAGATACCCAAGGAGGCTGCGAAGGACACACTCAGCCTCCTTTTTCTGGTGCCTGAATCTGCATCCAGTCAGCTAGGCGCTCGTCCCCCTTCTTACGACCCCTCCTCTTTTCTTGGGTTTGGGTGACGTCTCCTTGTCTCTCCTCTCAGGCGGATCTCCTCTGGCCCCGCCCCCCCCCCCCCCCAGTCTTGTAGAGTGAAAGTTCCCTGGCAACCTGGCCTACCTTCCTTTTTGTCTTGGAATCCCCAGAACACCGTAGGTGCTTAATAAATGCTGACTGTTCATTCCATTGCAACCCTCTCTGTTCATAGAGGGTAAAACTGGGGCCAGGCAATGTGCTCAAGGCCACTCCAGGGTATTGAGTGACCCAGTCACTCCAAAGCCAGGCTTTTAGCAGCAGAAGCAGCAGTAGCACACTGCCATGGCCCAGCTTGGACCCTCACTCCCACTAAAGCAGGTTTGTAATCAGTATTGGCCCAATTGATCCTGACATTGGAGGCCTCCTGCCTCAGTTTCTATGCCAATAATGGGCCAATAATGCTGCAGACCTTCTAAAATGGACTTTCTCCTTTCTCCTGCCTCTGCCTCAAAGCCAGGGGCCTTTCCTCAGCTCCCCAAGCTCTGCAGCTTCCCAATGTCCTCCCTAAGCCCTCCAGGCTTGCCTCGGCCCTCTTGCCTCCCTGGTCTGCGCAGCTTCAGAGGGCCTTAGTTATCTTGGCTGCCACGTTAGAGTGTGAACTCATCCTAGGCTTGTGGTCCACTAAAACCCCCAGGTTTTTTTTTAAAGATGAATTGCCGTTTAGATGCCTCTTTCCTGTCTTATAAGGCTATTGTATTTAATCTTATCCATGCTGGCCCGATATCCTAGCCTGTCCAGATATTTTTGAGGCAGTATTGAATAGTGGATAAAGTATCACACTTGCAATCAGAAAGGCCTGGGTTCAAATTTGACCACCTAAAGCCTTTGTGACCCTGGGCCGGTCACTGACTCCTCTGGGCCTGCCTGTCCACTTGTGTTCAGTCCCTTTGGCTGGATCATCTTCCTCTTCCATCCATCTGTGCCTTGGTGGGTCTGTCTCCAAAGTCCTCGTCCTGGGTCCTTTTCTCTTCTCCCCCTCACACTTCCACCCACTTCTAAGACTTCCATCATTAGTTCTGTACAGGGAATGAATGAAAGGCCCTCTGATGACCTCCCTCCCCAGCCAGATCTCTCATCTCTAGCCCTAACCTCTCTCTGGGGCTGTAGTCTCCAACTTTGGTCCCGCCCCCAGGTCACCAGCACCTCCAGTTTAGCAGCCCAGCCTTCAATTCTTCCCCTCCCCCAGCCTTCCACTCCTCTGTTTCCTGCTTCTATCTACCACATCCCTGTGCTCCCACTGTCACCCAGGCTCAGCACTTGAAAGCATGTGATTCTTTGGTCTCGCCAGGCCAGATCCCACCAACTCTTCCTCTGCCACACCCTCCTTTCTGCTCCTGGTTAGGCCTGGGCCTAACATCTCACCTGGGCCCTTGGACTAGCTTCCTGGTACATTGTTTCCAGTCTCTCTGCCCTTTCCCTTTTCCCTCCTCCCTGCCAGACTGATCCTCTAATGCACAGCTCTGCCCATGGCCTCCCCTCCAGCCCTCCTCTTCCCTGCCCCCAGGGTAAAAAAGAAACTCCTTGGCCTGGCATTCCTGCCCTACCCAATGTGGTGCCAAGTTCCCCTTCTGACAGGCTTTGACACTACTCCCCTACGCTTAATCTGGCTCGTGGCTAAACTGCTCCCCAGTCTCTGATCTCTGCAGGCTTAGAAGGGGGTCTCCCCACATTTGAGGGCAGAGAAGCAGACCCTCTCCACCGTGGAGAAATTAGGCAGGAGGGATTACGCACTGCTACAGACACTCTCAGGAGGTGCGCACCTGAGGCAATCAGCCAGCACCTTCTCTCTGGTCTCACGGCCCCTCCTTGGGATGAGCCCTCGTGGGCTTATGGCCCAAATCCCACCTCTGGCTGCCTTCATGACCTTGGACAAGTCCGCTAACTTCCCTCGGCCTCAGTATCCTCATCTGTCCCTTCTAGGTGAAGCACAGGGTCAAGCACAGATCCCTGAGATACCCAGGATTCCATCCAAGTACTTTGCTAAGATATAGGTAACCTTAACAGATGCCTCCCCCCTATCGACCAGCCTGGGCCTAAAGCCAGCAAGGCCTGTCCTGGAGGACGCTTGTACTGTGCTTTGAGATCACTGCTTCATGCCTTAGTGCTCATTAACCATTTCATTAATGATTTTGGAATCAGAGCCAAGCTCACTGGCCCAAGGTTTGCAGACCATCCTCTTCCCTTTCTGGAAGATCAGGACATGGGCCCTTCCCGTTTTGCAGACCTCTTGAAGTTTCCATGATCTGTCTTCTTTTTCTTGAAGGCTCCATGGTCTTTTGAAGCCACTTAACCTGTTTGCTAGTTCTGAGAGTCTGTGTTCTAAATTCTCTTCCCAATCTAAAAAAGCCTGCAGTCTCCCAGAGGCTGTCAGCACAAGATCTGCACATTTCCTGGGAATGAATAGCTGGCCCTGTCCATGTGGCTGTCTTCCCCTCCCCTGCCCCGTCCCCAGCCCAGGGAGCCCTGACATGCTGTCCACCCCTGGGCAGTGGTGTCTGGGGATCAGGTGAAATCCCTGAGTCAGGGGAACAGGGCTCTACCACTGGCTCCCTGAGTGCTCTCTCTCTCTCTCTCTCTCTCTCTCTCTCTCTCTCTCTCTCTCTCTCTCTCTCTTTCTCTCTCTCTCTCAACATGTTGGATAGAATGCTGCCTGGGAGTCAGGAAGACCCAAGTTCAAATCCTGCTGCAGAAGCTCACTGCATGACCCTGGGTGAGTCACGACATCTCACTCAGCCCCATTTCCCTCATCTGTAAAACGAGAAGGTTCCATCTGATGTCCTCTAAGGTCTCCTATGAGCTCTCTGTCTATGATCCTATTACTTTCAGCAGTGGATTAATGAGTATACAAGTGGGCTGCCTAGGTAGGCCCCCATGGACCCTCTTTTTTGCTTCTGCCCCTCTTACCCACCCAGGGAGAAAGGAAGGAGGTGAGAGCTGCCACATGGCCAGGCCTGGTGTTAGTGGCAGCATGTGCTCTTTATGCAATGGCTGGGGAGGCTCATGAGCACCAGCTTGTAGATCAGTCCTTTCTGCAGCACATCCTTTGAGGATTCGTTGGAGTTCAGCTGAATTGGAGGTAGAGGGACCCAACGTACTTTGATAATCCTCGATCCTACGAATGGCACTGGTGCTTGGGTGTGGTCTACATTTTCTAGGCTCCCATAGCCCCCTGTGGTTTGGCTTCTGCTAATGTATTGCTAATAGGCAAGTGTGAATTAGGGTGAGATGTTATCTCTCCCAGGGTTTGCATTTTAGTAGGGGGCGGGGGGGGGGGCGGGGGGGAAGCAGAAGGAATGAAGCCGCCCATATCTGAGAATGTGAGGCCTTCTTGTCTCATTCAAGCCTCTAGCTCTCCAGACAGATGTGGAAAGAGGGCACCTTGGGAACTGACTGGTGGTTAGATTGTTGTCCTTGACCCCAGCCCCTGCAGGTCTGTGCCTGTGGGATTTCAGCCTGGTATGGCTTTCTCAGTGCCTTCAATGCATGTTTTCAGCTCCGAGATGCTCGGGAGTCTAGTGCTCCTTGGCATCAGCCTGGATCTTCCTGGTGCTTTGTGCCTGGAGACTCCCAGTCTTCCTCTCTTTCTCCTTGGCAACACATTGACGCAGGGGGAGACAGCTGGGGCGGATGCCGCTCCCACCCCTGCCTGGCTCCTCGGGGAAAGGTTTCATCTCGAGACCTCAGCAATCGGGAAGAAAAATATTGCTGTGACCCAGAGGACAAGGCCTCATTGGAGGCAGCCTCTAGCTCTTGGTGCTTGGGACCAGACATGCAGTTGGGGAAGGGGGAAGGGCCTGGAACACGCAGCAGGCCACAAGGGAGAGAGGCTGAGCCCCTGCTGAGGTCAGACACCCAGGGATAGCAGAAGCCATAGCCACAGCCCTGGGCCAGGCTCAAGGGGGCCTTTCCTCCGAGCTCTAGCCCTAAACTTTGTCTCTGGCCTCAGTTCTAATCCTGACCTCACAGAAAGAGCTGCTTCCACCTGGTCCTGGCTCAGGAAGGAGTTACTGATGGAAGGCTAAGAGACCTCATCAGAGACATGCCCATGCTCTGGGAGCCAGGGGACACACCCCTATACATATATACCCCCCTACACACATACACACCCATACTCTCACATATATACAGACATACATACACACATGTAAACATACTCATAGACACATACATATTTCACAACATACACACCCCTCACATATACACACAATTATACATATACTCCCAGACCCACAAATACACATCCACACTGGCACTGCCACATATATACATACATCCATATCTCTCCACGTAAATATACCCCCACATAAACACCCACATACACACCCCCACATGATACAGACGCAGATAATACACAATAAACAGCCTCTTGTCTTCCTATCTCCTTCCTCCTGTCCCTTCCTCCCCAGGGCCTGGAGCCTCAGAGAAGGGTACCTCTGGGCCGGGCTGCTTGGCTTTCTCCTGAGCCCTGGGCCAGGTCTGACTCTTTGGGGACCCTGGGCAGTTCCTGGTTCACTGGAGGCCTTAATGAAGAGTGTCTTTGGCTCAAAGGCGGCTTGGGTCGAATTGATTTGAGCAGGCCCTGTGTGTCTCTATTTTGGGTTCCCAGCACCCCTAAACCTCAGCAGGACTATCAACAGATCGCACTTGTGCCTCTCGCTGAGTGTGGTCCACTAGAGCCCTCAGACCTTCTTCATTCACTTGAATTGCTTACAGTCCAGCCACAGCTCCCTAGCAGGGCAGGGACAAGGGGTTGGGGACATATACATTTTTCTGTTTGGTTGACCAGAATCACATCTGTCGGGCCAGGTGTTGGTTTCCTGGAAGCCCTGGCAGTCATGCTAGGAAAAGCGGCCTTCTTGGCCAGTGAGAAGTTCTCTGTGACGGGAGCCAGTTGGCAGCCCTGGGTTCATAAGGAACATTGGCGCTTCATGGTGACCCCCCTCCCAGCCATGACTTAGGAGGGACACCTAACTTGAGGGGCCTCGAGAAACAGCCACCAGCAGGAAATAAGAATGAAACGACAATCTTGGAAGTGATGGCGGCGCGTATCAGGAGGCGATTAATGACCCGATTCTGAAAGCGCCTTAGCTGACAGGCTCCTCCACTCCACCACCCCCAGAGAGAGGGGACCCAGCCCTGCCCTCCAGCCACTTTCAGCGCCTTCCCTTTCTGGTGACCTTGCGGAGCAGGTGCTCTAAGTCATCTTTGTTTCAGAAACACAGACGCAGAACCCAAGGCCCCGGAAAGAGAAGTACCTCCTCGTCCATGGTCGCCCAGCTAGGTAGTAGTGAGAGCCCCTCCCCCTGCAGGGAAGGCACAATAGCCCGCTCAGCACCTCTGCCGAGGCCTCTAGTTAAGGCAGGAAGATTGCTGGCAAAATACAGTGTGTTCCCCCCTCATTCCTCCTTCGCACCATGAGCTCCCATCACTCCCATCCCAGGCTCTGTAGAGTTAGACTGGTATGTTTCCATGGGCTGTTGGGAGGAAGGGAGAGGTGGTCAAGGCCTACAGAAGTGGCATGAAGGGTCTGGGACTGGGGGCGCTGAAGGGAGAGGTGGTTAGGGCCTACAGAGGTGGCTTGAGGGGTCTGGGGTCTGGGGCTGGGGGCACTGAAGGGAGAGGCCAAAGCCCAATTTTGCTTTCTTTTCCTGACATGAATCTGCATCTGAGGGCCTCCGTGCTCCTGCCCCATCTTGCTGGCCCAAGCTGAGGCCCTCCCGTTGATGCTGTTTGCCTGCTGACCCAGAGTTCTAGCCTGAGACACTTGAGAGTTTGAGTAAGACCTACACGTGCCATGGGCTTTGTTCTAAGATTCTTTTTAGCTGTGATTGTCTCTGTTCTCGGACCCTTTCCATCTCTGAGGTTCCAGGGCTCATGGTCCCCAGGCTTGGCTTCTTGTGTTCTTAGCCACTTCCCCTCACAATATTCTCTTACTCCACAAAGCCCTCAGGAGCAGTCAAAAAAGTAAAAACCCCAGGCTGCTAGGGAAGGGGTTACAAGAGATACACCAGAGTATCAGAGGCCAGAAATCTGGGCTGGACAGACACACAGACAGATGGGAGGATGGCCTACTAGTCACAATCAGAAGGCTCTATCCCAGCTAGGGTTTTTCATTTGGTTCTTGCTGGAGCCTGACTCAGCCCCAGGGCAGGGGCAGCCCCCGTAACTTGGCCAGAAGGGAGACCAGGAGATGCCAACACCTAAGCAGGCAGGCCTTGGAGGAAGTGGGTGGCTCTTGGGGAGCCTCCTCAGAGTGCCCCCAGGCTGGCAGGGCCCTTCCTGTCCACCAGTAGACAGTGGGACTGCTCCCCTTTCACCACACTCTAGTCTTCCCAGCTTGCCTAATGGCTTACATTGCTACAAGGACAGAGGCCTGGCTTTCTGGGCCAATCGTCTAGTTCTTTCCCATCAGCCTTCACACAGCTATGTTTCTCAACACAGTCAGTGGACACTGTGGGCCTGAGGCCAAGGCACAGGGGGGCACAGAGGGAGGCAGCAGATATGGGGTGGGGGGGAAGTGATTCAGCTAGGATAGGCAGCTGTCTGTGTGTGTGTGTGTGTGTGTGTGTGTGTGACAGAGACAGAGAGATGGAGACAGAGACAGAGAGATGGAGACAGAGACAGAGAGACAAAGACAAACACAGAGAGAGACAGAGACAGACAGACACACACACAGACATAGAGAGACAGAGACAGAAACAGAGGTGGAGGTAGAGACAACAGGGAGGCAGGCTCACTATGTGATCCCCTCCACTGCCCTCCTGCTCTCAGGCCCAGAGTGAAGGGCCTTGTCCAGGGAGGTCTCTCAGAAGGAATTGTGGGGGCAGGGGGAGGGACCAGTCACACAGGACCTTAGGGAAAGGGTCACTTTCCACAGAATGGGATTTTCCCCTTTGTTTTTGAAAGGTGATAATTACATTTTTTTTGAAGCAATGCCCAGCACGTGGGCTGGTAGATGGCATCCTTGTGGGGACAGCCTAGTGTAGTGGGGAAAATGCTGAATTTGGAAGCCACTCCCAGTCCTGACCTATATTAATCACATATCCTCAGGTAAGCCATGTTCCCTTTCTGGCCTGTTTGTTGAGCTGTAAAGTAGAGATGTGGGAGTAGCTGGGTGGGCAGTGAATAGAGTTCAAATTAGGCCTCAGACACTTCCTAGCTGTGTGACCCTGGGCAAGTCACTTCACCCTGCTTGCCTCAGTTTCCTCATCTATAAAATGAGTTGGAGAAGGAAATGGCGAACCACTCCAGTATCTTTGCCAAGAAAACCCCAAATGGGGCCACGGAGAGCCTGACACGACTGTACCATGACTGAAAAGTGGAGACAATGAGACTTTGCTTCCGTGGTCCCATCTGCCCCCCTCAGACCTCAAGGAACACTGTTATGCCTTCTCTAGTGTCCTTAGAATGCAAGTGCAGGGTTTACAGGCTCCTGCTGGGCTGTCATCTCTTGGCGCCCTCCTAGCCCTCTGCACACCAGGGTCCTCCACATCAGTGCTCAGGAAAGGCTCATTCAATGAGTAGTGCACCCTTCCTCCAGGCCTCTCGGGCTTGGGAAGCTTAAGCTGCTCCAGACCCAGGTAGAATGCCTTCTTCCCGTCCCCTGGAGGGCCCCTACCCTGAGTAGGACAGAAGGAGTGGGGAGAGGGCCCCAGGGCCCCGGAGCACTAGCCCAGGCAGCCAGGACCCCGGGAGGGCTCACTAGATGAGGAGATGGGTTTGCCCAGATGGCCACAGTTCCCGACGAGGAGTTTTTCCCAGGCCCGCGGCTGAGGTGGGGTGGGAGAGGAGGGCATTTCCCAGCGGCTTTCGCTCAGGGACTGGCTCATTGCATTCTGTTCCTAGTGGTCTGTTTTCTATGGGGAGATAGCGTGGGACCCTGCCATCCCTAGGCCACTGTCGCTCAGCCAGCAGACCACACTCGTGCCCCCGTTAGAGACTCGCGGGATCTCTTAGATCTTGAGAACTGGAAAGAGGGCAGCCCCAAGAGCCGGTCCTTTGGACCACACCGTTCTCTCCTAGGATGGGTGGGGCGCAGCGGCATTTCTATCTGGGCAGCCCCTGTTGAGTTCGTGGGAGCTGTTCTGTGGCCCGGATCTCCCCCTGCTGCTTAGCAGCTCCCTCAGAGAACAGACAGGAATTTAAAACAGACGAGAACGCAGGACCCCCCTCCCCCACCTCCCCCATGCAGACTTCGTCCTACCAGCTGCCTGTTCAGCTGGGCTCAGATGAAAAGCCAGCCCTTTCCTTCGACATTGCCCGCCTCGCACCCCCTGTGTGCCCCTGGGCCCCGCCTCTTCCCCCAATGCGCCGGGAGCCTTAGAAGGGGGAGCGTGTGGGCCCCTCGGGCGGTCACGTCACGGACCCTCCCTGCGGAGCCACGCTCATAGACCACACAGAGCGTCTCTGTGCTGCGCGAGGTCAGGTGGGGGCTCTGCCCGTCGCACCATACTTACCGTCTGGTTGTCCTCGTACAGCTTCAAGTCGTAGCCGCTGAGCTCCACGCAGAAGATTATCGCTGTAACTCCCTCAAAACAGTGAATCCATTTTTTGCGCTCTGACCTCTGACCCCCCACGTCCACCATTTTGAACGTCAGCTCCTTGAAGGTAAACTTATTCTCCACGATGCCGGTGGTCATGTCCCGTGACCGCAGAATGTCCTCCACGGTGGGGATGTAGTCCAGCGCGGCAATCCTCTCGAGGTCGTTCAGGTAGTAGGCGGCGTTGTCCTCCAGGTGGTACTCGCTGGAGCGGCAGAAGCACTGTTGCACCCCTGGGTCTGCCCAGAGCCGCTTCATGACCCCCAGCAGCTCGGGGGTGATCTCCCCCCGGCTCTCCGCAGGGCCCGTCAGGGCAAACAGCTGCACGGCATCGTAGGCCCTGTCCGGGTTGTGGAACTCGATCTTGAGGGCCGCCAGGGCTCGTATGATGCGCGTGAGGGAGTCGATGGCGTTGTAGACGATCAGGGGCTTGTACTCTTTGCAGGCCTCCAGGTTGAAGCCCCCGCTGTGGATGATTTTCATCTGTTTGACGATGGTGCTCTTGCCCGAGTTGCTGGTGCCCAAGAGGAGCAGCTTGATCTCCCGGCGCTGGCGCTGACTCTCTGAGCGCAGGTGGCGGTCAATCCTCCTGGACCGGCGGGCGGCCTCTTTGTCCTCCGAGCTTTGCCGACATCCCATGGTACAGCAGCGGGGAGCCGGCCGAAAGGGCGGGAAGCCGAGACCGGGATGTGCTCCTCAGTGCCTCCGAGCGGGTAGCTGCAGTATCTTTGAGTCCTCGTGCCAGGTGCACCTGTGGGAAAAAGAATAGAACCCTCCAATACCCGACGGACGGGCCAACAGGTCTGTACCAACCGGCTCAGTCCCAGCAGGGGTGTGAAGACCTGCGGATGGGCAGCCACAGGCGGACTGTTTCTTCCCTGCCTCGCATGGTGCTCTCCTGCCCACGGAAGAAATGGTGGCACATTCCCTTTAGTGAGAAGACACGTCCCTTGTCCTCGGCTTGGCCCGATCTCTCAGGTACCCTTTCCTCTTCTGCATAATGCTCTGCCCTCCTTCTGGCCGAAGGTGAGGAGCTGCACGGCTTGGCCTTGGCCTCTGGCTGCCTGCCTTTTTAACTGTGTTTTCCTGTTGCTGTGGCGATGCTGCCAGGACTGGCTGGAGGACTGCTGCAGACTGTCGGTGCTGCTGCTGCTGCTGCTGCTGCTGCTGCTGCTGCTGCTGCTGTTGCTGCTGCTACAGGGCCCTCTTGGCCCCTCCCGGCTTGGGCTCTTCCCAGTCAGATCTGGGCATCCTTGTCCCCCACCTGCCAAACAGAGAGAAGAAGCAGTGAGCCCTAGAAGGAGGGACCTCCCTCCCCTGATGCCTGCATCCTTATGCATATCGCTCCAGATCACGCAAGCACTCTCAAGCTACAGAGAATAAGCAAAGGAAGGTGATTTCTGAGAGTCCAAGCCTGACAGCCCTGCCAGAAACCCAGGAGCAGCTGATGGCTCCGGGCCTCGGAAATGTGTTCCCTGAACAATGGTAAATCAAATGCCCTTTTCTTTCCAGCCTGCTGTGGTGTTATTATCCAAACCCACAGGAAAACAAACAGCGTCTCGCTGTGTCCCAATTCACTCCCAGCCAGAGCCAGCCGCTGGCCTGCCCAGCCCTGTTCTGACTGGTTTGCCCAAAGCAAAGGACGAGAGGGAAAGGTGAGGTGCGGTAAGGCCTAGGCCTAGGCCTTGACCCGCCTCCCCAGCCGAGCCCACTCTGTGTTTACTGTACCACTCGTTCCCTCCCTCTGCTCCTGGCCCCTGGCTCCAGACTTAGCTTCCGGCTCTGGGCCCCACCCCTGGGGTTTGTGCAGCCCTAAAGTTCCTTGCAGAGAAATGAGGATCTAATCCCTGTAACGCTGACCTGCCTGTTACTGAGCTTGGGGCAGACAGCCCTGATCCCCCTCCTGTGGGAAGAGGAAACTGGTTTAATAGAGAGTTGCCTGAGCTGGGGTTCAGGCTTGAGTCAGGACCACTGCCACTGACTGCCTGTGTGACCTTAGGCAGCTCCCCGCCCCACTCTGTCAAGGAGGGGAGATGGGATCACAGCCACTGGAAGGGCCCTTCCTACTGTGGCTCTGCAATCCTTGGAGGGAGAGTGAACCAGCTGTGCTCTCACACGCCTGTTGGACAGCACTTCGAAGTTTATAGAAGCACTTTCCTCACAGTGATCCTATGGGACGTTCAAATCCAACAAGGTTTTTGAAACACCCACTGGTCACAGGGCACTTTGCCAAGCACTGGGGGTCTGGAGAAGCTTGCATTCTACTGGGTGGGGGCCCATCATCACAGGTAGGGAAAACTCTGAGGAAAGACTGAAGAGGGGACAGAGGAGAGACCAGACAGAGGGCTTGAGGAATCTTTGAGGAGGGATAGGTCATGGCATCTGGTGGGGAGGGGGACCTAAGGAAGGCTTCCTGGAGGAAGTGGTCCCTGAGTTGAGCCTCGAAGGGGGATTTATTTTATTTCCCCCAAATTGTAACACATACAAGGCTCTGTGAGCAGCCCTGGGATATTCTGAAAGATGAAAACAGAGGAGGTTCAGGCACAGGATGGTCTGTCCAAATGCCCAGATGGAATGTGAAGTCTGGGCACTAGCTGGGGATGCAGTCGTTCTGGAGCCCAGAGTGGTTGAAGGAGAGTACCTGGAATAGGGCCAGAAAGCTGTGTCGGAGCCCAATGAGGGGCCTGAAATGCCAGGCTGAAGAGCCAGTAGAATGATGTGGTTAGACCTGTTTCTCGGCAGTCTGGAGGATTGTCTGGAGATGAGAGAGAATGCGAAAGTCCGGGCCAGGGGAGAATGAATGCCCAGGTTGTGATGGTGGCCCTAGGAGGAGGGGACAAATGTGAGAGATGACAGAGAGGCAGGTATTATTGGTCTTATTTTACAGTTGAGGGTCAGAGTTCAGTTCAAATGCTTGGCATCAAAGCCAGCCAGGTCCTTCAGATCCCAGCATTCTGTTCACTTCCCCTCATTGTCTTCCAATCCGTGGGGCAAAATGTAACATTCCCTGAGCAGGGTCTACAGGCAATCCAAAGATATGACTTCCTTTAGAGCTGATAAGAAAGACAAGTACACGAGTCAACTAATGTAAAACATGGAATGACAGTCCATGCTTACAGATGTTCAGAGAAGGGAAGCTGAGAAGGCTTCTTGCAGGAGGTCAGACTTGAGTCAGTTTGGCTTGGTGTGTGTGTGTGTGTGTGTGTGTGTGTGTATGTTTTAATATAAAGTCTTACAAGGCTTCCAAAAAGCAACCTCACCAGCACAGGATTGGGGAGGCCTCTCTAGACAGCAGTTGGTCTGAAAGAGACCTGCGAGTTGTAGTAGACTCGGGAGTTTGGTATCTGTCATTAATGTCGTATGGCAGCCAAAAAGCTCATGAGACCTTAGGCTGTAGTAAGAGAAACAGCATCCAGGAGTCGGGAGCTCGTCTTCCCGCTCTCCTCTGCTCTGGTCTGTCTTCTGAGTGTTCCAATGAGGACAGCTTGCATGACAGTTGGCCTTTGGTTTGTCCAATAGGAGAATCAATGGAGAAGGGAAAACTTAGGGGGGGTCCTGTTTAATAATGGCCTTACGGACTAGAACTGGGAACAGGGAGTGGGGTCTACAGAGAGGCAAGTCAAGGCTTCACAAGGGGAGATGCCATCCCGCAGTGGGGCAGGCTGCTGTGGGAGCCGGTGGGTTCCCTTTCACCGGAGGGCTTCAAGCAAAGACGAGATGATCATTGGGGGTGTGGGGGTGGGATGTTATGGAGGACATTCTTGTTGAATTATTGGTTTGAATAAGTGACCTCTTTTAGAACTTCTCATCCTAAAGAGGAAGGGGATTCTGGGCAGACAAAGCGACACAAGAAAAGACTTGGAGGAAGGGAAATGCAGGCCTCATTTGGGTGATGCTGAGTGGTTTCCTTTCCAGCTCCCCAGATGTTGTTAAGCATGTGTGGAGCACTGGACAGTGCGGAGACTGGGAAAGATAAGATAGTCTTACAAATGGGCTTTGAGATCTAGATCCCCAGACATTTCATGGCTCAGTAGCCACTCACAACCTTAATGTGCGATCCCATCCCTCTTTCACTGATGTTTGCTGTGATCAGCCAGCCAGAGGATATATTCGTCCAGAATAGAAGACATTTAATTAGACAGCAAGTGAATAAAGTGACGAGAAAGGACTTCCCTATGCACACATGGGGTAAACTCTCACAGGTTACCAGCCTACCAGTTAGGGAGGGCTCCATGCAAAAACCATAAGTGATAATTGAACATGTACGGGAGCATGTGTGTAAGGAACATTATAGCTAGGGAATCCAGAGAGAGAGAGAGAGAGAGAGAGAGATGCCAGGAACTTGAGGGGTCAGAGCGTGTGTGGAAGGCACACAAGTTAGGGGCATGCATGGCCAGGGCAATTCACACCTGAGAAGTTTCAGGGCTACTCATGTCCTGCAGTGACATCATACTCTTTGCTGGCCTCTGCTTTTCACTAGGCAGGTTGTCTCTCTTGGGCTTATCTGCACGCTGGACATCATTTCTCCAGTGGATGGATTTGTTGAGCATCTCCAATTTTTACTGCTCTATGGCCACCGCGTTTCTTTTTGTCCCCCTTTTCCGGCCTCCACCTCTTCATACTTATCTACTCACTCTTTGTTCCCATACATGTAATGACTGGAAAGCCTCTCCCTGATAAGAGTGGGTTGATCTCTTTTAATCTAGCCAAAGGCATCAGAATAAAAGTTAGCCAGAGTTCCCCTAGCTTAAGATGAAATCTGCTTTTTGACTGCCAGTATCTGGTGGTGACTTAAAGTCCATTGTTTCAGACACCTATTTGATAGACTTAGAAAATTCTTTGTAACTTCTGTTTAAACCCAAATGGGTTTCCTCAGTTTGAGTACTTCCAAAAAAATCCTTTATAGGAGCTCCAGATCAGCTAGGTCTCTGAAGCCTGTTCCAAGTTTTCGCCTCTGACTCGCATTCATATGAAACTGAGCAAGAACAGAAGCTGAGCACAGAAGGCAGAGTCATTCCTTCCCAGCTCCTGGTTCCCATTCTTGCCTTTATCATGTATATGTTTTTGTTTACTATGGAATCTTCCTCCACCGGGCCCACCCTATTTCTCCCCAGAGCCTCTGTTGTGAGGGGGCCGAGTCAGCCTGCCTTCATGCTCCTCCCCGCCCGGCTCCTAACGGTCTGGGTGCTTTGGTTCCCCCATCAGTGGGGGCCCCCTGATTTTCAGCTCCCTTTTGTGTGCTGCTTGTGAGTGACGATGATGATGTGGTTGGTGCTGTCTTTCTCCATTAGAATGGAAGCTTCTTGAAGGCAGAGGCTGCTTTTCTTTTGCTTCTGTGTCTCCTCAGTGCTTAGCACAGTGCCTGGCATATTATAAGGCCTTAATAAATGCTTGTTGCCTTCCTTATTTGTCAGCAACAAAATGTCCCTGTCTTTTGTGAAGCATCATCCCTGTTTCCTTATGTAAAGTTTAGGGGATAGGTCCTTGCTGTCATGGAGCTTATAGTCTGACATGACATATACAACACATGAAGAAGGAGGCAAGTGGGAAAGTGGAAAGAATATCAGATTTAGAGTCCAAGGACCTGGGTTTGAATCCTGACTTGGCTAGATACTGCTTCCATGACTTGATTAATCACTTTCCTTCCCTGAGCCTGTCTCCTCTTCTGCAAAATGAATTGACCTAAGACAATCTCTAAGGTCTCTTCAGTCTTCAAATTTTCAGATGCTTTGGATTAAAGATTATCAGTTGGTGTAAGCAGAGTTTGGACTGTCAGTGCTCTAGAGGCCCAGTAATGGGCATGGGCAAGTCCACCCTTACCCCCTCATAGAAAGAGGCGGGGGAGGGATGGTGCTCTGGGGACTCCCAGAGTCATCAGTTTGGGGCTGGAAGGTGACTCAGAGGGTATCTAGGTCAAACTTCTTATTCTCTAGGTGCATGAGAAAGTGAAGGGCCAGAGAGATGAAGTCACTTCCCCCAAACTGGGAGGCCAGGTCCTTCCCACTGGGCCAGATGGTGCCTTTCCAGAGCCTTGTGGACTCTCTGGCCTGCCTACCAGGGACGAAGTCCACCGCCTGTGCTTGGCTGACCTTGGCCCAGCTCGCCCAGTGTGTCTTATTTGTGTCCTCTCATCTCCTGCCTGGGCTCCCAGTCAGGGCAGTCACCAATCTTTGATACCACGAGCTTCAGCTCCACCCTAGCTCCTCCTTTGCAGCTGGTGTGCCAGCCTCTTCTGGGCTCATTCCAGGTGCTGCGGGCTGGGGCCGCCAGGCTCATCCCTCGGCTCGGAGGTGCCCAGTCTCATAAATAGGACTTAGGATGGAGAAGTTCTCAGTCCAATGAGGCTCTTCCTTTTCTAGAACTCAGATGGGCTGGTAACAGGAAGATAAATATGTGTCAGGAGCAGTAGAAAGAAGTGGGAAAGTGGGAAAGAAGTGAAGGAGAAAATCTCAGGGCTCAACGGAAAGGTTTTGTTTGCTGGAGAGGGTGTGCCCAGGAGGAGCCTGGTCAGGACTTCCTGAGTCCCCCTCCCCCCTTGGGTGTCTAGCTTAACAAGGTGCTAAATTGGCTAGATGAGGGTAGCTCTTGGACACCTTTAGACTGCTTGGCTCAGACTGTTAACTGCCTTTGCTCCGGAAACAACCCCACACTGAGAGTGACTGATGGGTTCAGAGCCAGTTTCATACGTCTGGCCTTGGCCCTAGTCTTCAAAAGGGAAAGCAGGGACCCAGACATCTACCTCCATTGCTTCGTAATCTCCCTTTGCCATAATGTGGGAAAGACCCAGGACCCCTCTCAAAATACTGTGTCTAAATGCAGAAAAAAGGCATAGGAAACCAGTTCCCGTGAGAGTTCCCGTTTATCCTGTACAGAGCTTGCTTTGTGTGTCTTTGTTTGCATGTTGTCTCCACCATTAGGCAGTGAGGTCTTTGGGGGCAGGACTGCCTTCTGACTTTTTGTATTCCCAGAGCTTTGCACCATGCCTGGGACTTAACAGGCACTTAATTAATGTTTCTGATTGACTGATATCTGAGAGACGAGAGCAAGAGACACACGCAGAGAAGGCTTACAAAGAGCGTCTCGGACTCAAGAATCATATACTAAATACCTACTGTAGGCCAGGCACCAGGTAACAAAAGGGAAGTTATCCCTGTCCTCGTGGAACTTGCGATCGAGTCAGGTGGGATGGCCTGGACACACAGGGAGGGACATTTAGGGTTAGGGTTTCCTCGGTCAAATCCCATCCTAGCAGTTTTCTAGTTTGGATGTTGAAGAGAAGAGAACCGGAGGATGGTCGGGACTGGGGAGGGCTTGGGAAGAAGGGGGATGCTTGGGCAGCAGGGAAGAAGACAGTAGTGACAGAACGGAGACAAGGGAGACAGGGCTAGTAAGGTCAAGGGCGCATGTAGAAGGCTTGGTTTTGGCAAGAAGAAGAGTCACCTCTGCATCAAAGATGGGAGCGACAGAGGAGGGGATGGAGGGTGATGCAGAGAAGGGCAGAAGAGGGAGCTCCCCAGGAAGGGCCCCCACTTTCTGAGGCAAGGCTCTCTGCTGCAAGGGATGGAGCAGGGGCTGGAATGTGAGGCTTGAGGACAGACAGCCACTGTGAGAAGTGCAGTAGAGAATCACTGTCTTAAGTGCAGTTAAGATCAGACAACGTACATAGGTGGCAGACAGTTAGCCTGGGTGTGTGAATTCCTTGAGCTCTGTTTGGGAGGCGATGAGCAGGAGTGGAGATGGGGTTGGGGTCTGACAAGATTGGAGCAGTGACAGGGAGGGAACGAGGGATTCAAGAGTAGAGGAAAGCGTTGTTTGTCCTTCATTCTTGAAGAGGACCATGACATGCCAGTGAATTGGATTTAAGTGAGTCAGGGCTGTGCAAAGTCGCCAGCCTCACTTTCTCCTCCAGAACCATCTGGGTCCAGTGGCCAGGCATGGATCAGGATGACTGGAGATGGCCAGGATGCAGTGGTGGACCTTGACCTTTTCAAGCTAAGGTCCTTAACAGGTGTAGAGGTGAATTGTGTAACTAAAGAGTTGGGATTGGAAAAGAGGCAATTTAAGCTCAGAGCGGGGTAATGGAAGGGAGCAGAGAAATAGTGGTCATGGGGAGGATGATGACAGGTCTAAGAGAAGTGAGGTGTGGGAGTGAGCTCAAATGAGGACATTGGCCCTGGAGAAAGTAGTTTCAGGCTCAGACTCTGAGTTGGAAGGGGCAGGACTGGGAAGAGAGCTCAGCAGCATCTGGTCCAGTCTTTGTTGGGCCCCTCCCCCTCAGTGGGGCTCCTTCTATCAGCCTGGACTTGCCTCTTTGTAACCTGGTGCCAAATGGAACAAGTCTCTTTCCTCCTTCCTGGGATACCCTTCAGATGCTTGAAGTCAGTGGTCCTGGTCCCCTGAGTGATCCCCAGGTCCTCTGGTGCTGTGAAGGCAGGGCCCTTCCCCATGCAGATTGCTTTCCTCAGACAGTCTCAGCACTCACTAAGTGCAGTCACCCAGAGGGTGCCCCCCTCAGCCTCTACCTCCTCCCATGCAGCCCAAGGCAGTGCTGGCTTTCCTGGCTCTTATCACACAGTACTGCTTCACATGGAGCTTGCAGCCCACTGAGACTCCCAGCCCTTTTTCAAACTGTAGTGCAGGCATATCTTCCCATCTCATGCTTTTGAAGGTGATTTTGTAAATCCAGGCTTTTTATCCCCATTAAATTTAATCTTAATTTGGCCCGATGTTCTCACTTGCTGTCATCTTCTATCATTCTGCCTGTTTCATTCTACGTGTTAACTCTTTATCCCCGCTTTGTACCTCTTGAAAATTTGATGAGCTCCAGCCGTCTGTGGCTTTATCCAGACCATTGATAAAAATGATCCTTGTTTCCATGGAGAGGGGGCCTGTGTACCATGTGGCCCTGAGCTGGGAGCTGAAGGAACTCAGAGCAGCAGTGGAAGCGTGGTAAGGGTGGACTGGGAAGGTGAAGGTTGGGGGATGCTTGGGGGGCATGATTTGTGGGTAGTGGGGGAAGAGCCAGGAAGGAGTGACAGACTGAAGGCAAAGGAGAGAGGGGCAGCAATTTTGTGGTGCAATTTGCAGAGAAGTGGGAGAGGACGGATCCACAGAGGCCCTCCTGGCCTCCGCAGGGGAGTTGCCTGAAGCCACCTGATTCCTGGACCACATGGAAGCAAGAGCTGAGGAGCAGTAAGAGAAAGTACCAGAAAGGGGTGGGGGAGAGAAACCTGGATCACATTGTCCTTCACTGGTATACACCAGGGGAAGGCAATGAACTCTCTGCAGCCCTGGGTGCTTTCTCTTAATGAGCAGTCCCCCAGGCTGGGGCTGCAGTCAGGAAGTCCTGAGTTCAAATCCTGCCTTGGATACTAAGTGTGACCCTGGGCAAGTCACTTAATCTCCATTTGCCTCGGTTTTCTCAACAGTGAAGTGGGGATAATAGCACTTGCCTCCCAAGGTTATTGTGGGGATCAAATGGGATAATATTTGTAACATGCCAGTGCCTGGCACATATTAATTTAATAATTCTCCATCCTTTCTTCCCCTTATCCCTCCCTCCTCTCTTCCTCCTTCCCTCCCAATATTCCTTCCTTCCTTCCTTCCTTCCTTCCTTCCTTCCTTCCTTCCTTCCTTCCTTCCTTCCTTCCTTCCTCCTTTCTTTTTCTTTCTTCCTCCCTCCCTCCTTTCCTCCGGCCTTCTCTCTTGTATTTTCTGTGCTTTTCTTTATATATATTTTGTTGAGATTTTTAAAAGCCTATCCTATATTGTTGTTATGTTAGCCTGTCTGTTTGCGTGGGTGCAAAGGGATCATTTCCTTTTGTTGCAGAGACCTAGAAATGACCCAGCTTTGGCTATGACTGTGTAGGGGCATGTGCTAAAAAGAGATTTGTGAGAGATATAGCCAAGATTGAACCTGGTTCATGTAAACCCAGCCCTTCTGTCATTGGCTCCGGGTCACATTTGCTATCCTGGGGTAAATAGAAGGATCAAAGAAGGGGAGGACAGATGCTTGGGGTGAATGGGATGATGGGAGTGGGCCTTGGAGAAAAGACAGAGATGCTGAACCCTCTGCCAAAGACAAAGATCTTTGGCCCTTCCAAAAATGGCAGCCAGGGAACCCAAGGCCCAGAAAAGTTGGGCAAAACTAAGGAAGCTGGCCAGCCTTGATGAACTCCATGCCAGGCTGCTAAGGGCATTGGTAGACATGACTGTTCAGCCCGTCAGTGACCTTTGAAAGACTGTGGCTGGAAGGTTGCCACGAGGCTGGAGAAGGCCGATTCCCAGATTTTCAGAAGAGGGAAGGGGATGAAGCCTACAAATGATAGGCTGGTGAACTTGCTTCAGAGTCCCATCAACAGTCTAGAAACTACCAGTGAACACCTGGAAAGGAAGCAGTGACCCGAGAGATCCGGTCAGGCTGCATCTGGGAACGGGTCGTGTCAGACTCCCCTCCTTTTGCTTTTTGGACAGTTACCAGCCCTGTGGAGCCAGGGAAGGCTGTGGCTGGAGCTGACCTAGATTTGAGCACTGCCCTTTTACCAAAGCCCCTCCTCCTATCTTTATGGAAGAGATGGAGATGTTTGGGAGGTTGGTTGAGAACTGGCTGAGCAGCTGCATATAAAGAAGAGTTCATTGCCCAGTGATGTCTGTGTAGGAGGTCTCCTGTGGAGCATCCCAGGGATCTGTGCCTGGCCTGTGCTGTTCCGCTCAGATGGCGAGTTTGCCAAATTTTCTGATGATGCAAAGCTGGGAGATATGGCTCACTCAGAAAGAACGGAGTCAGGATCTGGGCAGAGTGTTCCATTAACTCTATTAAGAGGAGATTGGTAAGGGCTAGTTCAAATTAGCAGCATCCCAAGGACTCAATGAAGGGAATGTGGCAAGACAGCAGTTGGTCTGCTGGCAGACAGGACTGGGGTGGGCTGCAGGCTCGAGATGAGCCACCAGTGTCCTCCAGCGGGAAGCCCCAGGATCTCTTGAGAGCACAGGTCAGATTGGAAGAGGGGTGGTCCGTGGGCCTCGGAGGAGAAGAGGAGGGCCGTCCTGCATGGGTGTTCCCTCATTAAGCACCTGCTATGTGTGAGGCCCTGTTCTGGGATGTTGATGAGCTGGGGAGGAGGGTGAACGGGGAAAACAGCATCTTGTGCACACACACACTGGTTGAGAGATCTGGGTACGTTTAGTAAAGAGTAGGCCTGAAAGTCTGTTCCATTCAATCAGCATTTTGAAAGGCTCCATGTTAGAGCCAAGGATTGAGAAACAACCCTGTGGACAGTGGCTGCCCTCAAGGAGTTTACATTCTCCTGGGCGCTAGGACATGAATACGTACAAACAAGTATGTGTCTGAAGTAAACAACTAACAATTCTGGAGTATTTAATGGATCCTCTGGAGGCACAGGGACTAGGCCCAAGGGAGCTGAATTCAGAGGAATGGGCTGCAGTGACTGGTGGATTTCATCTTGATGTCAGGAGACATTTTGTATCCATGAGAACGTTCAGTGAGAGCAGTGATAAGTGGGCAGCTTCAGGAGGTAGCCAGCTCCCAGGCCCAGATGATGACGTGGGGTGGGGTTCTTGGTGAGGTGCAGCTCCTGAGAGCCCTTCCACCCCTGAGATTCTGTCCCTGGGCTGCCCCAAACTGGGCCACGGAAGGATTCTGCGATGAGGAAGGCTGCCCACTGTAGGGCACAGGGCAGGAGGAACATGCTGTTTCCACTTTCGCTCATGCTACAGCTCCCAGGAGAATGTCTGGCCCAAAGTAGGCAGTCAGCAAATGTTGGATGAGTAAGTAGTTATTAATTACTTGCAAATTCAAAGCACCCTCCTAGGTTGTCTTCCTCCCACAAGCCTGGTCACAAATTCTACCACTGAGGAAGCTTTGTTCAAGCCCAACGCTGAGCCTGTGTGCCTGGGGGTCCAGTCCTTGTAAGAAGAGCGATATAATCCAGATCATTCAGCAACCAAATGCTTGGGGAGCCCCTTGTCAGGGCTGTGAGGGGCCTGAGAACAGGAGATGTCAGGGCTGGGAGGGGCCCCTAGGACAGGGGATGTCAGAGCTGGAAAGGGCCTGAGAACAGGGGATGTCAGGGCTGGGGGTGGGGGCCTCAGAACAGGGGATGGCACGGCTGGGAGGCGCCTGAGAACAGGGGATGTCAGGGCCGGAAGGGGCCTGAGAACAGGGGATGTCAGGGCTGGGAGGGGCCCCTAGGACAGGGGATGTCAGAGCTGGAAAGGGCCTTAGAACAGGGGATGTCAGGGCTTAGTGAGTAACAGAAGAGAAGCAGCAGATAGACATGCTGAGTCAGCAACATCCTGCAGGAGGGCTGGGGAAGCCAAGTCTGGGCCTGTGAGAAGGCAGCCAGAGGAAAGAGTGGTGGAGGTTTTAGTTGGGGTGAATGGATCCCACTGTGTCCTGATGCCAGGAGCCTGGGGTTGGCTCAAGACCATTCTGCCTGAGCTGTGTCATGAAGGGGACATGAGGTTTGAAGTTTAGAGTCCCCACTGCACTGTTACCACCTCGTGACCTTAGCTAGTTGGGTGTCCCCTTTACACATCCATTGTTTGTTAGGAAAATGACCAGGGCCAGGTCTGATGCCTTCCAAGCGCCTTTCTCAGAGACCTGAGTTGCCAAGACAGATATGCAGAAAGCCCAGCTGGAGGGAGCTTGGGTCTAGTCTGGGCCAGGGTGTATGCTGATGAGGTCAGGCTGAGGACTCTGGAGTGAGGTGAGATGGGCCTTCCATCCATGGCTGTGTGGGGGCCAGGAGCATGTGTCTGGTGGGGTTAGAAAGTTGCCTGAGTGAAAGGCTGAAGCCTGAGGCTGCCTTCTGATACGTGGAAGACCCATTCGGAAGACTTGCCTTGCTCTTGGAGACAGTGAACCGAGCCTTGCAGCCTGGGGGACCTGATGGTGGCAGAAACAGCTCGTCACCCCAGAGACAGGGAAATGTGCAGAAGGAGCAGGGAAAGGTCAATTTTATTTTGGACAAATTGAATTTGAGGCCATGATGGGACAGACCTGTGGAAATGACCTGGGCCATGGGCGCTATTTGTCTGGCGTTCTGGAGTGAGGCGATGAGGAGGAGGGGGATGGCGGCACTCAGAGAGTTACAAAGGGTATGATTTTCCTACATTATCTCAGTTGGACTCCATGATAGCAGTGGAGGCAGCTACTACAGCCATTGTCATTTCTGATCAGGACTGGACTTGCAAGTCTCAGGAGCAATAGGAGGCATGTGAGATCTAGAGCCTAAAGCCCTGGGTTCAAATCCTGACGCTGCCACTTTTTACCTGTGTGAGGTAAAGGACCTTGGGCAGGTCCTTTAACCTCCATGGCTCCTCAGTTTCCTTATCTTTAAAATGAGAGGGTTGGACCAGAAGACCTTTAGGTTCAGTTCTGAATCTCTAGAACCATGATTTTATGATTGTCCTTGAGGGGGACGGGGGGGGGGGGTAGGGAAGGAAGGAGTGAGCAACAGGTGAGAAGTAGATTCTCCGAGTGGGGACTTCATCATCTTCCTTATCATTTTACAGATTGGGACACTGAGGCCCAGGGAGGTTAAGGCATTTGCCCAGGGTCATACAGTCAGGTAGTGGCAGAACCACCTGACCAAGTCTTGCCCAACATTTAGTGCATGCCATCATCATTTGGCGGAGGCCCTGCTGTCCTGGCAGATACTTGAGCTGTGGAGGGGAGAGCAAGTATCTGGGGGCATTCTTTTTATTTTTTTGAGGGGGGAAGGCAGGACAGTTGGGGTTAAGTGACTTGCCCAAGGTCACACAGCTAGTAAGTGTGTCAAGTGTCTGAGGCCATATTTGAACTCAGGTCCTCCTGACTCCAGGGCCGGTGATCTACTCACTGTGCCACCTAGCTGCCCCCGGGGGCATTCTTAGTACTCATTTTGGCCCTGATCAAAGCTTTCTTCAGGGAAATCTTCCTTAATCCCACAGAGGGAACTGATCCCTCTCCTCTCTGATCGGGGTCTGTCTGTTCCACACGATTGGTGCTTAGCCTTCACAGTAACGCCTCATTTATCCAGCATTATGGTTAACAGAGAGGGGTTGGGGAGCGGCTACAGAGAGTGCTGGCCTCAGCCAGGAGGGCGCTGGGTTTTAATCTCACCCAGCTGATCAATCATTGGCAAGTCACAGCCTCCCAGAGCTTCAGGATACGCATCTGTACAGTGGGGCTGATGATGCCTGTCCTCCCCATCTCATAGGGTTGTAATGTGCAATGTGCTCGCCAGCCTTAGCCCAGCTAGGCTGGCCCAGTGTGTCCTTTGTCACAGGGCGTAGATGAAGTCTCCTAGGCTGTGTGAGCCGCTTTCATCATCCCAGGCGTCCAGTCTGCTTTCCAGATACAGGCAGACTTTATCCCAGGTAACTCCAACCAACAGTGGTTTAGTTAGCCTTCCAAACCCCACCATCAGGGCAGAAATCCGCTGCTGACTGCCAGGCTACACAGCCTACCTCGCCTTCCTTGTAATTCCCCCAAATTGCCAACCAGATCCACTTCTCCTGTGTCTCTACCCTCTGCGCCCTGGGGATCTTGTCTGCTGGCCATTCATGTCACCTCCGTGCAGACACCTCTGGGTCTTTCCAGGCCCCCCAACCCCATCGGCCTGCTGCCTAGGTCTGCCTTGAGGGACGATCAGCATCCCAAACTCACCCCACTCTACTTTGCCCTCCTAAACTTGCCCCTCTACCAAAGTGCTCTCCGTGGGTTTGGGCAGACGGTTACTGGCCCGGTGACTCCTTTCTATCCCTCGCGTAACTAGCTCCATTCTCCCCCTGTATCTGGTCAGTTGCCACATTCTGTTAGTTAGAGGCATCTCGGTGGTTCAGTGGATGGAGCGCTAGGCACTCTAGTGCTAGTCAGGATGTCCTTAGTTCAAACATGACTCTTTCTAGCTGCGTAACACTGGCCAAGTCATTTAACCTCTGTTTGCCTCAGTTTTCCGATGAGATAGTGGCGCGGTGCCTGGCACATAAATAAATGCCATAGAAATGTTATGTGCTGCTACCTCCCCAACCCCACCCCTGGGATAGTCACTTCATCTCTGTGTGCTCAACTGTAAGAGTAATGATGGCACCTCCCGGGGTTGTGAGGATCGTGATGTGGCACACAGCAGGTGCTTGATAAATGCCCTTCCCCCTTCTTTACTTCCTCTCCCTACACAACGCCATTGCACTGTCCCCTTCTCTCCCCTCTCAGACCACTACTTCAGTGCAATCCTTACTTGTACTATAGTAAGAGACATCTAACAGGGCCCCCTCCCAAGTCTTACCCTTTTCCAGTCCATCTTCCATCTCGCTGGAGGGATAACCCTTCTGAAGCACAGGTCCCACTGTGTCATTGGGTCACTCTCTTGCTCAAAAAACTTGTCCATCGACAGACTGACTGATCTCTTTAAAACTCAAAGAGTCAATTTTTCCAAGTTGTATTATATCTGCTTCTCTCCCTGCCTTCTCACACAACAGGCTCCACATCATCTACCTGGTCACCGATGACTGCAGGGTCTCCCTGGGGAGTATCCATTACTGAGGCCAGCGGGACTATTTGGTTGCCCCTTCATTAACTCTTTTTGAAGGCTGAGCTTTTGAAGGCTGAGCTCCCTCGCCATCAGGCTATTAGCTGTCACCCTTCTCAGCTGTGAGTGTTCCTGTGATTATCAGTTTCCTCCTCCACCCCCACCTCCTATTAGCTGCTTTCTCTCCACCCTGGGAAACCAGAGATCCAATCTTACCCTAGCAACTTGTGAAATAGATAATATTGTCAGAATTGTGTCTGAAATAAGAATTCCTTTAGCTGGATCTGAGCAAAATGAATGAGCCTTTGTGATACCTATTTTCCTTTACAATCTCTGACACCCCACTCTTTCCTTCCCATCCCCTCCATTCCAGTGGTCAGCCCCCAAATAAAGGGCCATGTTACCACCCACATTGCAACAGTCTCCAAATGGGTCTCTGTGCCTCCAGGCTCATACTTCTCTGGTTATCTTTACATGGATAATAGACACTGCATAAAGAATTCCCTCATCTTTGTATTTCCTCTGTTCAGAAATCTTTAGTGCCTTCCTATTGCCTATAAAGTCTAAACTCCTTTATCCTGGTTTTCAAGGCCCTCTGCAATCTGGCCCTTGCCTGCCTCTCCAGGACTATAGTCTCACTGTCTGGGGATTCCCCAAACACATAGCTCAGTTTCCTTCATCTGGGCCTTGCTCAATTCCTTTCCCTCACTCAAAGCCCAACCAAAATGCCACTGTCTGGAGAAAGCCATCCTGGAGACCCCATCTGAGCTTCTGCCAAAAAATACTCCAGCATAGGCTGAGTTCATTAATGTATGGTGTCCAGAATAAGGGGGGGGGTGATTGTCCCCGTCCTCTGCCATGGTTAGACCACAGCTAGGGTACTGTGATCAGCTCAGTTTTAGGAAGGACATTTTACAAACTGGACCTTGTGCAGATGGGGAGGGGCAGGAGGAGCAGGAGGAGGAGGAAGAGGAGGAAGATGAGATTGAGAAATGAAGCCCAGTTGAAGGAAGTGGAGAAGAGTGGACTAGAGGGGAGCATAATGTTGTTGTTATCTCAGATACTCAAATGGATATTTGACCTCACTGATTTTTAAATTCTTTTGAACAGTACAGTGTCCCTTCCACATTTTGACTTTCCCCATTGTGGTTTTAATATATCGCCGGTCAGCATAAGAAATTAAATGGGTGTTTTGCAGAAGCTGCAGACGACAGTGCAGGCCAGCAGACAACACAAAAAGTTCAGAAACTCAGAAATGCATAAAATGTATGTATAGTATTATATAATAACATATTTTGTCTTTTAATACTGCACTAATCCAGACGTTTCTGGTACAAAGGGAGGGCCGACAAATGTTATGTGGATTTTCCAGATCGTGGGGGCTCCTCGCCTCTCACCCCCATGATGTAGAAGGGAAAACTGTAGGGTACAGCTCTTCCCTGCCTGTCTGCCAGCCCTGGGCACCTTCTGTCGCCATTGTCCTGCAGAGTTGACTGCAGGGAGCTGTCCAAAGTGCTGAGACTTTCCTTGTTGTCTCCTGACATCCTGAGGTCACCAGTGGAACTCTCTGCTTGTCCATTTCTCGTGCCTCCTAAACTCACCTCTTCACCAACCCATTCTCAAGTCCTTCTTTGAAGTTCCTCACTGGTTATATGTTGTAGTCTGCTTATACCCAATATACATCTTTCCGCTGCCCTCTGTGTGATATGAAATTGTAATAACTCTTCACATTCTTCTTGTGTTCCATGTTTTGCAGCCGATACAGCAATGCTGATTTTGCTGTTAAAAGGCCTTTGATTTAAGGTGAAACTTGGAATCATTAAAAGAGCCTTGCAATTTCTCAGAGGTAATGCAGCACAGTGTCTTCCTTTTGGTCAGCTTTGGTCTTAACTCATTATCCATCCGTACTTTCTGTTCCACATGTACATAGTACCGATGGACAAGCTCTATCAGGTGTTCATCTCAATGCATGATGTAGTCTGGGTAGCAGACAGTTTTCATCCACTTGATCTTTCCTGTGTGGATAGTTAGGGCCAAACTCCTTGAGTAATTATAGCTCCTTCTTAGAAGGCTCTGTACTCTTCTGGGGCTTGAGGCAATCAGCCCAATGTCAGGGGCACCTGGAAGACCTCATTATCCCCAGGGAATCCCTCTTCAACTTGGACTCTGAGCTGGATGGTCTCCACCAAAGTGACAGACCCCTTTGTGGAGCATACAGCTGTCTCCCTGGTTTATGCCATGCCTTACATTTATGCTTAGAGGGTACTGAACAGGCATTTTTCTATTATGGTGTCTTTCAAGGAATCTTGAATGACTTTGATGACCAGGTGGCAAAGCCCTTGTTGAGAAAGAGCTTGGAAGGTGGTATTTTGTTTTACAAATACTTTTTCATTATCAATGAACCATAAGGAAAGTGGGTTCTTCTAGTCTTCACCTCTTTTAGCGCACTGTGAAATGATAAAGATGTGGTCTACTATTAAACATCGATCCTACGGTCTTGGGAGTCAGAGGACCTGGATCAAGCCAACTCTAAGTGGATGGCTTGGGCCACATTATTTTGCCTTTCTGGGACTTGTTTTTGTCATCTGTACAAAACTGGAGGGCGTGGTTTCACTAGGCGATCCCCAAGGCTCCTTCCAGACCTGTGATCCTATCAGTCTTCTCCACTGCCTTCTTTGGGTGTTTTGGTAGGGATGCCTCCAGGCAATAAGCCCCTTGAGCTGAATTAAGCTTGCTCCATTGACATCATCAGACACAGGCCTGGCACAAACCTGAGGCTGTTCCCTAGCCTTCAGGAAGGACTGTATTCCTAACCAGTTCAAAGCTATTTAGTGTCACATTAAGTGTCTCAGTTTTCTTATCTGTAAAAAAATACAAGATGATCTCTCAGGGCCATTCTGGCTCTGTGTTCCAGCCATGACCATACTCTCTGTGCTGATTTTGCTTCTCCCTCTGTCAGGTACTACTGTTGGCTGTATCTGCCTTTCCATCTGGCCAGGGCCCGTCTCCTGGACACTTGTCTTTTCTGCCAGGCCTGATGCCACTGTCTGGCTTAGAAGCATCTCTACTTCTTAACATATTTCTGAGACATGCCTTGATTACCTGCCCCAGATGCAGGTCTGTCTAGTTTCTGAGCATAGATGTTCCTGGTCTGGTCTGCTGGAGTACCCAGTTCTGGTTACATGGATTCAGGAGTTAGGAGACTTGGGTTCTAGTACTGTTACAGATTTCTCATTTGACCCTGAATAAATCACTGTCGTACAGACTTTTACTCTGCTGTGAAATGAGGGGAGTAAACTAGGTTACTTTTAAAATCCCTTTCAGCTCTGACATCCCCTGTTCTAAGGCCCCTCCCAGCTCTGACATCCCCTGTTCTAAGGTCCTTCTAGCTGTGACATCCCCTGTTATGAGGCCCTTCCCAGTCCTGACATCCCCTGTTCTAAGCTCTCTCCCAGCCCTGACATCCCCTGTTCTCAGGCCGCTCCCAGCCCTGACATCCCCTGTTCTAAGGCC
>CM053622.1:7439192-7473876 GCA_028646595.1 Phalanger gymnotis
AGCCCAGACATCCCCTGTTCTAAGGCCCCTACCAGCCCTGACATCCCCTGTTCTAAGGCCTCTCCCAGCCCAGACATCTCCTGTTCTAAGGCCCCTCCCAGTTCTGACATTCCCTGTTACAAGGCCCCTCCAGTTCTGACCCTCATTGAGCCTAAGACTAAGATCATGGCCCTGCTTGCCCTCCAACTCAGCCAACATTTATTAAGTACCCCAGTGAAGGCCTGCCTGGATTCTTTCTTATGGCCAGAGGTTGCTTTGGGTTCTCATTTCAACATGAATCATTGATTAAGGGCCTGCTTTGTGCCCAGCACTGGGGCTACAGAGACAAAAGTCCCTGAATGGGAGGCACCTCTGTTCTGCAGTGGAGGTGGGAGGGATCTGTCCACATACTTACAAAAGACATACAGGGTAATTCAGGGAGAAGGAAGGCACTAGTAGCTGGGGACGTCTGGAAAGGTTTTGTGGGGTCAGCGGGACATAGTGGCTGGGTACTGGGCTTGGAGTCAGGAAAACCTGGGTTTGTATCCCACCCTAGACACATTATTGTGTGACCCTGCTCAGGCTCTTAATCTCTATGAGCCTCAGTTTCTACATTTGTAAAATGAGGGTGCTAGGTTCCATGCCCTGTAAGGTTCTTTCCAGCCCTAAATCTATGATACTCTGGAGGAGGTGGTTTGGGGCCTGAACTTTGAAAGGAAAGGGATTCTAAGAGGCAGAAGGGAGATGGGGGAGGGGAGTCCCATGCAGGGGCAGGGCAGCTGAGGCTCAGGTTTGGGAGGCAGGAGATGGTCTGTCATGCATGAGGAGCAAAAAGGTTAGATTAACTGGAACACAGGTTGTGTGGAATGGAGTGGTGCACAGAAAAGAAGGGTGACTTGGAGCTAAATGAGAGGGCATTGTGGGCATGGCAGGGGCGTAGTAGAGAGCTGCTTTAGGAAAGTCACCTTGGTAGCTGTGTGGAGGATGGAGGGGAGGGGCCAGTGGGAAAGCTGTGGTCCCCCTTACAGGTGAGGGGAGATGACAGTTCGAGTTGGTTTTATCTGGGGCTCTTGGAAGTTATGGGGTGTCTGGCATGGCCTACCAACTCGGTCTGGGTCCAAGTTCGGGTCTGGACCAGAGGGCAAGGGGAGGAAATGCCTAATGCAAAATGGACTTGTCAACTCCATATTGGGGTGACCTTGGGCTCAGTCCCACTCAGCCCTCCCCTGGAGTCTTGTGTTTGGTTTTGGACGCCCTGTTTTAGGGAGCTCTTTGACAAACTGGACCTCGATCAGTAGTGAAAGGCCTCAAGAACATGCCCTGCCAGCCCTGGAATTAGGAGGACTTGATTTCAAATTTGGCTTCAGGCACTTGACATTTACTAGCTGTCTGACCCTGGGCAAGTCACTTAATCCCAATTTCCTCACCAAAAAACAAACAAAAAACCCACCCCAAACCAAAAAGAATAAACTATGCAGGGACCGTTTGAAAGAACTGGGGATGGTTAGCTTGGAGAAGAAAAGACTGGGGGAGGGGGGAGGAGGGCAGAGGGCAAGGGGGCAGATAGAAAAGGGATTGCGCTTATACTCAGGGGTGTGCTTGTAAATATTTAACAACTGACTCTCCAGAAAAAACCCCACAACTGCATACAAGATACACCTTAAAGACTAATCTGCATTATTACCATTTCCCCATCCCTTTCTTAAGTCCAGAATAATCAGTACATCCATAAGGCAAGCCCTGATTTTGAGTGTTTGCTGATGTCTCAGGTGTCCTCTGCTGCCTTCCTTCAGTACGCTCTGGCTTGTGCCATTTGGCCTTAGGAACAGATGTGGGGTTTGGATGGGATGTCATCGTGTGGGCTCCTCAGAGGGGCTAGGCTGGCCTCAGGAGGCTGTGGGCCCCCCTTCTGGGAGGAGCAGTCTAAGTACAGGGAGAAAGGCTTGAGACCAGGAACCAGGGCCCATGTCCACAGGGTTTGTGCCGCTGCCAGACAGCGAGCCTCTCCAGGGCAGGGACTGGAGTCGATCTTCCCTTTATGCGTCTGGTGCTGGTCGCTGGCTTCAGGATTTCATTTTGTGTCTTCTCTAGTGGCCAGCATGGTCACTTTGATCTTTCAAAAGTTTACCGAATGGAATTCCTGTGCCCCGAGCCTGGGGTGGACATCTGAGACTGCGCCGGGATCAGCGAGGAGTAACCTTGCCCTCACAGAGCGTGCATCCTGATAAGCAAGTGAATGCCGAGTATTTACTAAGCACCTGCTGTGTGCCGGGTCCCAGGCTGGGTGTTAAGGGTGCCAAGATGTTCCTTCAGGGGACGGGGGTGGCACCAATTCCACACACAGGAGGGCAAAGGGAGGCGATGCCCAAGCTCAAAACTATACTCAGACTTTGGGATCCCTGTATAATTGTAACACAAAGGGATATGGGACAAGGGCATTGATGAGGGCAAACCGAGTTTTGTTCTAGCACTGAGAGTGGGGGAGAGAGGCGCATAGTGACCTGGCAGGTGGAGCTCAGGGCCCAGAGTCCAGAGGCTGGCCTCAGACGCATCCTAGCTGTGTGACCTGGCCGAGGCGCTTAACCTCTGCTGCCTCAGCTTCCTTAGCCACAGAATGGGAACAAGAGCACCTGTGTGCCAGGTTATTGGGCTATTTGTAAAGTGCCTGGAACATAGTAGGTGCTTCATAAATCCTCCCTCTTTCCCTCTCTGCTTCGCTTCCTTCTCTCCTCTTGGATTTTCGGTGCCCTACTAGCAGACGAGACCAGAAGGAATGAGACTCGCCCAAGGTAATTGAAGGCATCAGTGCTGAGGCCAGGATAAGGCCTCCTACCAGCTGCTGACACACGCTCCAAAGCCTTCCCTCCAAAAGAATTCTGAAACCCTGGTGCCCCAGGGTCAGCCTGAGCCCTGCCAAGTTGCTCCCCATTCTAGACAGAGGACTCAAGATGGCAGAGACCAGACTCTTCCTGTGGTTACCGCGTGTGGCCTTCTGATGCTTGCCCCCTGGAGTCTTGGAAGGGGTCGCTCCTCCCTCTGGGTGCCTGGCTCCCTGGTGGTGAGAGGCTGTAGTCTCTCTGTAACCTCATGGTGACATTCCTCCTGGGACCCGGGGACCAGGGAGAGCCTGGCCCTCCTGAGAACAGAACAGCACAGTCTCAGAGGGAGAAGGGCCTGTGGCAGCCATCCTCTGCAGCCCTCTCCACAGACTGAGACCCAGAGATTGCCCCCATCACAGGGTGTGTTAGTAACAAAGCAGATTCAGTCCTGGAGAGGCAGTGGGATTATTCTGTCAAGAAGCATTTATTAAGCACCTACTAGATGCCAGGCACTGAGTTAAGTGCTGTGGTTACAAAGAAAGGCAAAAGACAATGTCTGTCCTGGAGGGGCTCCCAGTCTGATGGGGAGACAACAAGCAAACAAGTGAGTTCACACAAGCTATAGATAGGAGAAACGGGAAATAATCAGCAGGAGGCTTGGGGAAGGCTTCTGGTAGGAGGAGGGATTTTAGTTGGGATCTAAAGGAAGCCAGGGAGGTCAGCGGTCAGGGTAGAGGAAGAGGAAGAGCATTCCAGGCCTGGGGGACAGCCAGAGAGAATGTCTCCAACTGGGAAGCGTGCCTTGCTTGTGTCAGTGGATTGGGCAGTAAGGTGTGAGAAGACTGGAAAGGGAGGAAGGGTCCAGGTCATGAAGGGCTTTGAATGTTTGACCCTGGAGGCCATAGGGAGCCTACTGAGGGAGTTTATTGAGGAGGGCAGTGACATGGTTAGACCAGGCTGAATAGAGGATGGGCTGGAGTGGGGAGAGACTTAGGCAGCAGACCCCCACAGGCTAGCACAGTGGTCCAGGCATGAGGTGATGAAAGTCTGCACCAGGGCGAGGGGCAGTGTCAGAAGAGAGAAGGGCCTGTGGTATAGTAACAAGGGTAGATTGAGAGTCAAGAGAGCCCTGGATTTAAATCCTGCTCATAAGGTGCTCGCTTGCTCCAAGCCTCAGTTCTTTCATCTGTAAAGTAGAATTAATAATAGCAAACCTCCCATGGGGCAATGTGCTGGTGCAGTATAAAGGTACCGCTATCTTGGCCATGCCTCCTATAGGCGTCTTCAAGGAGATCAAGCTTGGGAAGGCACACTTGTGGTTGGGCAGAGGTTTCCCATAGCCTCCTTCTCCCTCTCACCCTGACCAGGAGGCGGAAGGCAATGATACAGGAGGAGGGGAGGGGCAGAAGCCAAACGAGGGAGATTTGGAGAAGCAAGGAGGGAGGGAGGAGCGGGAGGTGGGTGGGCTAAATGGGGAATAACTAGCAAAAGGAGGCATCAGGAAAGGCTTCCGTAGGGGGCGGGATATTAGCTGAGAAGTGCAGGGAGCTGGGGAAGCCAGGAAGTGGAGAGGAGGAGGCACAGGGGACAGCAACGAAAATGTATTGAGTCTAGAAATAGAGTGTCCAGGGTGAGGCCCAGCAAGGAAGCCAGGGTCACTGGGCTGAAGAGCATGCGGGGGTGTCAGGTGCTGGCCGACTGGGAAAGTGAAGGGAAGGAGGGAGGGATAAAGGGTGTTCAGGGCCCCAAAGAGGATCCTGTAGAGCCTGGAGACGGAGCCACTGGGGTTTGGGGAGAATGGGGGGAAGCTGAGTGATGGATGTCCTGGAGCAGCAGCTGGCAGCCGCGTCAGACCAGAGAAGGGGCTTCCTAGGGATGTTCCAAAGATCCAGGGGATAGATTAGATGTGGAGCAGGAGAATGAGTGAGGGAGTGAGGAGGACACTTAGGTTTCAAGCTCAGCTGCCGGGGAGGTGGAGGGAAGTTCAGAAGCGGGGAGGGCTTGGGGGAGAGAAAAGTCATTTGGTCTGGGATATTTTTAGCTAATGACATCTGTGGGACATTTGGGTGGAGAGGTGAGACTGGAGGTGAGCAGAGGGGTTGGGGCTGGATAAGTAGATCTGAGAATCATCAGCATAGAAGTGATTGAGGGAGCCGGTGGCTCAGTGGATAGAGCGCTGGGCCTGGAGTCAGGAAGACCTGAGTTCAAATCCAGCCTTATACGCTTCCTAGCTGGGTGACCTGGACTTAAGTAACTTAACCTCTAATTGCCTGACAAAAGGGTCTACTGGATCCATTGGAGAAGGAAATGATAAACCACTCTAGTGTCTTTTGCCAAGAAAACCAGAGGGACAGTTGGTCCACGGGGTCATGAAGAGTCAGACACTACTGATCTACTGAACAAGTATAGAGATGGTCATCGAATCCGTGGGAGGTGATGTGAAGTAGTACAGAGGGCGGAGAGAAATGGGCCCAGGTTGTGGTTAGAGTGTGTGATCTGGGGGAGGATCCAGTGAAAGAGATGGAGGAGGAGTGGTCAGAGAGAGAGGAGAGCCAGGAGAGAGTGAGGTGTCCTGAAAACCTATAAGGAGAAGGTGACCCTACAGTGTCAAAGGCTTCAGGGGGTCAACGAGCAGGAGGATGGAGAAGCGGCCACTTATTAAAAGGCCAGTGTCCAGCTCATGGCCAGGACTCTGCCCTCAGTTCCCAAGCCTTTCCCTTTTGGTTATTGCCTGGTCACCGTTTCCACTAAAAAATGAAGGAACAACATTTTCTCTTAGAGATGCTGAGCCAAGGCCTTTCATGGGCCTCCTCTTGAGGTAGAGAAAACATAGTAGAAATGGTTTGGTTGTTGCTGTGGGTGAGTCATGTCTCTCCCTGCTCCTACTTAAGTCTTCTTTCCTGCTTCTGAGGAGGTGCCTTCCTCCCAACAACTCTCTGAGGCGAGGTCATGTAAGGACCTCATTTTACAGACAAGGAGACTGAGGCTGCAAAGGGGGAATGACTTGCCCAGGGTCTCTTAGCTCTAGGTGTGAGAGCTGGAGCTCAATCTGAGGCCTGCGGTCCTTCAATCCTTAGGCTCCTCCCAGGGAGCTGGGCCCATCCTTCCTTCCCTTTCAGGGGCTCGCTTTCTTTTGCTGTTGCTGCTGTGCTCTTCCTTCACTGGTTTTTCAGCCTTGCCCATCAGCCCACACGGAGATGGCTCAGAAAGAAGTGTGAGGCCCTGATGCTGCACATGGTCTCTCCCCAGCCAAAGAACCGCCCAAACCAAACTTGCCACCGCCTCCAGCTTGCTCAGTACAACATTTTCAGGCTTGTCTAGTGTGTGTAGCTTTAATGGCTTGGTCACGGCTGATGGATCTCATGGTATCTGCTTCTGCACTTGTATTTGGAGCAGAAATGATCGCCGAGCGCCCGGGGAGGCACCCCTTAGCCTTTTCTGGTCCCTCCACTGGCCCCACTGCTTCGTGTTTTCTCTATCTGTAATCAGCATTTACTAATCTTCCAAGGTGAGATTCCTGGAGCGCAGGTCTGCCCACATCACTCCCTGTTTAAAGAATTCCAGTGGCTCCCTCTTGCCCTCTAGGCTCAAAGGCTGGTTCCTCTGTTTGGCATTTAAACTACTCCCCTCCCCGAATCTGGCTCCAGCCTCCCTCTTCAGGCTTTTACACTGTCTGCATTCAGGTCAAACTGTCCTTTGGTGCTGTTTCCTCTACTGGACATTCTATATGTAACGTTCTCTCTTACCTTTTTATGACCTGCCCATTCCCACCACTCTAACATTGGCCAAACTATTGGTGTGTCTTTCTGACTGGTCTTCCTGCCAGTGGTCCCTCCTGCTTCCCCATCATCCTTCACATACTGCCCAAACTGCCTTGTGCAAGAGGGGTGGCCTTGTCTGCTTGCTCCCGGAAGGCTGAGCCGGAAGCAGCGCACACACACACACACACACACACACACACACACACACACACACACTGACACACATACATACTCTCTCTCATACACATACACACACACATACTCACACTCACACTCACACACATACACACACACCTAGCCATGTGACACCCTGGGTACTTCACCTCTCAGCCTGCCTCAGATTCCTTATCTGTAAATGGGGCTGATAATAGCGCCTGCCTCCCAAGATTATTCTGAGAAGAGTTTTGAAGGGTCACTAAAATGCTAACTACTGTTTTTCTCTCATAGGATATGTTGTAGTGAGGATCATTTTGGGGGTGGGGGTGAGGTTGGATATTGCTGAAGCCCCTTACAGCTTTCTCATCTTCTCGTTTTGGACCATCCTTCATTTGACACAGACCCTTCTCTGCCCAGTGAGGCCACAGGACCAAATGTGCTCTCGGGCTTGGGGCGTCCACTGTCTTCTGCAATGTGGCTCCACCTTCCTTCCCAACCTTCCTGTGGCCTGTTCCTATTCTTGGATTCCCCTTTGGCCATAACAGGATAGCTGCTGCTTCCCACCCCTAACCTTCTCCTTCCATGGTGACTGCCTTTGCCAGGCCCCATGGCCCCCTGAACATCCCCTCCCCCACCCCCTCCTTCAACTTCCACTCAGGTGCTCCCTCCTTAGGGGAGGCTCTTTCTTCTGCCCTTTCTCTCTGCATTCCCTAACTTGCTGGTCATCTCTCTTCCATTCTCTCCAGATAAGGAAAGCCTGTTTGTCCTCATTCTCCTCCTGCTTTATGCAGGGAAATCCTTTCCCTACAACCTTTCTACCTTTTCCTTCCCAAAGACCCGAAAACCCACATCTTCTGTGTCCAGATCATTGGGTTGTCACAGCAGGAGGCCCAGGGAAAGTAAAGGCCTCGGAGGCCTCAGAGGTTGTCAAGGGCAGATGCTCAAAGAATAAACTTTCCTTTGGGGGGCCAGTTTCGATGAGGCAGAGCCTGTCTTGGCCGTACTGACACCGAGCAGACATGCGTGTGAGTGCCCTGCAGACAAGTGGTTAGCTGGCCAGCTGTTTGAAGAAGGTTTTCCCCTTGGGAATCACCCCAGGCAGCAAGCTTTTTGTGATTCTTCTTTCATCTGAAATCCTTCCCTTTCTTAATCCTTTCATTCTCTGGCTCTCACTGAACCTTGTCTTCTTCCCAATGATCCAGCTTCCCCGGCTTCCATTTCCAGCTCTGGTTCTACTTTCATTCATTCATTCATTTTCCCCAACTCACTGGTCGATGGACTATCCACGCTCCCACATTCTGCTGGAGAGCCACTTCCAGGCAGCGCCACTCAGTGATCTCTGCGCCTTTGAGGCTCACTCAGATTCTATCTGCCGCTCAATCAGAATCCTAACAGCTTTTGTCTACAGACCTCTGGGCACTCTTCTTCTTCCCTGAGTGAGTTCAGGGCAGGCATCACAGTCTTACTCTCCTTCTCAACGCCTGCCCTCACACCGGGGGGCTTGGCCTCATGTACTGACACTCCTTCAGTCTCCCTAATCTTCCAGTTCCTCAACCCGATCATTCCCCATGACCTGCTCCTCCACCTCATCTCAGTCACACACAAATATGGTCATGCCCTTGATCTCGCTGTCACGCACAGATATACCACTTCCATGTAAATTCTCTTATCTGATCACAATCCGTTATCATCCCGTGTCTCGCTCTGTTTACAGCTCCAAATCTTGTTTTTCATCCTTACCATGCCCTCCGGTCCTGGAGTCCTCAGTTCTTTTTGAGACCATAACCCCTAGATTGGCCACACATCTCCCTCTCCCACCCTGACCCCTTGGTGAACTAGCTAATCCTATACTGGCCTTTTCTCTCTAGTTCCATGTCCCTTTATCATATCACTGATCTTGCCCTGCCAAGTTCCAACTTTGGAACATGCCCACTGTTCACTCCTACACAGACATTGCTCAATGAAGCTGGAGAAAGATCATGAAACTGTGGTGAGTCCATCATGAATTTGTTACATAATCTCGAGTGGGCCCTCACTGCTGCAAGGCAATCCTTTTCTAACTCTAATTGACTCACTATTCCACTCAACCTCAATGGCTTTTCCAAACCTTCTCATCCGTTCTTAAGCTTCCCGTGGCTCCCCCTGCCCCAGATAATTGAGACCACTCACCAAGAGCTCCCTCTTCTCCCCTCCTCCTCATCTCAGATCACCTAGATACCCTCTACCACCATCTCCTCTTTCACCTGTCTCACATGAAGAGGCAGCCCTTCTTCTTGCCAAAGCCAACCCCTCTACCTGCACAGACAATCCCACTGGCTCATCTTCCCCAGCAGATTTCCTCCCCCATCATATCCACCTTCTTACTTATCTTCAATCTTGCATTCCTACTGCCTACAAACTGCCCATACCACTACTATCCTTAAAAACCTCTCAGTAGTTATCATTCCATCTGTTCTCCTTTTGGTGGCTAAAGGGGAATCTAGTTGGTACACTGTATAGAACTCCGGGCCTAGAGTCAGGAGGAACTGGGTTCAAATCTGGTCTCTGATACTTACTAGCTGTGTGACCTTGGGCAAGTCACTTCACGCTATTAGCCTCAGTTTCCTCATCTGTAAAATGAGTTGGAGAAGGAAATGGCAAACCACTCCAGTATCTTTGCTAAGAAAATCCCAAATGGGGTCATGAAGAGTCAGACATGACTAAAACACCTGAACACTTTGCATTAGCACTGTGCCTGGGGCACAGTAGGCACTTATTACGTGGTCACTTACCAACTGACCTAAGGTTAAGAACTTCGCTACCAGTTCTCTGGAGGTCTTTTCTAGTTTTCCAACTCTGACATCCCACGTTCTGTGTTCTAAGATCTCGCCCAACTTTTGAAATTCTCTCTGATCTAGAATCCTGTGTTCTAAGGTTCCTTTGAAGCTCTAACATTCGATGCTCCGCGCTGACTTTTTGTCGTTCTCAGGCATCTCCCAGATTCGACCTTTTCTGTTCTAGCAGCTCCCGCCGTTCATTAACACCATGTTGATTTAATGAAGACACTAGGGCTTGGCCCTGGTGCTCTTAATTTACAATCCCCTCACACATGGCCAGTTTTCTTTAGCAGAGAACCAGGAAATTGACAGCCAGACGGACATGCTGGACAGGCCTGTCGCCTGTTATCTTCGTGTGGCCGCTAGTCACCACCGGACGCAGCATGTTCTTCATCTGAACTTGGTCATAGATTTAACCTCATTGACCTTTGCCGCCATATTCATGGTGGGCGAGCCGGGATGGAAACTTGCCAGCTTTGTTCAGACCGAGGCCCAGGATTGGAGAGATTTGCTTGATCAAGGATTCAGAGGCCAGAAAGGGCCAATTCCTGGCCAATTTCTTGTTCTTGTTCAGCTTCTTCAGGGCCTCAGTATCTGTGGTGGGGATTTCTATAGCCTTGGCCATATCACAGTGCTGCTGGTCTCCCAGAACACGTAGAGAAAATCTGAACCTCTTGGTGCCAGAAAAACATTTGTCCTTTTGGGGATCATAGTTCTTCAGGCTGATCTGCAGCCCCACAGCTTCCAACAGCATTCTGCGTTTGCACTGGGTTCCATGCAGGACCTCTCCCATAGATTCACAGAGACTATTGTGAGAAACTCTGCTGCCCACGGCTGTTTACTGCTCACAAGCCAGGAAAGGCTCTAAGGCCCTTTTTCCAGCTCGGACTCTGTGGGTCTGTAACCCTTCCAGCAGAATAATCTACCTTCCTCCTGGCCCTTACCCCACCAAGACCAGATGAAGGCCTTGATAACATTACTCAAGGAATATTGAATCAACTGAAGGAAACAAGGCCAGGCATTTCTTTGGACTGAGCTGAGAGAAGTAAATAAATATATAAGCATGAAGGCTCTGAAAGCTATGGAGAAGAAAGAGGAAATAATACAACCTATCGAGAGGCTTGGGTCTTCACTGGTGAGCAAAGTTAAAAGGCGGCCATCTTTAGGGAGAGACCAGCAGAGTATTCCAGCAGCCATCCTGGCAGTTTCTGTGGCAAATGGAATTGCTGATCACTTTTCGTTGCCTGTTCAGGGATCAATTTGGAGAATCTCTGTTGATAATTGGAGTTCTTTATACCCCCCTCATTTGCTGACCGCCTCCTTTATATCAAGTCATCTGTGCAGCTGAAGACCTTGAGGATAGCTCTCTTGAAGGTTCTGGGGATGGCTTTACTACACCCAAATGGCGATGGGCTACAGGAATAGACTGTTGACAAGCAAGGTAATCACCAACACCGAGAGCAGGGTCAGGATCATTGTGTAGGTTTATGTAAGACTTCAGAACACAGAGCATAGAGTTTTGGAGGTAGATGGAGCCTTAGGATGTCAAATGTCAGAGCTGGGAAAGACCTTAGGACGGGAATATCAGAGCTGGAGCTACTTCACAATGGTGGTGGTCAAACTCTTTTGATCGTACACTCCGTCAGAAAATTTTCTGAGCACCTACCACAATATTTGTATATTTACTTATTTATAATTATATACACATACTACTCTACTAATAATCATGTACATTTTCAAAGTTAAACAAAGATATAAAATTAAGAAAGGATGAAGATGAAACAACATTTTTTCATAAAGTCAGCAGGAATCCAGTGGCGGTGGAGAATGATATAGTCAGGCCTGTGCTCTAGGACTATCTGGGTGATGGCCGGGGGGAGGGATGCGTCGGACAGTGGAGAGAGTGGAATCATGGAGACCAGTTAGAAGGTGATTGTAGTAATGCTGGTGAGAGGTGACAGTGAGCCTGAACTAATTGGGAGGTGACCATGTAAGTGGGGATGTTGGATTGGAGGCAAGAGATGTCTGTGAATGGTATGGTGGGAGTGAGGCAAATATTTGAAGATGACACTGAGGTTATGAACCTGGGTGACCAGGAAGACAGTGGAGATGCCCTGCCCTCTAAGAGGGATGTCTGGAAAAGGGGTGGGTTATAATGGCATGAGATCTGTGATGAAGCTCACGACCCATCCATGCCTGCTGGCCAGGCATTTTGTGCTCATTTGCCCCTGCCCAGGCATGCAGATCCTGGCAAATCCAGGACACTGTGGGGCAGTGGACATTCTGCTGTCCATCTGTTGGTGTGGAGGCCCAGGTAATCATTAGGTTATGACCAATCTGAGAAGAAGTTCTGAAGTGGGGCTTGTCTAGCCATGAGAGGCCAGAGCTGGAGACAGTCAAGTACAAGAGGGTTGTTGGCGATAATGGTGAAGGTAGGGCAGGGGCTCATTGGAGACAAGCCCCATGATGGGCTACTACAAGAGAAGGTGGGCCATGAGGTTGTGGTCCACATTTTCCTTTTGTAACTGGCTTATCCCTCAAGGCCATGCCATGACTTACTGGGGGTCCCAAGAACCTGCACTTTGGAGACTACTGCCTAAGAACCTAGAATGTTAGAGTTGGAGGAGAACTTAGAAAGAGACCTTAGAATATAGGTCATGGAATGTCAGAGAGGGAAGAGACTGCCAAGTATTGAGAAGTCTTTCTTTTCCCCAAATCATCTGCCTCTTTGCTCTCCCTTCTGTCCCCTTCCTTCTCCCTGGAATGAATACTTGTCGATTGATTGGACATGATTGCAGGAAACTTTAGAACACAAAATGCCAGGGCTAGAATGTTCGAACTGGGAGGGACTGTAGTTAGAACATGGATTGAGAGAGCTGGAAGGGGCTTTAGAGTCTAGCATTGGAGAGCTATGGCACAAAGACTTTGATCACAGCTGGAAGGACCTTGGAAACCGTCTAAATTGAACCCCCTTTACAGATGAGGAATCCCAATGCCACGGGAAGGTGGGGAGGTCAGATGGTCAGTGAAAGACCAGAGGTCTGGGGTCTTGACTTTGATCTCAGGACTCTTTCTACTAGACCAGCCTTGGAAAGGATTCCTCCCTAATATTGGATCTCTTTCTCTCCTTCCTCTCTTTCTCTCTCTCTCTCCTCTCTCTCCCTCCCTCTCTTCTTCCCCCCTCTCAGTCTCTCTCTCTTCTCTCTCTGTCTCTCCCTCTCTCCTCTCTGTCTGTCCTTCTGTCTCTGTCTCTCTGGTTTCTCTGTCTCCTTCTATCCTCTCTCTGTCTCTGTCTCTGAATCTCTCTCTCTCTCTGGTTTCTCAAGCCTGGCAAACCTCTTGGTTCCTTGGCAAAGGCCTGGGAGGCCTAAGCCTCTCTTTTCTGAGTCCTCCTTCTACATCTGTTTCTTGGTTCTTCTCTCTTTCCCCTCCTCTTACACCTATCTAATTCTCCATCCACTCATAATAGGTTCCATTTTCCTCCAAATAGCAAGAAGGAGAACTGTGCTTCGCTCATGCCCTTTCTTTAGATTGCATGACCAATGGTTGCTAATTGAAATTTCCCAGAATGGCAGGCGGAGAAGGGATCTACTCATTCTCCACCTTCATTTTTCAGAGGAGAACATTGGGATCCATAAAGAGGAGATGACTTGTCCTAGGTCACACAGCTAGTAAGTGGCAGAGCTAGGATTTGAACCCAGGACTTTGACTGTATGACTAGCACTCTTTTCCATACATCATGTAGTACGCTGGATGGGAGGAAAGGGGTAAAGAGGGCTTCGAATGGTGTCATTGGAAATGGAGCTATTACTGACCTCGTGGCAAAGTCACCACTGCTCATCCCTTTGGCAGATAATGGGCTTTAGGCCTCCAGCTCCTCCCGTGCAGGCTAGCACATAAGACTTTCCCCAGATACAAAACAACACAGAACAATGAGAACCCAGGAACACAGAGGAGGCCACGCTGGTAGCCAGACACCTCATCACTGCACCGCTTTGCTGCAGTGGGCTGCCTCATTTATTCCCCCTCTGAGCAACACACTCAGGCCTGAAGCCCCAGTCCGAGGGCCGGGTTAGGGCCCAGCAGCCCCAGGGCGTGGGTCCTGCTTGTCCTTGTCAATTGTCTCTAGGCAGCTGCGAAGGACTGGTGCCCTCATCAGAACTGTTATCCACAACTGCTGCCTGCTGCCTGCCCATTCCTCTAGTGCAACTGTCCATTGTCCTGGTTTGGTTAGAATTCCTTCTTAAATAAGTCATTCCCCCGGGACTAGAATTACTTCTTGCTCCACCATAGTCTGTGCCCTTCACAGACAGTCACAGATTCAGACCAAGACTTTGCATACTTGTCTCTATATTGCTTTTCTGATTGGTGAGAACTCACTCTTATCCAGCTGGCTCTGGATCTGACCATACTTTGCCTTGGTCACTTGTTGCTCTCAGCTTCCCAGTGAGATCTCCAGAGATCATGTCCTGGAGGAGCTAAGACCCCCAGCTTTGGAACCCTGGTCCTGGGACTATGCTGTCCTGAGGAGTGAGAGCCCATTATATCTAGACACCCCACCCCAATATTTCACTTTAATCAAATGAACATTTTCATTGCTTCTGATAAAGGCATGCTAGTCAACTGCCCCATTGCTCCATTCTCTGTCCCTGGGACTTCCCAGACCAAAACACCCTCCCTAGCCATCACTCCCCCAAATAAGTTATAGTATGTTAGAATGCAAGCTCCTTCGTTCAGGGACTGTCTTGCTTTTATATTTGTATCTCCGGCACTTAGCTCACGTAGCACAGTGAGTGCTTCATAAATGCTTTTTCATCCATCCATCCACCCATTTTTTATTTGCTCATTCATTGGTCATCTCACCCAGGACCCTTGGCAGGTACAGGTCTAGAGAATAGTCAATTGCAGTTGGTAGGATGCCCAAGACATTATCTAGTTATGGGACTTGGCTTGTGTGAATTACCTGAGGTCACCCAGCTAGCAAGGAGCACAGCTGAGACTGGAACCCAGGACTAATGATACTTAGCAGAGGGGGGAAGAGAAGGGGAGAGAAGGGTAATGAAGACTTAGGGATTTCATCTGAGTCCCTCCATTGCCCAACTAAAAGCCCTAAGTCAGTCCTGCATGTGGCCTGTCCTAAACTAACCGAGGTATTGGCCCCTCTGGGACCTAAGAGCTGATTGTGGTAAAAAAAAATAAAACAAATTCATGCCCTGCCTGGTGGTGGCAGTCTCCAGTGCAACCAGGCCCATCCAAGAAGCCTTTCTACTTTGCCAATCCCTGCTGGAGCTTGTGCTCTATCTGCATGCCAAGATGAAGCATTAGAGGGAGAGGATGGAGAGAGGGGAAGCCTTTCCAAATGCCCCAAGTCATTGGTGGAGAGTGTGGGAATGGGGCTTTCAGGGAGAGGGGGAGGCTAGGGTTCTAGATCAAGGATGTAGAGGGAGCTGAGTGCAGCTGCTCCCTCATGAGGTAGGAAACTCCCCCTTGCTGGAGATAGTCAAACAGAAGTCATTAGTTGATAAACATTTATTAAGGGTCTACTATGTGCTAGGTGCCTCAATGGATAGAGTGGTGGGCCTGGAGTTAGAAAGACCTGAGTTAAAATCTGGTCTCAGACACTTACTGGCAGTATGACCCTGGTCAAGTCACTTAATCCTTTTTGCCTTAGTTTCCTCATCTGTAAAATGAGCTAGAGAAGGAAATAGCAAACCATTTCAGTATCTTTGCCAAGAAAACCTTAAATTGAAATGACTGAACAACAAGAACATGTCCCAGGAACTGTGCTAAGCTCTGGGGATACAAAGAGTGAGCTGGTCCTTGTCCTTGGGGAGCTCCCACTCTGATGGGGGGTGAGAGCGGGCCAATAGCCATGTACAAACAAGCTCTAGACAGGCTGTGTTTAGAATCTGCAGTGGATCATCCCCCTGGGGGCTCTGGGCTCAGACCTCAGATGAATCATTCTACTTCTCCAGCCTTTGGTTCCCTTCTCTGTGAGAGAAGCCTGGATGACGTGGCCTCTGAGTCCATTCCAATTCTAGATGTGATCCTCTGACTTCTCTGGGCCTCAGTTCCCTCATCTGTAAAGAGGGCTGGACTAGTTGGTGTCTGAAGTCCCTTCCTGTCCAGATGGAGGACTTTAGATCTTTTGATTGTGAGCCCCATGAAGGTGAGCACCATGGCTATATACATGTTGTGTTCCTCTCCCCAAGGCTTAACATCCAGTAGAACCTCAGAACCTCAGGGCCGAAGGAGAAAATCCCCTCCACAACCTTCTCAGCTAGTGCTTGCTCTCTGAACAGAAGTGATAATGCAATCCTGCTCTTGTCCAGGCTGAGCCTCCCCAGCCCCTCAGTGGATCCTTTCAAAGCCTGGCTTCCAGGCCAGCTGTCATTGGGGCTTCTCTCCTCTGGAGGCACGCCCATTTGTCGTTGAGCCTCCAGACGGAAGGCAAAGGGGACTGCCACCCTCCCTGTGCCGGACACTAGGCCAGGACAGATGAAGGCAGCCTAAGAGCTCATTTGCTTTTTTTGACTGCCTACCTCACGGAGTGATAAGGGGAAAAGAGTGAAAACCTTGAAGTGCCATGGCAATGTGAGAGTCATCATCATCATCGTCGTCGTCGTCATCATCGTCATCATCGTCGTCATTGTCATCTTTGTCACCCAGGATCTGTACCTTAGTTCCCTGATCTGTAAAAGGAGGGAGCTGAACTCGATGACCTCCCAGCTCTCTGTCAGTAATTGTATAATAACATTCGGTGCCACGTCACGCCGATGACTCAGACTGAGCCCTCAGCCCACTGAAGCATCGTCTAGCCAGGCCGCCACCATCCTGGACTCCTGTGGTTAGTTTTGTTAAATTGCACCGAGCAGTAGCCGCTTAATAGATGTGTGCTGAAGTTAAACAGAAGGCGTGGGGAGTTGATGTGAGGTGACCTTGAGGGCCCTGGCTCCCTGAGTCCCTGGGGCAGCTGCTGGTCTCCCGTCTGCCTCTACTGACCCTTTGCTGGGAGGTAGCAGCAAAACGATGAGTTGAGTGAGGAGGGAGCTGCGATAAACAGCAGTGAGGTCAGAAGCTGTCAGGAAGACATACACAGCTGGGGTAGGAAGGGGCACCCTCTGACCTGAGGACCGGGCAGATATTCTCTGTGCTCTGGCTGAGCACAGGGTGACTCAGACTTGGCAATAATGCAGCCCTCCCTTGGTGTCCCTGTGACTGGGGGGTGATGTCAGGGAGGACTGGCTAGCGGGCGGGGTCGGAGGGCTTTGGAAAGACAGCAGAGAGAGGCAGAGACCTTGTCCTCTCCTGTTTCCTCTTAAACCTTGTTGAGTTAGGAGCTCCTCTGGTTCCATGGCCAATCCTCCTCGACACAGTCACATCTACCAGGGGACCTATCAGGAGCTGCTAGTCACCCGCATCTTCTGTTAGGGGGCCAGAGGCTGAGGGCACAGGCCAATCCCTGAACAGGCTTTGGGGGAGGGCACCCGCTATGCACTCAACAAGGGAGACTAAGCACAGATTTGATTCTTGGAGGCGTCATTGACTGAGAGACCTGTAGCAGTGACAGGGAAGCAGGGTTGGGGTGGAGGGCTCCAAGGGCCAGGGGAGGGATCAGGAGCAGGGCGGGGCAGGGTAGGAAGGAAATTTGGGACCCAGCAACTGCAGCCGAGGGTGGGCTTGGGGCATCTGGCCTCTCTTAATTCCTTCATTCAAGCGACAGTGAATCCCAGGAGGGTCTGGCCCAGAGGCCTCCAGCGGACAGTAGCAACTGCAAAGAGTGGGAATGATCCAGGCCTGGATAATAGCAGAGGCCCCTCCAGCTCTCCTATTCTTTGATACAAAGCAACATGTATTAAGCACCCACTATGTACAGATAGTTCTGGGTGTAAGTGGCTGGGGAGATACAGGACTGAAGATTCAGAGGGGAAGGGAGCCTAGGTTATGGAGTCCAATCCCCTCACTCACTGAGAAGGAACCTAGTCCAGAGGGATGGTGTGATCTGCCCAGGGTCACACAGGTGGGCAGAAGCTGGCTGGGACTGGAAGCCAAATAACATATGACCCCTGCTTTCTCAAAGCTGGAGGCAGTGGATCCATCCTGAGGAAGAGGAATCAGACAGGCCGTCTTTGAGCCCAGAGGCAGAGCTGGAAGCCCTGGGCTGAAGTGAGAGGCGGGTTTGGGTGCAGACCCGCCGCTTAATGATCAGTGGCGTCTGTCCTGCAGCGGAAAGGGCTACCCTGGCCTCAGGGAGGCTGGCGAGGGGCCTCTTCGCCGGCCCTAGGCTACAGGAGGTAGCCTCTGAGGTGCGCAGGATCGGGTGCTAAATGCATTGGAGAAGCGCCCCCCAAGTGGCCGGAGTCCAAGCCTCCGTGTCCGAGGGTGCCTCTTCTCAATCATCATTTAGAGGCAGGTGGCGGTGCAGTGGGTAGCATGCTGGACATGGAGTCAGAGAGACACGAGTTCAAATTCAGCCTCAGATACTTACTAGCTGGGCGACCCTGGGCGAGTCCCTTGATCTCTGTTTGCCTCAGTTTCCTCATCTGTAAAATGGGGTTAATAATCACACCTGTCTCCCAGGGTTTTGCGAGGATGAAATGAGATGATATTTGTACAGAGCCTGGTACATAGTAGGAGCTTCATAAAGATCCGTGCCCTTTTTCCCTTCTGCAGCATTTGATACTGTTGACTACATTTTTCTCCTGAATTTTCTCTTATTTGGGTTTTCGTGACACTGCTCTTTTCTTGTTCTCTTCTTCACGTGTCTGACTACTCCTCAGCCTCTTTGGAGGCACTGCCCACCAGCCGTGTGTGCAGCCAAGGCCAGGCCAGGCCCCTTTCTGTTTTCTCTCTACATTTGTCACTTGGCGATTTCCTCCTCTCTCAGAAGTCCAGTTATCATCTCTATACAAATCCACGTATTCTGCCTCAGTCTCTGTCTGGAACTCTAACCCCACACGATGAAATGCTTCAGAGATGTCACGAACTAGACGTGTTCAAACTCAACATGTCCAACGCTTCTCTTTCCCCCCTGAGTCTAATTTGCCTGTATGAACCTCCTGATTTCTGCTAAAGACCCCCTATCCCTCCAGTCACCCAAGGTCACTGCCTCGGTGGGTGTCAACCTTGACGCCCCCTCCCCCTCATCCTCCATAGCCAGCCAGCAGCTGATCCCTTGAATTCTATCTTTCCCCTCACAGCCCCCTCCCTGGTTCGGGCCCTTAGCGCCTCTCAGCTGGACCCCAGCTTTGATGTTCTGGGCTCCTTCCTGGCTCTGGGGTTCTGTTTCTATTGGATGTCCTGCGTTCTCTGGTCCTTCCCAGCTCTGCCATTCCATGCTCTAAGGTCCCTCCAGGCCAGCCTTCTGGCTGATGTCCCCCCCCTTGCCCCGAGTCATTTCCCACTCCAATCCGGCCTTCACTCAGCTGCCAAAGAGATGCTTCTGAAGAGTAAGTCCGACCATGTAACGTCCCTCCTCGATAAACTCTGGTGACCCCCTTTCACCTTCTGGATCAAAGGACAACTCTTCACGGTCTGGTTTCTTTCTACCCTTGCTGTCTTCTTGGACAGTATTCCCTCTTGGCCATCCATGGCTCTGTTGCACTGGCCCCTTTGCTGTTCATCACACATGATAATGAACTCCTTCCATCTTCCAGACCCAGAAGGTTCTCCCTTCTCACCTTGGCTTCTTGGCATCCCAGGCTTCCTTTAGGACTCAGTTCATGTGCCTGCCATTGGCTCCAGGAGACCTTCCCTGGCCCCCCTGGATGCTGGAACCTTCCCCTGTCAGGCTACCTTCCATCTACTCTGGGTGTATCTTGCATAGACTTCTATGTCCATGTTGCCTCCTCCAGAGAATATAAGCATTGTTCTACCACTGCCCCTCTGTCCCTAGAACTTAGCACAGGGCCTGGCAAATAGTGTTTGATATGTGCTTGTGGAGTGATGGAAGTCAGGACATGATCCAGATAAGGTATGCAGGTACAGATGGACTGGGAGGAAGGCTGGAGAGATCAGAGAGCTAGTCCAGGTGGGAAGTAACCAGGGCCTGTATTAGGGGAATGGGAGCAGGGAGGAGGGATGTATTTGAGAGATGGAATCAACAGGTCTGATGAACTGATTGGCTAAGAGGTAAAGGGCAGAGAAGAAGGCCTTGGACTTGGGTTTGGAGGGTGGGGTGCAGAATGGTGCCACTGGAGACAAAGAGGTGGGAGCCCCAGGTGGGAAGGAGGATTAGCTCAGTTGTTGGCTCTGAAGGACAGTGAGGGGTGCTGTGAAAGGGCCCAGGGCTCTTCTCTCAAGAAGCCCAGAGCCCCAGGCCGTCTGTGCCCTCAGTTTCCCAGCTGCCCCTGCCCTTCTGCCAAAGGAGGGTCCTTCTCATTGTGGGCACAGCAGGGAACTCCCCTGAGTAGAGTGGCGGCTCTGAATAACTCCAAACCACACAGCATGTAGAACTACAGAACTGGCCTGTCTTTGCCTTTGCCTTTGGTCCAGCCTGCACCATCATATCCTTGCCTCATGGAAGCCCTTTAATCTGAATTATTCTGTGCATGCTAGACACAGATTGACCTGTGCCTTCTGCTTTCCTTGGGTTGTTCCCCCACCCCAGCATCCAGCTTAAAGAGCCTATTTGGCTGTGCTCACCTGAGAAGGACAGTGGGAGTGCATGGAAGGACCTTAGAGCATGGAGTGGCAGAGCTGGGAAGGACTAGAGAACACAGGACGTCCAACAGAAACAGAACCTGGAACCAGGAAGGAGCCTAGAACATCAAAGCTGGGAAAAGGATCTTGGCACATTGAAGATCAGAACTGGAAGGTGTCTTCAAACATGTGACATCAAAGCCAGCAGCGTCTTTAAAAAAGAAAGTGGCAGAATTGGGAGGAGCCTCAGCCTCAGAATGGCCTAGCTGGGAGAGACCAGGGAGAGCAATCCATTCTCATTCCAGATGAGGGGCGTGACCTGTGGTGCTGCTCAGTCAGCCGGTCTGTCAGGAAATGTTTATTTTGTGCCTACTCTGTGCTAGGCCCTGAGCTAGGGCTGAGGATCCAAGGAAAGGCAAGTGACAGCCCGTACCCTTGGGGAGCTTCCAGATAATGGGGGAGACAAGAGGTCAAGCTCTGTGGACACATAGGCTGCATACAGGCCAACTGGGAGAAAGTGTACTGGCAGGCCTAGCTTTTTAAAGTTAAATATCTCTAGTTCCTTCACCCCGTCTTGGCATGGCATGGCATGGTCTGCAGTCCCTGCTCCTAATCACCTTTTCTCTGAATGTGCTCCAGTTGGTTATGGTTTTTCCTAAAATGGCACTCTCACAATTGTCCGATAGATGGGTTCCAATCAGAGCACGGAGCAGCTGAACTCTTCCTTCTCTTGTTTGGACCCTAGGCTTCCTTCTCTTGAAGCTCACCTAAGACCCCACTGACTTTACTGGATGCTCCATGGCACTGTGGACTCCCACAGAACTTATTATGGTCCTTGCCAGGGCTTTTTCTGGGATAAAAAATAGAATTAAATATTTGACCATTGAGTCTGTGATGGACACATCAAACAGGACCAGGGAGGGCACAGAGTGGACAGGATTGATGCGCCATTAAACTGAAAAGATTCATACTCCATGACTTGGCTGACTGGGGCCATTTTGATCAGTAGCTAAAACCCCAATTGTAAGTTTGATTTTGTTCTGAAGAAGCCACTCAGCAAAATGGTCAATGAATTTCTTTCCTCTCTAATTCTGTGCTGGTCATTACGCCAAAAGGAATGAAGAGAAGAGGTGAACTTGTGGGCTTCCCTGGGCTGTGGGGCTCACTTCACTGGGCCATGGTCCTGCCCCCCACCTCCTGTGACCTCTTAGGGTCAGCTTTATTTTCTACCACCCCTTTCATCTTCCCATGCCCCAAACAAACCACCTGGCTTCCTGCCTCCCATTATTCTCTCCCCACTAACTGGAATGCTCATCTCCTTCTTCTTTGCCATCCTTCAAGGTCTCACTCAAATACTTCCTCTTCCTTGAAGCCTTTTCTGATGTGCCCCCAGGAGGTAAGAATCTGTCCCTCCTCTGTCTTAGCCTGGCATTTAACCCTTTCAGTGTGGTGTAAGACATATATTTGTGTCTGCCATGAGATAAAATGCTAAGGACCTCTGTTATCCCACAGTGCTCAGGCATTCTGGAGAGACCCAGAGGTACTCAATGAATGTTTATGAAACAAATTTGGACCCACCACACTCATTTCACTCCCTTTCCTTCTTTATCGGGAGAATACCCATTTTACATCTAACTTTGTGCCTCAGTTTCCTCCTTGGCCCAGCTCTAGTGGAATGATGCCATCTTTCACCTGGCTATGGTATGCACAGGTGCATCCTCTTGATGGGGAGGAGGAGTGTGTCAGGGAGAGACATATGCTCCTTTCCTCGCCAGTGTGAATGTGCTCAAGTAGTTATGGGATCTGGAATTGGGGAGGACTTAGACGTGATTTAGCCCAAGCTTGTCTTTTTACAGACGAGGATATTGAGGCCCAGAGATGTGGCAGCCTGGCCATAGAGTCAAAGACAGAGATGAACTCAGCGCCTCTGATTCCAAACCAAGTGATCCTCACAAACAAGGGCGTCTTCAGAGACCCATTGATTTTGCAATCTACAAAGGGGGAAGGGGTCTGTGCTGAATGATGTATCCAGGGATTTCTCATGTCCAGCCAGTCCACCATCGGGAAAAACCAGAAGCAGCATGCAAAACATCACTAAAAGGGTGGTTCTGTTTAGAAAGAAAGAATCTAAGTCTGATTCCCCAAAGAGGCTGCCTCCTGAGCGTCTGAGTTCGATTCCCTGAAAGTCTTCCTACAGAGGTTGGATGGCCTTTGTGCAGGGGTCAGAGATTCAGCTGTGGGGCAGGAAAGGGGCTTTGAGGTTGTTAGTACAGCCCCTCATTCTACAGATGAGGAAACTGAGGCATGCAGAGAGGTGGGGGGGGTTGTCTAAGAAAGAAGCAGGGAGGGATTGGAACTTGGAATCTCTGACTCCCAAGTCCGGCAGCTTCCCCCAATGGCACAGAGCAGCTCTGAGGGCCCTTTAAATCCACAAGAATTCCCATCAGTTTTGTAAAGGCTGAAGAAAGTTGGGTTTGCTGCTCCCCACAGTGCCTGCCTGGCAGTGCAGCTGAGGCTCTGACTTCTCCAGCACTTTGCCACAGCTTGTTCTAAATTAAGGCAGCAGCCCCTGGAGAGTAGAGCTGAGAGCACGTGAGGCAGCAGTTCCTTAGGAAAAAGAGAAAAATTCAAAGGAGCTTTTGTTATGCAGAGATGATACTGCCATCCCCACCTGCTTAGACCTAGTATGGTCAGCTCTTGTCATCCAGGGCCTGGACATTCAGTTTGTAGATGGATCCAGGTTCTGGGTTCTTGAGTGTTCCTTGCTATTGTGTACAGGGAGAGAGGAGGGGCTTAAATCCCTGCTCTCAAGAGGCTTACATTCTACTGGGAGAAAAGTGAATGCAGAATGACACAAAGTAATTTGGGGTTGGGAGCCCTACCCATGTGTGGAATGGGGAGCAGTTAGGAATGGCTGCACACAGACATTAGCCTCTGAGCCAGCCTTAAAGAACAGGGACAAAAGGGGAGTGAGGTCAGCTTAAGTGCGGGCCAGAGTTGGTGGTGCATTTCACAGGCACAGATGTGATTTAAGACTGGAAAGCCAGGTTGGAGCCACATCGTAGGTCTTAAAAGCCAGACCAAGGACTTTAGACCTTGTCTTAGAGGCAGCCAGGAGCCACAGAAGGCATTTGAACAGAAGAGTGGCCATAGTCAGAGCCAGGCATTAAGACTCATCTGTCGGGGTGTGCAAAGTAGATCAAAGAGCAGGGTGGCCTAAAGCAAAGAGGCCCAATGAGGCCACAGAAGAAGTTCAGTGATATCTAATAAGAAGCTAGTGGCCCAGGGTGCTACTGCCATTCCTGGCTCGATGGATAGTGGTGGGAGTTGGGAGAGGGAGCCAGCAGGGCAGAAGTGGTGGGGGTAGAATCGGCGACTGATTGGCTTCTCTCGTGTGCCAAGATGACTGGGGCTTAGTGTCTGCTGGGGCAGCTGTCACAAATGTGGAAGAGGACACAGATGGGAGAAGGAGGAAGACTGGGTTCTGGATATATTGGGTCCAAGGCATCACTGAGAACTCCAGAAGAAGAGGACGGAGATGTCCTCCTCACGCAGGGAGAATGGACGTAGGAAAGCGTGAGCCTGGGGTTTCATCCATGGAGGGAGCTCCTGGATGAAGCAAGGCCCTCTACCTCCACAGGTCAGAGGGTTACCTGGAGCCCTGACAAGTTAGCAACACGCTCAGGTCCTCCAGCCTGCGGGTGGCAGAGATGGGGGCAGTGTAGTAACCAGAGGGCTAGATTTAGTGCTGAGAGATGTAGGTTTGAATCTTACCTCCACCACTGATGTGTGATTGTGCCAAGCTCACCTGTCAGCCTCAGCCTCCCCATCTGTGAAATGGGGATAAGAATCCTTGCAGTCCCTCCCTCACAGAGTTATTCTGAGCAGAGTACTTTGCTACATTAAAGCACTGTTGAGGGGAGCTATTCTCACTGCTGCCCGTGGTCCCCTCCACGGGACAGTTGACTGGAGAGGGAAGAAGGGAAAATCCCAAAGAGTCACTTTGGCTCCCTCCCTGCAGTTTGGTGGCCATATGGCCAAGCCAAGGAAGGCCTTAGCTGAGCTGTGGAATTGAGACACTCTGCTTGGGCATGTTGATAGAGGCAGGGTGCAAGGGCAGTCATAGATACTTGGGAGGTGGCTGAGTTCAGTGGACCAGTGGTGGGGTTTGGCCATGCCTCCACCCAAGAGGAAAGGCTGGGTGGGGGCTTTGAGGGCCCAGATGAGAAAGAATTAAGTGAAATATTTATTGATTACCTGTGATGTGGAAGGCCCCTTGCTTGGGGCAGGGAATACAGTGAGGAAAACCCCAACATAGCCCCTGCCCTGCCTGAGGAGGACAAATCATGTATACAGATAGGTTTCAAGCAAGGGAGAGAACCAGATGGAATCTTCTAGGAAAAGCAGAGGATGGAGAACTTTTAGCTGGGGGAGAAGAATCAGGGAAGCCTTCATGGAGGGGAGGGGTCCTGAGCTGTCCCTTCAGAGAAGGTGCTTCAGGACAGCCTGTATGAATGCCTAGCACCCAGTGAGCACTTAATAGATGCTTGCTGATTTATTGATGAACACCTGGAGGCAAGAGAGGGCAGGGAGAAGGTGAAGCAGTTAACTGTCTCGCCTGGCGGGAATGGGTAGTATGTGAAGGTGAAAGGTAGGTGGGAACCAGATTGTGGAAGGGCCTTGAATGCCAAGCTGAAGAGTTCTTTATTCTGGCAGGGAGCCACAAACTTTCTGTGCCTTAGGAATATAAATATGGCTCTGTCTGAGGAAGATTGGATCGAGAGCCAGAAGGCAGAGATACTACAATTAGGATCATACAATAATAGTTCTGGAGACTGATTGAGGACCCAACATAAAAGCTGTTCTCAAAGTGGAAGCAACAGGGCTGGCCCACCAACCCTTTGGACCCAGGAGGCGAGAGAGGGAGGAGCCCAAAGGGATGGATCCAGGCTCCAGGGCTTATGCTCTATAGCTGTCAGAAATCCCTGAGACAGCTTTGGGTCATTTCCTCTTTCTGAGACATGAAATCATGTGTGAATGATTGGGTACCTTCGGGAAAAGCAGGGCAGAGATGGCAGCAGAAGGGAAACATGAGTTAATGATTACAGATTGCAACTTTGGCAATAGAGATGATTCTCTGGGGAAATCTAATGGGTGCTGAGCAAATCCTGGCCGCTGAGGCCGGTGGCAGCAGTGGAGGCGGCAAGGAAGAAAACAGAGATGAAGAAATGCTGCTGTTTCTTTTGCCAGAGCATAACTTGGTTGTTTCTGCCATGGGCAGGAAGCTTTCCTCTCCACTGCTGTGCCCTAGGACATGACAGCTCTCTGTTGAGGTGTGGGAATATTATCAAAGGCTTGAATGGGGCGGAAACATGGAGAGGCCTCAACTGAAGGAAAGTGTTTCTCCTGCCTTGTCTCTTTTATGAGTCTCAACTGGGATGAAGAAGAGAAATCCTGTGGAATTATGATTGTCAGGCATGGGGTGGAATGACTGATGGACAGGCCAGCTTGGGTCCCAGAATTCAAAGGAGCCTCAGAGCCAGAAGGAAGGCATTGGGTTCTCTGCTTCTCACCTGACACAGGATCTTTTCCTGAGCCTTTCTGAGCAACTGCTCCCCCAGCCTTGCCTCTAACATGTCCAGTGGGGAGGAGCCCCTTGGACAGGGCTGACCATTAGGATCTTTCTCCTCACTCCTACCTCTGTCACTCAACTCTCTGCGCCCAGGCAGAATCAGTGTGATCTAGGAGATGGCGAGTGCTTCAGATAATGAAATTGGCTCACTCCCTCCAATCTCTAGCAGCTGCTCTCCTCCAATTTAGACATTCCCTGTCTCTTCAGCTAACTATTGGGTGGCCTTTGGAGTACTTGCTTCATCCTGGTCTGGAGCCATACTCAGCCACACTCCTCTCCAAGGCCGGCCTGCCTGCTGGGCATCATCTACATAGCTGAGGTTGAGCCTGCCCATGTGTGCGTGAACATGTGAGCATGTGTGTATATGTGTGAGCATACATGTATGCGTGTGCTGGCAACAATGTTCAGTTTGAATTTCCCTTCAGATCATAGCTTCTAGAGCTGAAAGGGACCTTTAAGGCATCTTGTCCAACCCTCTCATTTTACAAGTGAGGAAACCAAAGCCTAGAGTCCCTGTTGAGTGACTGGTCCAAGAGCATGTGGTCAATAAACAGTAGAATTGGGATTTAACCCTGGGTCTGCTGACAGCATGTCCAATATCCTTCCTCCTGTCCTCTGTTCACTAGTGGAAGAGAGCAGGGTCTGAGCCAGTCACTGCTAACCAAGCGCTTTCCTTTAAGATGCCAACCAGCATGATGGTTTTGGGGTTCCTCAAGCACTTCTGTCTCCATTATTTCATTTAATCTTTATAGTGACCCTGTGGAGGTGCACCATAGTTAAGTGTTATTGATGTCATTTCACAGGCAGGAGAGGAAGGGGAAAGGGGAAAAGCTTTTATTAAGTACCTACTATGTGCTAAGCATTATCCCTTTGATGAGATAAATTAATGATGAGGAAATTAAGGCTCTGGGAGTTGGAGCCAGTTGTTGAAGGTCACACGGCTGGTCCGTGGCTTGCCCAGGCCTTCTGAGTCATGTCTACTGCTCTGTGTCTGGTGGGGTTCAAGGAATGGAACAGGGAGGTCACCAAGAGCACAGGAGATGGACATGTTTGTCAGCTCTTCTAACCACCAGGAGGCATCTAAAAGCTTCTCACAGACTTCTGACTCCCAGACAAGATGCTCAAAAGTAAGAGGAGGGGGTGAGGAGAGGATACTGAGGAGCAAAGAATTTTGAACCCCACCCCCTTCTCAGCTCCAGCTGTGGGCTAACAAGCTTGCCCTGCCCACAGACATCATTACCCTCCCTCCAAAATCTCAGAAATAATCGGAAACATTGGGGGAGGCAGAAACACAGGAGACCCAGAAAAGACAGGCCAGTGAGCCAGTCAGTCAGCCAGCCAAGAGGGGAGGGAATGGTGCTCTGCCTGAGGGTCAGAGCCTCAAGGGTACTTACACACAGAGGCAATACACACACACACAACACACATAAAACTCTCTCGCACACACAAACACACGTAATTTCAGAATTGGAAGAGGCCCCAGAGGTCATCTAATCTAACCTGTATCTGACCCAGAATGCACTGCAAAAATGCAGACAAATGGTCATTTAGCCTTTGAATGGAGCCCTGGAGTCCAGGTCCATTCCCACTTCCAGCCTCCCAGCCTTCCTTCTCCCATCCCCCATCCCCAGCCATACTGAAAAAGCATCTACTGGCCCACTTGCCAACAGCCAAATGTCCACAGGGCTACCCAGAGCCACCGGGAAGCCAAAAGGTCACTCCTCTGCTCTATGATAAGGGTCACATTTTCAGCCACAGGCTATAGGCCTTAGTCCCAGAACTGATAGTTTTGCTGAGATCCATCAAGAGACCACCACCATTTACTAAGTACTATGGGGAGGGTATATACCAAGAATGGTGGCACCTAGCCATTGCCCTCTAGAAACTTATAACCTAGTGGGGAAGCCAAGGCATGACACCATTTTGGAGGTCATCGACAATGTCCAAACTCCTCTTACCCTTTCTCCATCATCTGCCAGAGTCCACTCCTACACACACATACACACGCACACACGCACACACGCACACATACGCGCACACACGCACACACACACGCACACACACGCACACGTGCACACACACACACGCGTGTGCACCTATTTCTGGAAAGCCTCCCCTCCACTCCAATTCCACAACAGTGCACGCTCCTGGTTCAGAATCTACCTGTCTGGTCATTCTTTGTATGGCCCCTTGCTGGTATTGCAGAGCCAAAGAATGTCAGGAAGGTCAGGAGGAGACCTTAGAGCCCATCCAGGCCATCCCCATGCCTCTTTATCAGGTATGATAGAGTGGGGATCCTGGGAATTCAGAGTGGACTAGATGAAACACCCTCCATCTCTCAAGTCCTGTGAGATGAAGAAAGGGAAGGCCAGACGAGAAGCCATTTGGTAAAGATTATATAGAGAAATAGTAACACAGGACAAAGAAATTGTTTTTGTTTTGTTCAGTGATTTCAGTTGAGTCTGGCTTGCTGTGACCCCATTTGGGGTTTTCTTGGCAGAGATACTGGAGCAGTTTACAGTTTCCTTCTCCAGCCCATTTTGCAGAAGAGGAACTGAGGCAACCAAGGTTAAAGGACTTATCCAGGGTCACATGCTAGGAAGTGTCTGAGGCAAGATTTGAACTCAGGAAGATGAGTCTGCCTGTCTCAGGCCCAGCAGTCTGTGCCCTATGGCGCCACCTAGTGGCCGAGGACTAGGACCTCATCTCTAAAATTCTAGTCTAGAGCTCTTTGCCTTATACTCTGCTGCCTCTTGGCTCTTCTGGTCTAACTGTAGCCATTTCCATTCGATTCCTCTTCCAACCTTCTTCATGCTTGTTTGTTCATAGTGCCACCCTTCCAGACCCCCAGGGACAAAACCCTGGGCTTGTTTGACTGCTTCTCTTCCCTTGCTCCCAACATCAAAATCATTTTTCCTTTGCAATGAATGTCTCTTGTGTCTTTCTCTCTTTTTACATCCCTATAGCCACCACCTTAGTGTAGGTACTCATTAGCCCCCATTAGGATTACTGTAATTGACTCATCACTGGTCTCTCTGCCTATATTCTCTCTCTCCCTCTAGTCAGTCCTACTTGCCACTGTTAGATTCACCATCCTAAAATACAATTCTAATTATGGCATTCCCCTTCTCAAAAGCCTTCAATGAATTCCCAGTGCCTACAGCCTAGACTATAAAGTCTGGCATTCAAGGCCCTCCACAATTTCATCTCAGCCTCCCATTTTATTTCTCATTGCTACTCTCTACCCATGCTAAGCTTCCCATCTATTCCTCATTGTTCATACTATCCACTCTGCCTAGAATGCTCTCTACCTGCAGCCATGGCCCATTGCATTCCTACCTGCCCAGCCACTTAATTCAGGAAGGCCTCCTCATCTCCCTCCCCAAGCAAGGTTCTCTTCCTTCCTTTCCAGAACTTCGTTAGCCCTTTATTTACACCTTTCTGCAGGCACAGATCTCTCACTTCCCCATGCAGAGGTGGCTTATCTTTGTACCAGTCAGGCTTCCACCACTAGATCAGGAACTCCCTGAGGGTAGAGACTGATTTTCATCTTTGCCTCTCCCCAGGCTCAGCTGTAGGTATTGATTAGGGAAGGAAGGAATAGACACAAAAGAAGAGTTGAATAAACAATACAAGCGTTTACTATTGTCCCAGAAGGGAGACTAGAGCTTGACTCATAGAGAAGAGATCCTATGATATCTTAAAGTCTAGAAGAGACCATGGAATGTCAGAACTAGGAAGGGTGCTAGAACATGGAATGTCAGGAAGGATGTTAGAACATGGAATGTAAGAGCTAGGAAGGATGTTAGAATACAGAATATCAGTTGGAAGGGTGTTAGAACATGGAGTGTCAGCTAGGAAGGATGTTAGAACACAGAATGGCAGGAAGCATGTTAGAACACAGAATGTCAGAGCTAAGATGGATGTTAGAACATGGAATGTCAGCTAGAAAGGATGTTAGAACACAGAATGTCAGAGCTAGGAAGGATGTTAGAACATGGAATGTCAGGAAGGATGTTAGAACACAGAATATCAGAACTAGGAAGGATGTTAGAACATGGAATGTCAGCTAGGAAGGATGTTAGAACACAGAATGTCAGAGCTAGGAAGGATGTTAGAACACCGAATGTCAGAGCTAAGATGGATGTTAGAACATGGAATATCAGAGCTAGGAAGGATGTTAGAAAATGGAATGTCAGTTAGGAAGGATATTAGAATACAGAATATCAGCTAGAAAGGATGTTAGAACACACGATGTCAGAACAGGCCTTAGGATACAGAATAACAGAGCTGGGAGGGGCCTTTGAGCTTCTCACAGGTGGGTGGGACCTTGGAAACAGGATGTCAGAACTGGGAGGGGCCTTAAAATAGACTGTTAGAGCTGGGCTGGATCTGGGGCCCTAGAATATCATTGCTGCAAGAGAACCAGAGACACTATTCAGTCTGACAGTATTATTAACACTTGAGGAAACTGAGGCCACCCAGTCAGTCCTTATCAGAGGCTGAATATCCTACCCTGTGCTCAACCTTATCTTGGGCTGGATGAAGAAAACTTTCTCTATCCTGACAGCTGTTCTTTCTCTCCACCTGTTTATGCCTTGAAGTAAAAGAATCCCAGTGAGATCAAGATGCCCTTGGTGAGAGAGGTCCCACTGTGCCCCCAACCACAAAGGCAGAAGTTGCTTCACTTGCAGGAGCCTCTTCTCATTCCCTGAAAGCTTCTTACCAGCTTCCTTTCCCATCTGTGCAGTGCCCTGTGCCTCTGGTCAGTTCTGTACCCCTGTCAGGGCCATTGCAGAGGAAAAATGCCTCAGGTCAGGAAGAATAGAATGAAAGACTGGCATATGTCAGGTGACAGCTGCCCCCTCCTCCTGCCCTCTGTCCTCCCTGGGGCAGCCCCCTGATTTCGGCTCTTCAGGGAGCACCAAGCTACAGATTGTGGGAGGGTCTGGTCTCAAACATTTCTAATTCTCCTCATTAATTGGATAATGCTTTTATGCTCCAGGTATTTACCCAATCCCTCTGGAAGCCAAGGTACCTTTTGGCTTGTGTTATCCCAATGCTTACTTCCTGGTGCAGCCCTGGGCCTAGGCATACAACAGTAATATTCAGGCAAAGACCACACTAGTCAAGGGGGATCAGTCCCCCAAAGCTCAGGAGATGACTCCTTGAGCACAGGGTGTAGTCACTGTCTCCAAACAGCTCCCCCTGAGATCCCAAAGGCATCATCTGTTCATGAAGTGCCACCACACCCACTGAAATGAAATCCAGGGAGAGGGACCAATGGCAGGCTGAGGTTTCCTTCAAATGCCCCCATTCTCTCATCTCTCCTGGAAACGACATAGCCCTGGACCTTGGCTGGTTTCCCAGGAAGCTTCCTGCCCTCTTAACCCTCTCCACCAGGCTCATTTGGGCTACACCCTAATGATGTTATCCGTAAAGGTAAAATCAGGGATTCCATGTTGAACTCTAACTGAGAACATCCTCCTAGGCCTTCTCCTCTTGTCCTCCCTACCCCCCCCCCCCAAACAAACACCTTTGAAAAACAGATTTGAGAGCCCGCAGTCACATGTGGCCACATATCTCTTCCAGTAATGGAAGCAGCTTGCTGCCCAGGGATGATTCCAAACTGACAAGGAAAACCACCATGTCCACCCCTCATGCTTGAGGCCTGACCATTTTTTCTGGGGCTGAGGAGGCCTGGCCTGCAACCTGAATTGAGTGTCTCAGGGGTCCATCAGCCATGACTCTTCCTGTTGTCATGCTCTATGGTTTCAGGGTTGGAAAGATTCCTGGGTGTTTGTCAACTGGGCAACAGGAACTTGAGGAGTGCAGTCCAAAGGGTGGGCACTTAAGGGTTACCCCTTAGGGGAGCTAACCTGTGGGCGGAGGAGAATTTAAAGAAGGGAGATGCCCAGAACGGGGGAGGCCCCAGTCTATCCTTTATGTTTGGCCACTGGTCAGCTGGGACACGAGAGAGTGCCAAGAGTTCGGGTCTGGACCTGCCCTCTGTTATTTTACCCATAGCTGCCGCTAGTGGGGCTGGGGAGTCTGACTACTGCAGCCCCGCTGGTCTGGATTAGCCAAACGGGATTAGCCCCGAAAGCTGGGGTTGAGTGTCAGGCGTGGGGGGCGCCGGGCTGGGGAGGTGACCCTCTCTTCTCCCAGCCGCCCTCTCCCCCGCCCCCTCTTTGTTCCAGCCGGGCATAGCTGGCGGTGGCGTTGAACCAGTCTCCAGCACCACCACCCCCGGACAGCTCCCGGCGCAACGCAGCGCAGTCCAGCCCAGCCCAACCCAACTCAACCCAACCCAGCGCCGCGCAGCCCAGCCCAGCGCAGTCCGGTGCTGCGGGGCTCGGGCTCTTGCTCACACTCACCTCTTGGGCGCGGGTGAGGGTGAGGGCGCGGATCCCCTCCATCGCCCCCGGACAAGGGCCCCACGTGCTTCCTTTCCTTCTGGCCTTCCTGCAGGGCGCTCCGTAGTCCTCGATACCTCTCGTCAGCGCCGGAGGTAGACTGATGGACAGCCGGAGTCGGGAGAGCCCACGGCCCTGCCCAGCCCAGCCCAGCCTGGCCCGGGAACAGCTGGGGCAGGCGGGCGGGCGGGCAGAGAGCTCGCTTGCCTGCCTCTCTCTCCGACTCCTCCTCCCCCACCCTCACCCCTCCCTCTCGCCACCTCTCGCTGTAAATAACACTAATCGTCTATGGATAGCCTGGCTGGACGCTGTCGGGGCCCCAGCCTGAGCGCAGTGGAGCTGAGGGGTGCAGGGGCCGGGTCACCAGGTGACTGCTGTAGCGCGACTGAGAGGAGGAAAGGCGGGGCGAGGGTGATGGTGTAGGGGGAGCGGGGAGGAGGTGGCTCGTATGTGCGTGCGTGGGGGAAGGGGAAGTGGAGGAAGCTGGAGGGATGGGGGCGACGGCGAGTCCTGCACACCCTGGAGCCCGAGCGCTGCGCCCTGCGCTGGGAGTCGCCTGCGTCCCCCACCCGAGCGCGGGTAGCGGCTCCCCCCATCCCCCAAACCCAGATTGGGCGGTGCCGGCCACCAGGAGCGGATTGCTGCTTGAGCAGCCCAATAGGAGCCTGGGAGGGCGGGACGGGATGGGGCTAAGTACCTCCCCCCACACCTTTTGCAGTCCCTCTCCCCTTTCGGCTTTCTGCAGCTCCAGGCGCTAGATTGTAGCTCTTGTTTTCCATGGGCTGCGTGGGGAACGGGTGCTGAGGGGTGGGATGGAGGGGAGGCGTTCAGTGGGAAGGCAAGCAGGCTAGGAGGCGGGGGTGGGGGCGGGGAGGAGGCTTCGGAGACTGCGAACCCACGTCCACTCCAGTGCCAGGGAAGACGCAGCGCTTTCCCGGCAGGCCATGGCAGGATTTTACTGTCATTCCCCCCTCCCCTCTGCCCGCCCCACCCCCACCCCACTTTCTTTTAGTGTCTAATCAGTGTGTTAGATTCCGAATGTCAGAGCCGGCATAGACCTTAGAGACCCTGTAGTCCAACCCCTTCGTTTACACTAAGCCCAGGCTGGAAGAGACTTGTACAAGGTCACACAGTCAGGAAAGGACGAGAAGCCCACGCTCCTACTCCAGTCCGGTGCGCTTTCCCTGGCACCAACCGCCTTTTCCCCTTTTCCAATTAGGACCCTGCCAGACCAAGCCGAGCTTTCAGGATGGCCAACGTTCAGTGAGAGTGAGGCTCCCTCATGCCACTGAAAGTGCTCCCTCCAAGGTTACCAGCGATGCCTTTTCTCAGTCCTCCACCCCCTCCTCCTGGATTCTCTTGACTCCTTGCTTTAGACGACATGCCTTTTTCTTTACCTACCACATACCTGTCTGACCTTTTCTTTCATGGCTTTCTCCCACACTCTGTTCTGGACCCTCTTTGCTTCACTGTATTTCCTCCTTTGGTAGTTCACTTCAATGCAGATTTCTGTGTAAATAATTGTCAGATCTTTATATCCCACCCTCATCTCTTTCCCGATCTCCAGACCCGCATTGCCATCCGTCTCCTGCATGTTTCTGCCTGTATGTATGCTGAGCTCCCTGTACACGTCCAAAGCAGAACTCATTGTATTCCCTCCCCCCAGCCCATCCCGCTTCCACGATCCCTTCCGTCTACTGAGGGTACCACTAGCCTTTAAGTAACCCGGGTGGGCATCCTAGGCTTCATCCTGGACTCTTCTCTTTCCCTTAATTCCCCCAGCCAGTCCCTGGCCATCTCTACCCCCTCCTTCCCCCTCCTTCCTCCTCCACTCACACAGCTTCCATGGTAGTTGAGGTCCTCATCACTTTTGACTTGGGCTATTGCAATAGGCTCCTAACTGGTCTCCCTGCTTTCTAGCCACTTTCCTCTCCGAATCGTCCTTCATTCAGCTGCTCAATTGATATTCTTAAAACCCAGGTCTGACCACTCCCCTACTCAAAAATCTTCTGTTGCCTCTAAAATAAATTACCAACTCCACAACCTGGTGTGTGAAGCCTTCCACAATCTGCTCCTCTACTGTTTCAGGCTTATTTCACACTCCCTTCCTCCTTTCATTCTCCATACCAGTCAAACCACCCTGCTACCTGTTCCCCATCCCCCCCCCCCCCCATTCCATTAGTCCCCCTTCCACCTCCTTCCCTTTGCACAGGCCCCCACCCCCTCTGCATTTCTGGAATGTCCTTCCTTCCTTCCTTCCTTCCTTCCTTCCTTCCTTCCTTCCTTCCTTCCTTCCTTCCTTCCTTCCTTCCTTCCTTCCTTCCTTTCTTCCTGCCTCCCTTCCTCCCTTCCTTATTCCCTCCTTTCCTTCCTGCCTTCCTTCTTGCCTTCCTTCCTGCCTCCCTCTCTCCCTCTCTCCCTCCCTCCCTCCCTCCCTCCCTTCCTTCCTTCCTTCCTTCCTTCC
>CM053622.1:7474376-7495553 GCA_028646595.1 Phalanger gymnotis
CCCCCCCCCCCCCCCCCCCCCCCCGGTGCCTGGGACTTTGTGTCTTCCACCATGAACCACAGTGATCCAATGCTCTTGGCAGGGACATGAGTCAGCTGGAGAACAGTCTGCTCCGCAGCCAGCTCTCTGCACTCAGCCTCCCTAGCAGGCCTGGAGGCTGGATTCCCTCAGGACTGGCCTTCCCCCCTCTGAGAGCATTATTAAAGGCAGCTGAGGCCAGGCCAGTGGACTGCCTCAGGAGCTCGGGTCTGCCTTGGCTGTTTTCCACTCTCCCCAATCTCCTTCAGTTCCCAGTGACCTCCTGGTTCGTCTCTAGCTTTGGAGCTCTTTGGTTGCCTTTGCTGGTACCCAGTTCAGTGCAGTGCTCTGAGTACCTACAGCACGTATGTCTTGGGTGTTCCCCACACCTTCTCCTCTACCCCTTAGAATTCCTAAGAAATGTTTAAAGAACTGCTTGATCAAGCAGCATTTCTTAAATGCCTCCTGTATGCCAAGGTGCTGCGCTAGGTCTCTGAATGAATGAATGAATGAGTGAATGAAGGAGTGGTGTTTATTCCAACGCACAGCGCAGAACCTTTTCTTAGGCTGTTTGTTATGCCTAGAATGCCATCCTTATGGATTCCAATCACTATGAATTCCTATGGGGTCTTTATAAACCACTCCAGGAAGCCTTCTTTGATCCCCACAGTTGGCAGTGACCTTCCTCCAAGGACTTCCCATAGCTGGTAGTTCTGTGTCTCTCTAATGCACTTATCATGTATTAGTGAGTATTAGAATGATCGGTGTTTGTGTCTTATCCCCCCCCCCCCCCCCCGCCCCTTACAGGAACCACATCTTATCTAAACCTTGTATGTTCAGCAGAATGCTAGGCATATATCAGGTGCTTAATAAATGTAGAATTTAATTTCCACAACAGCAAAAAGACTGACTATAGTGAGAGACATGGTACATGGAGGGAAGTCACAGGCACTCAAGTTGTGAAGGCAGGGTTGTGCTAGGTTGTGGGGGGACCTTGAATGGTGTGCAGAAGGTTGTAGACTTTACTCTGCTAGCAGGAGGGAGACCCTGGTCATTCTGGAGCAGGATCAGATATTTTCTCACAGTGGTATAAAGGATGAGTTCATGGTGGGGGGAGGGTGGTGAATTTCTTCTCCCCGGCCCCTCCCCCTTCTAAACTTCCCTAGTTTCTGTTAAAGACATCACTAGGTTTCAGAGCTTGATGACCCCCTCACCCCCTCACCCACATGTCACCATTCAGCTGCCAGGTCTCTCCAGTCACACATCCCCTGCCCTAGCTCAGGACCCCATTACCCTCTACCCGGTGTATCACCACTCCTGCCCCCCATCCCATGCTCCACACACTTGCCAAATTGGCTTTCCTAAAGTGCAGTTCTGATCTAAGGTCACTCTCCTCAATAAATGTCGGTAACGCCCTAGCACCTCTAGGATCAAATATAAATTTCTGTGCGGCTTTTAAAGCTCTTTGCTACCCAGCCACAGTCTACTTCTTCATCCTTACTGCCTACTACTCCCCTTTATCCACTGGCCTTTTACTGCTCCTTGGATGTAATGCCTCACCTCCTACCTCTGGGCCTTTGCAGCAGCTGTTCTCCATACCTGGAATGCTCTCCTTTCACTCTACCTCTTATAATTTCTAATTTTCTTCATGACTCAGTTCGGGTATCTTCGAGATGAAGCCTTTCCTAACCTTCCCAAAGTTGCTAATGCCTCTACCCCCAAATTACCTTGTATTTATATTTATTTTGCATATATTCTTTATGTAATTCTGTATGTATATGTGCTTTCTTCTGATAGAATGTAAGCCCCTCGAGGGCAAGGCCTGTTTTATTCTTTGTAACTCAAGTGTCTGACATGTAGTCATCACTTAATGAATGCTTTTTGTCTGATAATGATGGAGAGAACTGGTAGGAAGTATTGTAACAATCCACATGGGTGATCATGGAGGCCTAGATTAGGGTGAGGATTGTGGGAGGGGAGAGATACCAGAAATACTATGGAGGTGGAAGTGACAATTGTTTGACATGAGAGGTAATAGAAAAGGAAGAATGCTCAGAGAAAGCCCCAGATTTTGAATGTGGGCAACCGAATAAATGGTGCCATGGTTGGCAGGTTGAGAGTGAGGAGTCAGACCGAGGGAAGAAGGATCCGCTTGGTTTTTGGTGGGGTATCCAGGTGGAGATGTCTGCTTCCCAAATGGAAAGGTGCAGCTGAGGAGAGGGATCCGGACCGGAGGGCTAAATCTGGGCATCTCTGTGGAGATGGGGAAGATGGCACCATGGGAGAAGAGGAGATCACCGAGGGAGGCCCCAGGGAGAGTGAAGGGAAGAGAAGCAACAGACGTGAGGATTACCCACATGAAAGAGCCAGCAAGAGAGGAAAGAGAAGCTGCTTAGTCAACAGAATTGGGTTTGAATGCAATTAGAACACCCCATGTACTTTGTTTCTTCAGCTCCTCTCTGGCTTCTGGTTGGAGCTGATTTATACAGGCCCTGGTTACCACTTGGTGCAAGCTTCTGGGGAAGATGTGGGTAGACAGCAGGTTGTGTGAGAGAGATCTGGGGCTTTTCACAGAATCTTAGAGCTGGAAGGGACCTTGGGGCTTAGTTAGTCCAACTGGGGTCTGAGTGGGAATTCTCATTAATTATAATATCTCCAATAGGTGGTCATCCATCCATCCTCATCTCCCAAACCTGCCCATTCTGCTTGGAATTGCTTTGGTTAATAGGCCAGGTAACAAGCATTTCTTAAGCCAGGGGTGGGGAACTTGCGGCCTTCAGGCCATGTGTAGCTTTCTAGAGCCTTAAATGTGGTCTTTTGACTAAATCCAAATTTTACAGAATAAATCAGGCCACACATGGCCTTTTAGATCCTTAAGTGTGGCCTTTTGACTGAATCCAAATTTTACAGAAATCTTTGTTCTGTAAAACTTGGATTCAGTCAAAAGGCCACATTTAAGGCTCTAGGAGGCCACATGTGGCCTGAAGATCTCAGGTTCCCCACCCTATGTACCAGGCGTTATACTAAGTTGTCTTGACACAAATACAAGCAGAAAGAAAGACAGTTCCTGCCCATGGGGTGCTTACATTCTAATAGAGGAAAATAGTACACAGAAGGGAGCTGAAAAACAGGGAGGGAGGTGAACAGCATGGTGTCAAGGAATCAGTCAGGAGGGAGAATGAAAGTGGGCCCATCTGTGTCCCTTTCCAAAAGAGAGGCCTCAGTAGGAACTCATCCATAGGAGAAGAGGTCAGCAGAGGGATGGTCCAGCTGAGGAGGCCCAGGTGTTGAAGCTTGGTGCCAGAGGTGGAGGGGAATGAAAGTTGGCCCACCTGGGCCCCTTCCCCAAATTGAAGTTCCAGGAAGAACATGGGAGACAGAGGCATGGATGGGTGAGGAGGCTGATGGGGCTTCTAGGGTGAGTCTGAGGCATCATGGTGACAAGCTAGGGTGAGGCAGAACTAGAGCTGGGAAGGGAGTAAAGGTTGATTGGTCCAGGGCTCTCATTTTGGAATGAGACAACCCAGCTGGAAGCTGTTCTTCTTCCACGCCAAGCCTACGTTGGCCCCTTTGTGCGGTGTCCCCCTGTTGCTGCTGGTTTTGCCTTTGGGCCAGACTAATGCCTCCTTCACATGATGGCTGCCCTTAAATACAGGACAGGGTTTGAAAACCCTCTCACATTCCTTTTCAGTTTTCTCCTTTCCTGAGACTGAACTGCTCTTCCCTGACCATTGTCCAGTTTTGCCACGTCCTTCCTAAACTGCGGTGCCCAGCACTGAAGCCAGTACTCTGCGTCTGAGTGGCCAGCAAGTTCACCATGAGTCAGGACTGTGAGTTGACCCGCAAAAAAGCCGCGAAAGTTGTTTGAATGCAAGCTGTATGAACAGAGGCGAGTGTCTGAAGTGAAGAAGGCCATTGCTCGATATTCTCCTCCCAGGCAGATCACGCCCAGGAAACACGGCTTGTCCAAATCAGCGTCTTGAACATTATGCCCATCTCTCGGTGGGCCACTGAGAAGATGGGGGGAGGGTTCCAGGCGAGGGCGGCCAGGAGGGAGGAGCGTATGAGAATTAGCTAACGAGCTAGGAGAGGGCGCGATCACGTACCCAGAGGCTGCCAGGTAGGACAAGGAAAGGCTTGTTCTGTTTCTCTACAGAGGGCAAAGGCTGGGGGAAGCTACAGAGGAGCAGACTTTGACCCAAGAATGGAGTGGGCTGCCTTTCCCAGGTGATGAGCCCTCTCCTGGACTCGGGAGGCTGGGTGGCCATTTCCTTATAGAAGAGTGGGATGACATGCCCGCTGGACCTTGGAGACCATGTAGTCTAGATGGGGAAACTGAGGCCGAAGATGGAAGGTGATTTGCCTGAGGCCACTTGGTCAGTAGCAGAGATGGGGTTTCACGCTAAGTTTTCTGACTTGCTATCTAGTTCTTTGCCACGATTCCATACTTACTGCCTTCTAATTCCGGCATTCTGTCATTCTACTTTCAACAGTTGTCTTGTTGACAGAAGATGAATTCAGAAGTATGGCAGGCTCCTGAAGCTTAGAATGAGATGAGGCTTCCAGGGAATACTGAAGAGCTCAAAGAGGGTTTGAAAAGCTATATCTGGCAAAGAGGACAGCTAGAAAGAGAACGGCCTGCTGCTGGGAATGGATGGGATGATGCTAGCCTGGGATGGCAAGAAGGCCCGACTAGCGAACTCCCATGCTGATGGGTTTTCTCTTTCCAAGGAGAGTGGTCTTCCGTGTGGAAAGGACAGAACAGTTGAAGTCTGAGCTGAGAAAGGTGAGAGTGAGCTAGGACTTTGATGTTTGAGTGGCCAGGTGCAGGGGGCTGAAAATCCAGCGGGGGTGGTGAGGTGCCACTAACAGGGTTTAAGAGGTCACGGCCAGTGGGAGAAGGGCTGTGGAATTGAACAGAGACTGGCATTTCTAAAGGGGGACAGGAAACTTGATTTAGGTTCTGGCCAAATTTTAGAATGTGTTATTAAAGGAACAGTTAGTAACAGCCAGCGAAAGACCTGGTAGGGATCACAGAGAGCTAGCCTGGCTTGATGGAAAGCTGGTCACGCCAGATGGAGCTCCTTCCCACTGTGGATGAGGTCGCTGTGCTGGTAGAACATTAGGGGAATATCACAGCAGCATGGCGTTTGACGTTGTCTCTTATAGTCTAGTGAAAAGATATTTAGACTAGACGGTGGCAGATGTGGGTAAGCTCCTTAAGGGCAGGGCCGTCTTTCGCTTCTTTTTGTATCCCCAGCCCTCATCACAGTACTGGCACATAGTAGGTAGGCACTTAATAAATGTTTGCTGATTGGTAGAACTAAATGGCCAGGCCTCAAAGAATAGTCATTATTGATTTGATGCCGATCTGGAGAGAGGTCTTCAGCGAAATGCACAAGTGATTTTTTGTTGGGTCAGGGCTTTTTAACGTTTGTATTAATGAATCAGATAAAGGAATAACTGGTACATTTACCAAATTTTCATGTGACACAAAGCTAAGAAGGATAGCCAGGGGTGTGTTAGAGCCAGCACATATTAGAGTGTGATGGGAACCAATTGTTAAATTTACGGTGTGAGCATTTACACCTCGGGAATTGGCAAACACTACAAATCCTGGCTTGGTTTATTGTTTTATTGGCTATCTAGTCCTGAGAGAGTGATGGAGAAGACGTGACTATTGCAGATTTAACTCGAAATTGCATCATGCATATGTTTTTTTTTCTTTTCAGAGAGCTAGTTAAATGCTTACAGGTGACATACCCCTGATAGAGCTATAGCATTGGCTGATGGAGCCAGGATCCAGGATGATTTCACCCAGCTAGAGCATTAGGCCTAATCTACTAGGATTAATTTTAATTGGGATCAGGTCTTTGTTATTGCTCAGTTATCTTCATGGCAAAGATACTGGAGTGGTTTGACATTTCCTTCTCATTTTACAGGTGAGGGAACCGAGGCAAACAGTGTTAAGTGACTTGCCCATGGTCACACAGCTAAGAAGTAGCCCTTCCTCACTCAGATCAAAGTCAACAGCAGTCATGTCATCATTTCCCTGATGCCATGGTCCTCTTCGAAAACAGAGGACAAACACACAAGTCTGAAGTCAGATTTGAACTTAGGTCTTCCCAACTTCTATCTGGGTGCTTTATCTGCTAAGCCATCTAGCTGCCCTTTAAATGTAAAGTCTTACCCTTGAATTAACATATCAAATACCAAGTACGCAATGTGGCTAGACGACAGTTCAGCTGGGAAAAAATCTGGGTATTTTAGAGAATTCTAAGCTTTTAAAGCAAGTCAGTAGTCAAAGTAAACGGGATCATAGACTGCATGAGGGGAGGCCATGCATCCAGGATTCAGGGTGGGATGTGCGCTTCTCCTCTGCCCCCATCAGACCCCATCTGGTGGGTTGTTCTGGGAGCCACATTTTAGGAAGCACACTGGCAAGCCGGAGAGCTTTCAGAGGACAGATGACCTTAAGATCCGCCATATACTGGTCATTTGCAGGAATTGGGATGTTTAGTCTTGAAAAGACTTGGTGGAGTGTGGGGCAGGGAGGGTGAGGGCACAGGAAATATTTGAACGATTTCACGTTGAAAAAGCTTGTTCTATTCAGTCAATCAGTCAGTAAATATTAAATGCCTACTCTGTGCTAAGTGTGGGACCTCGGAGGGTTGAATTAGAAACAGTGGATGGAGATTGCTGAGAGGCAGATTTTGTTCTGACATGAGGAAATACGTCCTAACCATTAGTTGTGTAGGAGCAGAACAGGCTGCCTCTGGATAGAATAGGCCACCCTCACTGGGGGTCTTCAAGTAAAGACTGAACAAGAGGTTGTGGGGAATCCCAGCATCTCAGGGCCCCACGACAAGGCATGGACAGTTGCGCTTGCTCTGATCTACCTCGACGGACAAGAGATGCTGAGAGTGAGCTCTCTGTCTGTCTGAGGCCCTTTCTACCCTTGGGGCTCTGTGTTTCCCCCCTCCCACAGCCTTGGCTTCCTGTGGCCTTTTCCCACCTCCTACAGGACCCCGGGGCTCCCCTCGGCCAGTTGCCCCTCCCTTCCTAGCATTGCAATGTAGACTGAGAGATGGATGAACTTTCCGGAAAAGTCCATCAGTGTCTTTTAAATGGTGAAAGAGCCATCTCCCAAATTTAATGAATGTAATGGAAATTCAGCATTTAGAATAATGTCAGTTATTCTATTTTGGTCTCTTTTGGGGTGCCTCAGCTTCTGTGCCATTGGCGGCTCCACAGGCTGCATTTACAATGTGACCATGTTGGCTCCCTACCCCTTCTTCCTCTTTGAACCCTTGAGCTGCAGCCTGGTGGCCCAGTCCTGGACCAGCTCTCGGGACACCAGGTGGTGCTTGAGTGACCTTGGGTGGGTCATTTCTTCCATCTCTTAGTTTTCTCATCTGTAAATGAGGAGAATAAGCGACGTTTTATCTCCTTCCCAGGGATGAGTTAGGAGGCTCAGATGAGAGGATGTGAAGGATTGTTATAATGGTCATGATATCTGACTGGGGGAAATGCACAAGGGGAAAATCTTTTCGTTCCCTCACCAATGGTTCTAGTGTTTGTGGCTGGTGCCTCTCCTGGGCCCCTCCCAGGATCATGGCAGGACAGGATCACAGCTCTAAAGATGGAAGGACTCTCAGGAGCCACCTCTTCTAACACCTTCATTTTACAGATGAGGAAACTGAGGGAGGTTAAGAAGGTATTGAACCCAGGTCCTCTGACTCCAGAGCCAGGGCTCCTTCCACTGCCTCTTCAACGGGCCCCCATCCTGCCTCGCAACCTGCCTTGTGACCATGGGCTCATTCTTTAACTTCACCAAACCTCATTTCTTCATTTGTCAAATAGGGTAATCCTCCATATACTTTCTACCTTCCTGGATTACTGTGGTTATTGTAGCATTTTACATACTTCAAAGTGCTATAGAAGGAGGGGAGAATGTTGCACTTAGCAACGGTAAGTGCTAGGCACATAGTAGGCATTCATAAATGCTTGTTGACTGACTTACTGACTGTTACTATCCTTTCATCCAGCTTGAAAGAGATACATGGATGGACCCTGCCACAGAGCTGGTCTGAGATGGCAGGATCACTAGGCCAGGGTCTAGAAGGTTAGATGACATCTCTCTACTTCAGTGAGCATTTATGAAGTGCCTACTGTGTGCCAGACCTGCCCTCAAGGTGCCTACATTCTACTGGGCCTTTATTCTGCTAAGGATCCTTCCTGGAGTATCTGGCTTTGATACTTAGCAGTGTGACCCTGATTGAATCACTTCCTCTCTCTGAGGATTGCTGTCTTCATCAGTAAGATGGGGTTACCAATGCTTGTGCTCTCTATGTACTGCTCCCTGTTAGTGGCCCTGTGTGTCCCCTTCCCCTGGGGCCAGGAGCCCAGGAAGGCAGGGGTCAGAGCTCTTGGCCCAAGGGCTGAGCATAGGGAAGACAAAGAGAAGGTAAAGGTGCAGGCCTGAGCTGATGGCCCAGGAGGCCCCTGTTAATGCAGAGATTCTATGATTCTGATTGAGGCACAGACAAGAGGGAGAAGGGAGAGCAGGCAGAAAAATACTGCCCTAAGAGCCTGTCTTGGAGCAGTGGGAGCCCATCTGAGGGGATAGATCTGAGGAGGGGCACAGGAAGGATCAGCTGATTGGGCGGGGGAGGGGATGCAAGCCTCTGGAGAAACGGAATCTGAAAGTCAAACAGCTGTGCATGGTAGGTGAGGAAACATTCCCCAGATGCTTGGAATCAGTAATTGCACTCCAGGCTAAAAAAGAACTGACCCTAATAGGGAGAGAATGGAGTTAGATGACCACCAGGAGCTGAGCAAAGGTGGCTGAGAGGAGGAGGAGGAGGAGGAGGGAGAGGAGGAGGGAGAGGAGGAGGAGGAAGGAGAGGGAGAGGGAGAGGGAGAGGAGGATGGCATCAGTAATCAATCAATCAACAAGCATTTATTCAGGCTCACTCCATGCTAGGCTCCATGCTAAGGCCAGGACTTCAACAGAGGCCCAGCTGTCAAAGAGCTCACAGTCTAATAGGATAGACGGCAGGCAGAGAAGCTGGTTCATACAAGATACATGCAGTGTAGAAGGGAGGTAACCTCAGAGGGAAAGGCCTCCCCAAGTAGGTGGCCTGTAAGAGGTCAAAGAAAGGGTGGAGGTGAGGAGAGAGCATTGCAGGGGCCCAGAGGTAGGAGGTGACTTGGCCCTTCTCAGGCACAGCTAGTGCAAAGGCCCAGAGGTGGGGGATGACATGGCCCTTCTGAGGCACAGCTAATAGAAAAAGAAGGGAGGTAGATGGTGTTGGTGAGGGCTGATTAGACTGAGCTCTGTGAAGACAGAGGTTATATCTCCTCTGTGCATCGAGTCTCCCCAAAACTGGCATAGCGCTGTCCGTACAACAAGTGCTTAATGGAATATTTGTTGTTGCTGAGTTCAGCGTTGGCCTTGTTGAATTCGAGGTACTGGCCAAATCCATTGGGCAGTGGGGGAATTTGGGGCTGGAGCCCAGGAGTGAAGGGAGGGCTAGAAAAGGAGGTTCGGGTGTCATCTCTGTAGGGCTGGTGATGGAAGTCAGGAGACGTGAGATCCCTGAACCTGAGCAGTCTCAGAGATGGGGGATTGGTTCGGAGGAAGGGGCTTTGCTGGTGGCCCCAGAGCCTCCTGTGGGCCGGCCGTGGTGGCCTTTCTCCTTCCTTCCTCTTTTGCACATGGAGTCGCAGATCTGGGTTAGTTATAAATAGCCAGGCCTGCGTGTCTCCTTTTAGCACACGAAGGATCCAAATGAACAGGCAGGCAGGCAGGCATAGCAAGCATGTACTGTATTTTTAATCTTTGGTTTTTTGCATCTCTGGCTTTCCGGCTTTTCTCCCTCTGTCTCTTGTCTCTTTCTCTATGTCTCTCCTCTCCTCTGTGCTCTCCCTCCCCCATTTTACCTCTACTGCTTTTTCCTCTCATGATCTGGTAAACAGAAGCACTCACACATACACACATATATGTATAGATTGGATCTCTCTGTGCGTGTGTGCCCTGCTGCTAAGGGTAGAGAGGGCTAAGAGGGATAGTGTGAGGTGCGGGGAAAGATTGGGAGGCAAAGCCCTCAGGTTGCCTCTCTGGGCAGCACCCAGAATGCAGCACGGATGACTGAGGAGCCCTAAAGTCTCAGCTCTGCCCCTTAACTGAGCCTCCAGAAACTAAGGAGACTCTACTCCAAGCAGAGGAGCTGGGGGCAGGGAGCTGGTGCCGTAGTACACAGAGCTTCAGACCTGGACTCAGGAGGGCCTGAGTTCAAATCCTGCCACAGACACTTCCTAGCTGTGTGACCTTGGGCACCCACTTACCCTCTGTCTGCTTCAGTCTCCTCACCTGTAAATCAGGGATCACGAGAGCACTTGCCTCCCGGGGTTGTTGGGAGGCATCTCTGTAATGGGCTTAGCACAGAGCCTAGTGGCCAGTAGGTGCTTAATACATGCTCCTTTCTCATCTCCTTCTGAGCCAGGCCAAGTTCTCTTGCCCTTCCTGGTGTCCTTCAAGGTCCAGCTAGAGTCCTTCCTCCTCCAGGAAGCCCTTCCTGCTCCCCCATAATGCTTGTATCTGATAATCTCTGTTGATCATCTCTGATTTATTGTGTCTATAGTTTGATTGGGCCTTGTTGTTTGCATATGGGCTCCCTCCTTAGCCTGGGAGCTCCTTGAGATCGAGGACTACTTTTGCCTTTTCCTGTCCCCCCAGCACTCATAGCAGGGGCCCTGGGACTCTGAGGCTCTGGCTGCCCTCCTGCCCTCCTGCTCTGTGAAGCAACTCCAGGGCAAGTTCAAAGCCCTGGGCTTTCAAAGCACTGGCAAATCTGGCTCAGCAGAAGAGGGGGCTGCCAGGCCAAACCTGGAGAAGGTCACAGGTTTGCTACCTTCGGCCCACCGGGCCAAGGAGAAGTGCCCCTTACCAGGCTGGCTGCAGGGGCTGGATTGTTTCCGGCCCCAGCCAAGCTGTGATTGACAGACAGAAACCTTAGAGAAGGAGACATTTCTCCCGGGACACCAAGTAGCTTCTCTGCTGTGTCTGATGGGGGAGTAGCTGAGATCTTGGGGATTCTAAGGGGCTGTCAGACCCCTCTAATAACACACCAGCTAAAAACCTCAGCAGGCCTTAGCTCTGCATGGGCTGGCTGCCATCCCTGGCAGAAGACAGACAGGCTCATAACATCAGCAGATAGGGCACAGGCTGAGAACTAGGCAGGACATTCCTCAGATCTTAGAGCTAGAGGGAATCATGGAGCTGCCTGCCTCTGTCCTGACTCTTTTGCATCCTGCCCAGGATCTGCCACCACATTCCCGGGGATACGGGCCCACTACCTTGCATCATCCCACCCTAGCTCTCCCCTCATTGTCCAAGAGAGCCAGCGGCTGGAAAGAGCCTCCCCCATCCCTCCTTCTACCCTTAGATGGTAGAGTTACAGCCTGTACTTTCTGGGCCTCAGATTTCCTTTTTATAAAATGGAAGGATGATGGAGTTGGAGTGGATGCAAGGCAGTTTGGTGTGGTAGGATGATGCATGGGTTTAGATTCAGAGGACCTGGGCTCGATTTCCAGCATTGTCATTGAGGTGGCACAGTGGAGACACGGAGTCAGGAAAACCTGAGTTCAAATCCTGCCTCTAACACTTACTATCTGTGCAATCTTGGGCAAGTCACTTAACCTGTCTGCTTCATTTTTTCTTCTGTAAAATGGAGATAATCATAGCTCTCACCTCACAGAGTTGTTGAGGATAAAATGAGATAACCCATGTAAAGCACTTTATAAATGTGAGCTAATTAGCCATGACTACCTGGGTGGTCTTGGGTGAGCCATGGAGCTTGCTGTGCATCAGCTTCCCTCTGTGGACGAGCTAAAAGGCCTGAGGATGTGTAGGCTGGAACAGAGAAGTCTTAGGTGGAGCCTACCACCTGCCCCCAGTACCTGATAGGCTGTCATGTGCGGGACTCGTGTTGGCCCTCATTCCAGGTGCTTGACTCCAAGGGTGGAAACGTATTACTCTAAGGCTGAATGACCACTCGGGGGAGAGATTTTTGTCAACATTTGTTGACTGACCGGCTAGAGGGGGGCTTGTTTGCATATATTGTTGCACTCTGTCATCCAACTCTTCATGACCCCATTGGGGGTTTTGCTAGAAGAGACACTGGAGGGGTTTGCCATTTCCTTCTCCAGCTCATTTTACAGATGAGGAAACTGAGGCAAGCAGGTTGAAGCGACTTGCCCAAGGTCATCCAGCTAGTAGGTGTCTGAGGCTGGATTTGAACTCAGAAAGCGGAGTCTTCCTGACTCCAGTCCGGGCTCTCCGTGCACGATGGCGCCCTCTAGCTCATGTATGCTGTTCCTATGTGGCTTGTATCATCGTAGTCTCGGAGGCGGCTTCCACCCGAGATTTTGTATCAGCCTCTGCTACTTGATGGTCTCTGAGAGTCTAGAATTCTTTTCTTCCTCCTTCCCTTCCCTTTCTCTCATGCCTTCCTGTGACTTTCCCATCATCCTCATCAGAAGCTCTGAGTTCCAGTTCCGGCCCTGCCATCTGCTCGGGCGATGGGGTTGGGGGAAGGTGTGACTGGAGTACTTCCTGAAGGTCGCTCGCCCTTTGGAACGCTCTGGCGGAGAAGGCTGGAGGATGGTCGGTGGTCCAGGCGGTCGCTCTTCCCTCCTGCAGCCTGCAGACGGCCCCATGGAATGTAGCCCCTCACCAGCCTCCGAAAGAGCAGCCGGCTGTGCCCCTTCACCCCCTCCCTCCGCCGGCCTTTCGAAGTCCTCAGGGGGCTCAGAGAAAGGCTCCTATGACACTTTCAAAAGCCGTATTCCTCCAGGCTGACGGAGGTGTGGTAAATAAATTACTGATAATTGGCACGCTGAGACCTTCTGGCTAATGAACCCGCCCCCCCCTTGTCCCTTTGGAGTAAATTAGGAAGGTTGGCTGGGGAGTGTGGCAGGCGTTTCTGCTTGCGGCTGTCTTCTGACAAGAAAGGACAGGGTGCCTCGTGTCTTTGTGGGCTGCTTGGGGCAGGGGGCAGCACTTTGGTATGGGAGGAGGACTCTGATAGCAATACTATTCTGGTGTGGTTGGCTTGGTATCGCTGGCCTTTGGGGTTGTGTTTGAGGGACTCCAGGACGGGCAGCCCTTTGCCCTCCCTCTCTCATGACTTCCTGGGAGGGCAGCCTCCTTCCACTGATGCAGATCGATCCCCACTCCTCTAGTGACTTAGTAGATTGGCTTGGCATTGCTGGCCTTTTGGGTTGTGTTTGAGGTGTGCAGGGATGGGCAGCCCTTTGCCCTCTCTCCCTGGTGACTTCCAGAGTCTCTGATTTCCGGGGGGGAACAGCCTCCTTCAATTTATGCAGGCTGATCCCCACCCCCCAGTGACTTAGATTGGCTTGGAGAGCTGCTGTCCCATAGTACTCCTCCACTGTCACCTCCTCGTGGGAGCTCCTAGGCACTAGGTGAGGCCCGTCTTCACACCAGAGACATCTGTCCATCCTGGCCTCAGGCCCGCTCTCAGCCCTTCCGCCTCTTCTGGCCTCCTTGCAGGACCAAACTTGGGCAGATCACCCTAAGGAGACACTGGGGAGCTCTAGGACCAATGCACATTGATCTCTCCCAGCAGTGACAGGCCTGCGGGAGGCTGGCGCCCCAAAGGAAGGGGCGGGGCAGAGGCCGAGACCCTCCTCGGGCTGGCTGCTCCCCTTCCCTCCTTGGACAGTGCAGTGCTGACACCTGATGCAAGCCCCGGCTCTGCCACTTACGGAGCTGTGGGACCTCGGGCAAATCCCTTAGCCTCTCTGGGCCTAACTTTCCTCCTCTGTGAAAAGAGGAGGGTGTTAATGCCATTCAGTCGTTTGAGTTGTGTTGGACCCTCTGTGACCCCATTGGGGGTTTTCTTGGCAGAGATCCTGGAGGAATTTGCCATTATCCTTCTCCAGCTCATTGTACAAATGAGGAAACTGAGGCACACAGGGCGAAGCGACTTGCCCAGGGTCACACAGACAGGAAGTGTCTGAGGCCGGATTTGAACTCAGGTCTTCCTGACCTCAGGCCGGCGCTCTGTCCAGCTGCCTTGTAAAAAAAGAAGGCTGCGTCAGGTGGCTTCAGTGATGCTTTCCACGTCTAAGTCTAGGACCCTCTCAGGAGCTCCCTCTGTCTCCCCAGGGGCCGATGCGATCACGGTGAGCGGACTGATCCCTTTTCTGGTGAACAAGGTGAAGGACGAAGACGAGGAAATCCAAGGGATCATCTTGGACACCCTCTACTTCTGCCTGCAGTGGGATGCGTCACAGGCGCTTCAGAACAAAGTCGTGCCCATCCTCCGGGAAAAGCTCAGCAGCCCCAACGAGGAGATCCGCGGCAAGGCGGCCCACACCTTGATGGCCATCTGGTGAGAGCAGCCGGGCACGCTTGGGGTGGGGCCAGGTCCCCGGGGACAATCTGTAAATGAGCGCTCTCTAAGATAACTCACCGGGCCGCAGGGCAGTGGGCAGAGGGCCCCGTGCTGGACAGCACACCGGACATCTCTGCACCTCCCTCTCCGGCTCCGTCAAATAACGGACTTGGGCTGGAGTGACCTTTACTCGGCGTTGCTGAGTACAGAGAAGCTGGCCTCCGGCCCAGGTCCCTTCCCCCTTCTTCCTCCTCTTCGCCCTCCCCCCACCCCAGTCCAAGATGGGCTCAGCTGCTCTGACATTGGGAAGGCCGTTGGTTGGGATGGCTGTGCGGTGTCTCTCCAGGAAGCTTATGGCTTCCAGATCAAATTCAGGAGCCCAGGGATGCCCCGGCACAGCGGTTCTCTGCTGCCTTCAGTGACAGGCCCAGAGCACCCTGGGGGAAGCTTACCTCATTATGGTTGTGTGGTCACTCCTTCCTTTGGGTCAGCACACATCTTCAGGCTAGTTCTTCTGAGGACACCTACTTGCCTGAAGATGCTGAGGGTCCCACCCAGACAGAATCACAGTGGGTGGTATAAAGGCCTGAGTTCAAATTGGACCTCAAACACTTTCTAGCTATGTGACCTTGGGCAAGTCACTTTACCTCTGTCTACATCAGTTTCCTTAACTGTAAAGTAGGGTGATAATAGCACCTAATTCCCAGAGCTGTGTCAGGATCAAATGAGATGTTTGTGAAGGGTTCCTATGTTTGGCACCCGCTCGTTCAGTAAATGCTTTCTCAAGCTGGGCCTTAGCCTTGGGGGACAGTCTTATGATTTTTCTCACTTGGTTTGAGTTTCTCTCTGCCTCCTCATCTTCCTTTTGCTTGGCTCTGTTTCCTTATCTTCTAAATTGAAATTCTCCCCTTTCAGCTCTCCTGTCTGTGCCTCCCATCTGTCCTCTGTCCTTCACACATGGTGGGATCCTGGGAGGATCATTACCGTCTAGACCTCAGTTTCCTCTTCTGCCAAATGAACACATTGGGCCAGATGATTGCTGGCAGGGATCAGGGGTCAGAGTCCGGTTCTGATGATTCTTTGGTCCTTCCAGTGCTGTCCTTCTCTCCTCCAAGTTCCCTCCCATCTCTGACCTTTGATGTCTTCTCTTCTGCTTGAGGGGAGGAATTGCCTGGCCCATAGTAGGGTCTTAGGAAATGTTTGTTGAACTGAATTGAATTAATTTTGATCTGGGGGGTCGTCTTTAGGGGAGAAGTGCGGCATAATGCATAGAGTTGGGCTTGGTTTTATTGGTCACATATGAATTCCAGGCGATGTCCAGATTGAAGGGGCCACCATAGATAGGATGGTGGCATCAGGAGCCACCAAGATCTCCATGGGCTGAGACTAGTGAAACGAAAGTCCGTAAATAGAAGGGCTTATTAGCAGGACTGCTCGCTCCCACTGAGTGTATGAATGGCAGCCAGTGTCATTAGGTCCCATTCCACATGGTATTGTCCTCATGACAATTGTGAAAGGAGGTAGGAGAGGTATTATTCTTCTATGATCTCCATTGAGGAGATGAGAAGATGGAGGCACCTGAGAGGGTACCACTGATTGCTGGCCAAGATTATGAATGATGATCAGAAGAGGGGCTCCCATCGCTGTGGTATTTGATGGCTTGCTAGGCACTCTTCTCATGATGGCTCCATGAAGCGGGCCATGGGAGTAGAATTATTGCCATTTTACAGATGAGGGAACTGAGTCTCAGAGCAGGAAATGAATTTGTCCACAGTCACATAGCTAGGAAGTATCAGAACCTGGGCTAGAACTCAGGTGTTCTAGCTCCAAGGCCAAGGTCCCTTTCTAAGGCAAAGGGGGCTGAGCCGTTCCTCGTGGCATCTCCCCCCCCCCCCGAGGCTTAAAGTGTGATAGTGTGGTCAGACAGACCTGGATTAGGTCTGTCCTTGATGCTTCCTAGCTACATGACTCTGCAGCCTGGCATTTACCATGGCGCCTGCCATACTTGGAGCACTCAATAAATGCTTGGTAGATGACCAACTTTATCTCTCCATACCTTAGTTTTCTTATCTGTAAAATGGGGACGACAGCAGCCTCTCTGTGCCAGGGCTGTTGTGAGCATTAGGTAAAGTGCTTACTGAACCTGGATACTAGCCTTAGTCGTTGATATTACCCCAAAGGTCCTTGTGTTCGGAGGTACCCGAGGAGGTGGGGGTGGGGTGGGAGAGTACAGCCTGGGCGCCTCTGCCTCCACTCCCCTCGGGCTGGCTTTGGGCCCTGACGCCCTCTTTCCTCCAGCATGCCGCAGAATGGGAAGGACCAAGTGTGGCAGTGTGACGTCATCCCCCTCCTGGTGTTGCTGCTTGATGACCCCAGCTTCGAGGTGAAGGGCAATGCTGCCGGGGCGCTGATGTTCGCAGCTGTGACTACTGAAGGTCAGAGGGCCCAGAACTATGGTGGGGCAGCTTGAGGCCTAAGGCTAGGAGGAGAGGCAGCCCATCATAGAGTCTAGGTTCCAGATTCTCATTGGAAAGCTGTTTAAAATGTCCCCCATCCTTGAGGAGAGGCGGCTGAGTACAGACTGGCTGGGGCTTGTCTCCCACAAGGAGCGCACAAGCACTATACAAAGCCTTCTGATGGAAACGTGATGATCGCCATTTTATAGTGGAGGGCAAGAGGCACCGTGGCGTCGTTTATATTGGCACAGTGCTTCTTTGTGAGGAGTTCCCAATTCTAATGAAGTCATAGATCCAATTAAACACACACACATGCACACACATGCACAATGTACCTGCACATGCACACATGCGCACATGCACACACGCGCACATGCGCACACATGCATGCACACATGCACAAACACGTGCACAATGTACCTGCACATGCACACATATGTACACACACGTGCACAATGTACCCGCACATGCACATACACATATACACACATGCATACACGTGCAATGCACACACATGCACGCACACATGCACACACATGCACACACATGCACAATGTACCACCACACACATGTGCACAACGCACCCTCACATGCACGCAACGCACACACGTGCACAATGTGCCCGCACATGCAACACACACGTGCACACGCACACACGTGCAATGCACACACATACATGCACATACACACACGTGCACAATGTGCCCGCGCATGCACACACACGTTCACAATGTACCCGCACAAGCACACGCACATGCACACGCACACACATGCATGCAACCCAGGATGTGAGGAAACAGGCTTGGAGGAAGGTGAGATGATTTGCCCAGGGCCCACAGCTGGTCAGACACTTCTCCATCTCATCATTGCTGCCAGTTGCTTATGTCAGGCTGAGTTGGGGGAGGGGTGGTGGAAGTTTTCTTCCACTCTGCCTGAGTTCTCTCTGTTCCTTGTCCTCTATCCCTGGGGAGGTGGGAGGAGCCTGGACCTAGGGCCCTTCCTGAGGTCTGCTGCTCCTTGTCACCTCTGGGGCTCGGGGTCACTCAAACATTCCCTTCTGGGGCCCTTTCCTGCTCTTGAAGAGGGAGGCTTTGGAACGAATAAACTCTAACGTGCCTTCCAGCTCGAAATCTTTGCTCCTGTCTTCATGACCCGTGAATAAACCCTCTAATGCTCGCCCAGAGCTGTGTCTATTGGCCCTGCTGGAAGCTGGGTCCCCACCTGTGCCCCACCAGTAGGAATCTTGGGATTTTGAGCAATCTTTAGGGTCTTCCAGAGCCCTCAATTAAAACATTCCACTGGGAGGAAGAATTTGGGGAGCTCTCAACCACTCGTGCCTTTTTGGAGATCAGTTTAGCAGTTCACTTGGTAGTCCCCCTTGGGCAAGATGCTTTGTGCGTCCTGGACGATCAGGGCGTCTGAGGTGAGAGGGTAGTCCTGAAATAGGTGTGGGAGAACCCTAAAGAGCCAGGTGCCTGACATCTTCATTTTGCTATATGCTGCCTCCCAGAGATGTCCCCATCCAGATTTTATTGTCCCCACAGTGGCATTAGGGTAATTGACACTCCCAACCATTTGGGAGGAGACTTGGTCACATAAGATCCAGTCACAGGTGGGGGAAACCCAGGAATGGAGCCTCCCTCCACCCCACCACTTCCTTTACTCCAGATCATAACCGGTGATTCCTGACCCTATTTTTAACCCTTTAACCCTGGTCCAGGGCTTCTGAGAGGTGAGCTAAGGACACAGAAGGCACCCCAGTGGAATAGCTAGACACCACTGTCATTGTGCTAAACCTAAATATTTAATGTGGGTTCATGAGACAAAAGTGGAGTTGAATTTCTAGTATTTGTTCAGAAAGATCCTGTCCTGGGCGGAAGTTAGGAAACCCCAATGTTGTGATAATGGTATTTTCAGGCCTGTGCGTGTATCTCTGTATGTGTGTCTGCGTCTGTACATCTCTGTTTCTGGACATACGTGGGTACGTATCTCTTTGCATGCCTGTATGTCTGTGTGTGTCTGTATTTGCTTGCTATCTGTGTTGCTTTGGGTGTGTTTCTACATGTCCCCAAGTATCTTTGTCTTTTTCGACCCTGAATATGTATGTATCTGCATCCCTGTGGGTCTGTTTGTTTGTATGAGTGTGTCTGTGTGTATCTGCATGGTTCTGAGCTACTGTTTGGGAACATGCCTGTGTGTTGATTGGTCTTCCTGGGTGTGCAGGTAAACAGGCTTCCCTGGATGCTAAAGAAATCCCTCCATTGCTGAAAATATTGGAGATTAGAAAGAGGAAACCTCACTTGTGTGCCTTATAAGGCACTCACTATGCTGGCTGAGGCCCCTCTGAGAGCCCCACAGTGTTTGTCAAGGAGTTGGATAAATTTGAGGATCTCCCAATTCGAACAGGCCAAATAGCAACCAAGGTCATTCTGTGGAAGCCCTGAGACTTGGCCTCTAGGACCAGAGACTTTCTTTCTTTTTAAAAATTAATTCTCTTAAAAATAATAATATTTTATTTCCTTCCAATTGCATATAAAGGTAATTTTTAACATTCATTTAAAAAATTTTGAGTTCCAAATTATCTCCCTTCCTCCCTCACCACCCCCTACCTAAGACAGTTAGCAATTTAATATAGGTTATGTATGTATAATCGTATAAAACATATTTCTATATTATGTTGTGAAAGAAGAAACAAGCCAAAAGAAAAGAACCATGAAAAAAAATAAAGAAAGTGAAAATAGTATGCTTCAATCTGCATTCGGATTTTATCAGTTCTTTCTCAGGACGTGGCTGGCATTTTCCATCACGAATCCTTTGGAATTGTTTTGGAGTATTGTATTGCTGAGAAGAGCTAACTTGTTCATTCACAATGCTGCTGATACTGTGTCTAGTGTTTTCCTGGTTCTCCTCACTTCACTCAGCATCAGTTCATGCAAGTCTTTCCAGGTTTTTCTGAAATTTGCCTGCTCATCATTTCTTATAGCACAATAATATTCCATTACAATTATATACCACAGCTTGTTCAGCCATTCCCCAATTGATGGGCATCCCTTTGATTTCCAATTCTCCGCCACCATAAAAGAGCTGCTATAAATATTTTTGTACAAATAGGTCCTTTTCATGTTTTTTGGATGCCTTTGGGATATAGACCTAGCTGTGGTATTGCTGGATCGAAGGGTATGCATGTACAATTTTACAGACCTTTGGGCATAATTCCAAATTGCTCTCCAGAATGGTTGGATCAGTTCACAACTCTACCAATAGTGCATTAGTGTTCTAATTTCCCCGCATCCTGTCCAGCATTTATCATTTTCCTTTTCTGTCATAGTAGACAGTCTGATAAGGGTGAGGTGCTACTTCAGAGTTGTTTTAATTTGCATTTCTCTAATAAATAGTGATTTAGAGCATTTATTTATATGATTGTAGATAGCTTTGATTACTTCATCTGAAAACTGCCTTTGACTGCTGATGAAGTATTTAGAGATATGCATTTTCCCCAAGGACTGCTTTGGCTTCATATCAATTTATCTATTGGAGACTGGCTTGTATTCGTATAAATTTGACTCAGTTCTCTACGTATTTGAGGAATGAGGCTTTTGTCGGAGATATTGCTGTTAAGATTGTTTCCCAGCTTTCTGCTGTTCTTCTAATCTTGGTTGCATTGGTTTCATTTGTGTAAAACTTTTTAATTTGATGTAATCTACTTTACATTTTGTAATTATCTCTATCTTTTGTTTGGTCATAAATTTTTCCCTTCTCCATAGATATGAGATAAACTATTCCTTGCCCTCCTAATTTGCTTATGGCATCACCCTTTACATCTAAATCATGTACCCATTTTGACCTTATCTTGGTATATGGTGTGAGATGTTGGTAGGACCAGACTTTCAACTGGGCCTGGCCAGGCAAAACCTTGACAATCCTAATGATAACGGTGATTGCATAGTAATTATAAATCTTCATCCATCTTATTTATTCTCATTGGGCGAAATAGGTGCTAATAATTTCCTTTTTTCACTCTTCATTTGTTTTGAATTCTCTTTTTTCATTTTGAATATTGATAAATTTGTTTTCTTCTCTTTTCAACAGATTAGCTAATGTTTATTATTTTTTTATTTTTAGTTTGCAACACACAGCTCTACATAATTTTGAGTTCCAGATTTTCTTCCCTCCCTCCCCAAGATGGTATGGAATCCCATATAACTTCCATGTATAACTTGGCATTGAATTAATTTACACACTAGTCAAGTTGTGGAGAAGAAGTATGACCAATGGAA
>CM053622.1:7496053-7598718 GCA_028646595.1 Phalanger gymnotis
AATAATTTTTTGGTAGTTCAATTGGTATGGCACTGAATAGATAGATTAATTTAGGTCATTTTTATTATATTAGCTCGGCCTAACCATGAGTAACTGATATTATTCCATTTATTTAGATCTGACTTTATTCGTGTGGAGAGCATTTCATAATTATGTTCATAATGTTTTATTTTTAAATCGTTTTTGAAAAACCAACTTGTAGTTTTATCATTTAATACTTTGTTTTGTTTTAAATTTTATTTATCTCTTCATGGATTCTCAGAATTTCTGTTCTTTCTATTGGGGGTGTATAGGTGGATGTGGTTGATTGGTGCAGTGGTAGGTGCAGTGGATAGATTGCTAGACATGGAGTCAGGAAGTCTCATCTTCTTGAGTTCAAATCTGGCCTCAGATACTTACTGTCTGTGTGACCTTGGACAAGTCACTTAACTCTGCCTAAGTTCCTCAAATGTAAAATGAACTAGAGAAGGAAATGGCAAACCCCTCCAGCATCTTTGCCAAGAAAACCCCAAATGGGGTCATGAAGAGTTGGACATGACTGAAAAACGACTGAATCGATTCTTTCCATTCAGATTGGGTTTTTTTGTTTGTTGCTTTTCTGGTTTTCATGGTTTCATGCACAGTACACTAGCCTGTTCTTTCTCTCTTTTTCTGATTAAGTATTTAGAGATATAAATTTTCCCCAAGGACTGCATCGGCTTCATCCCAAAGGTTTTGTTATGTTGTCTCGCAGCTGTCGTTTTCATTGATGAAATTATCTATTGTTTTTATAATTTGTTCTTTGGCCCACTCATTTTCTAGGATTAAATTATTTAGTCTCTAAGTTTGACTCTTTTCTTCAAAGGCCGTTTATTGATTAAAACATTTATTGAGTTGAGGTCAGTAAAGGCTGTGTTAAATATTTCTGCTTTTCTGAATTTTTATAAGGTTTTTTAACTTATGTAAATGTGCAATGCACATATGAAAAATGTGTCATATTGCTTTGTATTCACATTCAGTAGTTGCCAGAGATCTAATATATCAAACTTTTCTAAAATTCTAAAATTCGAGTATTTCTTCTCTTCCTTGTTTCTCTCTTCGTTAGATTTGCCTAGTTCTCAAATGGACTCACAGAAGTCTCCAACAATTATGCCTCTGTAGTTTATTTTTCCTTTAAGTTTTACTTGGCTGCTATGTCATTTGGTGTATATTTGTTAAGTATTAATATTATTTCATTATCTGTGATACTGTTAAACATTATGTAATTTCTCTATGGTCTTTAACCATGTCTATTTTTCTGATACCTTGTCTAAGACCATGATTGTTACCTTGTTTTTTTTTAATTTGCCTGATGCATAATAAATTCTGCTTCAGCCTCTCATTTTAACTTTTCATGAATCCTTATGTTTCGAATGTTCTTTGTAAACAACATATTGTTAGATTCTATCCATTCTGCTACCCTCCTCTATTTTATAGGTGAGTTTACCCCATTTGCATTCATGGTTATGGTTGTTTCTTGTGTAATTCTCTCCACCAAACCCTCATAATTCACCACCCCCTTACATAGAAGAAAGGAATGGAGGAAGAAGAAATATGATCACTTGTAATTTATAATCATAGTGATCAGTCCTTATTCCTCTGCCTCTTGTCTCTTCACAAACCTCAGATGCCCATCTCTAGTTTTTATATTTTCTTTCTAATTCCCTCTTTACAACCTACTCTCTGAAATTGATAGTAGTTTTGCTCATTGCTATTCCTTCCCTAAATCTGCCTCTGCTCTTAACCACACCCCCCACCCCACTGCCTCTCCCCCATCCTCACCTTTCTCTTTGTTGAGTTCCATGTATTTCTATACCAACCTCTTTCGGATGTGTGTGTGTGTTCAACCTTCCTTTGTTCATTTAAGCAGAATGATAAAAATGAGGTTCATGAGGTGCCCACTCCCTCTATCCCTTCCCCCATATCTTCAGGTTCTTTTTTTCTCAAGCTGGACAATATAATAATAATGAATAGTAAGTTCCCCTCCCTTCTTTTAATTTTCTTCCCTAGTATATTAATTTCCCCTTCCCTTTTCTTTCTCCTCTTAAAACCAACAAAACAGAACAAAACTACAACCAAGCCCTGTGTTTGTTTTGTTGAACTCCCCCTGCCATCCTTGAAAATAATAAGATTTTGGAAGTACAGCCCTCTCTTTTCCCCCATTAGAATGTATCCACTTCATTGTTTAGCTCCTTCAAATGCTTAGATACATGTACCTATCTAGGTTCCTGTTGTCCTATGTTTTGCATTTCAAAGCTGCGGTCTTTTCTTTTTTAAAAATAAATAAATTTACTTATTTTTAGTTTTCAACATTCACTTCCATAAGTTTAAAATTTTTCTTCCTCCCTCCTCTCCCTGCTCCCCAAGATGGCATGCAATCTGATATAGGCTCTACATACATATTCTTATTAAATGTATTTTCACATTATTCACGTTGTATAGAAGAATTAGAATGAATGGGAGGAACCACGAGAAAGAAAAAAAAACAAAACTAAACAAAAAAAGAGAGCAAATATTATGCTTTGATCTGCATTCAGACTCCATATTTCTTTCTGTGGTTTTGGACAGCATTTTCTATCATGAGTCTTTTGGAATTGTTTTAGGTCTTTGCATTGCTGAGAAGAGCTAAGTCTATCAAAGTCAGTCATCGCACAATGTGGCTATTACTGTGTACAATGTTCTGGTTCTGCTCACTTCATTCAGCATCAGTTCATATAAATCTTCCCAGGTTTTTCTGAAGTCCACCTGTTCATTTCTTATAGCAAAATAGTATTCCATTACATTTATATATGACAACTTCTTTAGCCATTCCCCAATTGATGGTTATCCCCTTAATCTCCAGTTCTTGGCTACCACAAAAAGAGCTGCTATAAATATTTTTGTACATGTAGGTCCTTTTCCCATTTTTATGATCTCTTTAGGATACAGCCCTAGAAGTGGCATTGCTGGGCATAGTTCCGGATTGCTTTCCAGAATGGTTGGATCAGCATATAACCCCACTAACAATGCATCATTATTCTGATTTTCCCACGTCATCTCCATCAGCTGTGGTCTTTTCATCAGGTATTCTTAGAAGGTTTTTTTTTCTAATAAAGGTCCAATTCCCTATCCCCACCTTGTCTGTAAGATATTGTGAAGTTTTGCAGTGTGGAAGCACATACCATTAGGGCCCCAGTTGTGTTATAAAACATTAGGAATTAATGTTCTAATGGTGTTTTTGGTCTGATGTTCTTAATCTCCCTTGACTCTCTAGAATCAAGGGCCATATCAAGGTAGGGTCTGTACTGAGTTGCTCAAAGCAATTAAAACAAGTGGGAATATCCCTTTGTTATTCAAAAGAAGTGTCCCTTAGTTTGTCTGGACTGAATCATGAGCGGTAAGTTGTATGTTTACCTTGGAGCAGACCAAAAGAGGGAACCCTTTAGTTTTCTGGGAAAAGAAATCAGGTGCAAGGATTTACCTTAAACATTATGTACTCATTGGTCTGATAAAGCAAAAAATAAAAACCCCAAACTTAAACTATGCACTTTTGTTGTATCATGCTGTGCGACATTGTCCTATTTTCAGGTTATTATAAAATGGAAGTATGTGTTGCTTGGGTCAGAGACAATTCCACTTAGCAGGGGAAACTTGATCCACTTGGACCTCTCTGTCTCCCTCAAAGCAGAAGTACTTATGTATCTCTGTCTGACAGATTTGGCCTTTCCTCTCAAGGGGTCGTATTCATCTGGAGTCAGCAAGATTGGATAATTCTACTCTGAAAAAAAATCCTGGGGTGTTTCGTGATTGCCCGATGCCTCTAGGCAGTTGGCCACCAAGTTTTTCTAGGAGGACCAGTTCAGGGAAATAAATGATGGCTTCTACTAGGTGCTGGAATTGGAGTCTTTCCAAATCACTGAACTGCGGGAGGAAAAAACCCTCTACTTCATGTTTTGACTCAAGTCTATTGGCTCCCCTGAAGTATCTGTCGATACATATGTTTCTGTTTACGTCCATCTCTGAGGCCACCTATGTGTTACACATTGTTGGGCCCGAGCCACGCCAGGATATATGTCTTTTCCTGGTCTGGGGTTAATCCAGTTTCAGGCTGATTGGACCAGACCTGCTCCCAAAGCCAGCAGGATTGTCCCAGAGCTGTGACCTAGTGATGGAGACATTTTCCTTACTTTCTTCTTGAGTATCAGACTGGTCCAGGATTAAGTCACACTTGAGTCTCATGGTGCTAGTTAGTTTTTGTTTTGTTGTTTGTCCTTCGTTCTTAAAAAAGACTGTGACATCAGGGAGGTGATGCCATGACTTGCAAGCAAGTTGGATTTAAGTGAGGCAGGGCTGTGCAAAGTCACCAGCCTCACTTTCTCCTTTGGAGCCATCTGGGGGCAGTGGCCAGACTGGAGATGGCCTTGGTGCCTAGTTAGTAAGCAGGTGCTTGACTGCCCCCAACCCCTCAGGGAATCCCGTCAGCCTTGTGGCTCTCAAGCTGCCTTGTAAGTGGCAAATTGAATCTAATTGAGGTGATCAGTTTGGTTTCCTTCCCATGCTATTTGTTGGTGGCTTGTTTTGTGTATGTGACTTGTTCTATGTTTTGATATGGACTGGTTGTGCCTGTAAGAGTGCCCTGATAAAACAGGAAAGGTCTACAACAATGCTACAGCCATCAGTGCTGCTGGAATGAGACCAGGCTTTCTGTTCTTTGGGTGAGGCTTAGCCTTGGGTCTTTCTATCCAGGGAAATCAGGAAGCAGGTTCCTTCTGTTGTTAAGATGGAAGGCTGGGTGCCCTGAGCAAGTGGGGATGGAGTCAGCCTTCTTCTTGTCAGTGATCGTTGAGGCTCAATTTCTCATTAGTAAGGTCAAGTATAGTCAGAATGAAGTCTCCAGTGTCAAAGCTTGGAGGAGCTTCAAGGATGGGAAACAGAGAAGCCCCAGGAAAGGCAAGAATATCATATTTCACCCTCTTTAGGCATGAACACCTTCCAACTCATAAACCAGTGGAATGGAGGTAAGAGGAAGGGGCAGCACCAAGAGGAGGATGCTTTAATCTAAAAAAAAATGAGCGTACCCCAGAGATGTCTGGCTATGTGGCTGGCTGGCTGCTGGCACAGAAGTGACAACTTTGTCCTTTGTGTGTATGTCTGATGAAATCTTTTCATTAAAAAGGTGTTCAGTCCCTTACAGAATTAGTCAGTTTTAGAAGCTTTTTTTTTCCTGTGGCTTCTGTGTGAGGTAAATAAAATGTGAAGACTTCACAGGGAAGATATGTATAAATATATATCTATATCTATATTAAGAAATGTTTAAAAATCAAGAAACAGGGAAATAGGGAGGTGGAAAAATTGCGAGGCCATGAGAGTCTGATGGCTCAGCCTCTGGGAACGTTAACCCTGAAACTTTTTGTTCTTTCTTCTGGTTCTGGTTTAAAGATTTGCTCAGTAACAATAGGGTCACTGTGACCTGCTTTCCTTTACTGTAAAAGTATTGTAGAAGAATGGAGAGGGTCTCCCCCTCCCCTTATCCTATTCTCCTTCTTTAGATTTATAGATGTCACCTCAGTTGTAATCATTAACTAAGGGAATGGGAGTTGGAGTTTCTATGCCTCTATTTCCCAGTTCTTTGTCTAGCTTTCATGCTCAGATTGTAAGCCCACCTCCCAGCCAATGGTGAGAAGGGTCAGAGGTGGGCAGGAATTCTCTTGTGTTAGGTACAATTATTGGTGCTTTGCCCCTTGTAAAGTGCCTCCTTTGCTGGTTCTGCTCTGTGCTAGCAGAGGATGCCCAATTCTTGGGAACTGAATAAAATTTATTTCTGTTCCCACCCTGAGATGGCTCCTTATTAACTTTCAGTTGGTGAGGGTTCATCCCACACACTTCCAACACGGAGAAGCCTCTGAGGCCTCTTGCAGTCAAATCTCGTGCCTAAAATCCCTGTCCTGCAAGGATTGTCCTTTCCTCCCTTTGTTTCCTTCTCTTCACCTTGGAGAAGGAAGTTTGTCCTCTTCCCTCTTAGGAAACAGTTCTGAGGAAAGGCGGTGCCTGGGGCAAAAGGGAGCCAACTATTGTGGAGGAAAGATTGGTCCTTCATTACTGGTGGGAAGAGTTTGACCTGCTTGACCATTCAGCATGATTTAGCAGGATATAATTTTCTGGTTAATTAGAAGCAAAGTCACCTCAAGGAATTAGAAGGAAAACATTAGAAGGAAGCATGCCACTGCAGGGAAGAAAACTGATTTATACTGAGAACAAGAGCAGACGTGGCTCCATACCTGGATGTTTCCCTTCTTATCTTGTTGAGTTGCTTCAGTCCTGTCTGACTTTTGGTGACCTCATTTGGCCAAGATGCTGGGGGTGGGGTTTGCCATGTCCTTCTCCAGCTCATTTTATGGATGAGGACACTGAGGCAAACAAGATGAAGTGACTTGCCCAAGGTCACACAGCTAGGAAGTGTCTGAGGCTGGATTAGGACTCAGGTCTCTGTGACTCCAGGCCTGGCACTTTGTCTACTTGTGGCGGCACTCGCTGACCTGCTGTATCCCTCCTTATCATCCAGTAACAAAGTGCTGCAATAGCTTTGAGAAATTGTGCCTGAAGGATATGCCACACGCCACCCAAAGGGAAGATAGTAGAGTTTGTGCCCCATGGCTGAAGCATTCAGATATGAACATGTTACTGGGGAAAATTGTACTGATTTGCAAAAGAGACAGATTTGGGGGAGTGGAGGATGAGGGGAAGAACTAGAAGGCACCATATTGGAACACGAACCATAGTCTGAAAGCAGAAACGTGTCAGGTTAACAAATGAACTATTGCGTGTCCCACAAGGTGGTGAAATCCCAAATCAACATAGAGAACAATTAATCTGGGTTAATCGGTCTGGGACTGAGGGGATAAGGGATGGAATGAAACTGTAGTTGAGGTTGCAATGTGGAGATGCAGAGCTCTGTGAAGGGACCCCCAGCTCCACCCACCTGAAGGCCAGACCAGGCAGGTTATGGTTCTCCCCTCCCCCAGGGTTCTCTGTACTCTTAAAAGCTTGGGTATTCAGGCTTTCTGCCAGTGAGCCAGCCCTCACCAGTAATGTTCCCTGAGTTCTCGGGGAGGGGTCCCTTCCATCACACCGCTAACAGTAAGATCGGCTTTTGCAAAGCAATACTTCAAAAGTATAATCGTAAATATACAGACTTATTCCCCTATATCACCTCAGTCTCTGGGGAGAGGGAAGGGATTAGGTTTACAAAAATCCTCCTGAGGCTCGAGTTGCCAGGCCCCTGGGCTTCTCCAGGCTCCCTTGCTGGGCTGACTGGCCTCACAGTCCCATCTGCAATCTTGTCTCCAAGGGCACCGTGGCTCAAACTCCAGGGTGCGGTGGGCGATTGATACCAGCGGCTGAAACTGAGGACAGATAACAGAAGAAAACCAAACACCCACAGACCCCTTTCTCGGAGCCAGGGTAAAAAATGTAGGGGCAGGGAAGGTCTCCTTCCTCCTGGTTCAGTTCATGGCACCCACATCGTGGGGGACTGTACGTGATCTTCACCCTCTGGGAGCGCATGAGAAAGGGAGGCTCTGACCTGGCCTGGCCGGTTTTAAAGACACAGCTTCAGCTGGTTTCAACTTTGCAGCCGATCAGAGGAAGCTCCTGCCACCTGTGTGGGAGGGAAACACAGGGAAGCAGGGTCTCTCCATGGTGGACAATCAGGGCATGGACAAGGCAAGATCTCTTATACCTCTACGGAAAGACAATACGAAATGTATATGGTTCCCACTCAACCCTTAAGGACCTCAACCCTTCATACAGCGTTCCAGAGTCAAAAGAGCAGTGGGGAGGATCTGCAGCATTGGAAGGGAGTTGCCTATTAGCCTAGCCGAAAGGGGCATAGGAAATGCAGATCTCTTTTAGAAACCATTTGAGAATGGAAGTTGGCTCTGAAGAGACGTTTCCCAAGGAATTGGAGAGATTTGAGATTTCTCCTTATTTTTTAGCTTGATTCCACAAAGGTTGGTGAACTGATGAATACAGAGATGTGGCAGGAACCTTGAGGATTAAGAGACTCAAATTGGACTTATCATACATTTGCTAGGTTGTTATCCATGGCAGAGCGTGGCTGTGTTCTGGATCACTAACTGTGGGACAAGGCTGTCCTCTTACCCTTGCAGCAATGACATTAAAAGTCCGTTCTGTGACGTCCAATGACCGTTCTGTGCTGTTTTTTTTAATGCAGCCAGCAGGGATGGCCAAAACTGGGAGATGCAAGCATGGAGGATTTCTTCCATGTTGTAGTGATCTGGAGATACGTTCACCTACACTGAAGTTATTAGCTTGGTGGTGCTAAGTTTTGTTTTTTGTTTATATTTTAGATGGATCTACAATCTAATCATTTTGGGAATGTGTTCTTTAAGAAGGGATTGGCTAGGTGTCTATTGATATGCAAAGTGCTTGTAACAATTGACACACAAATTGATACCACTGATGACAATACTGATATCTGTATTTTTCGAGGGAAGGAAGAGAGATAGCCATAGATGCCAGTCCTGGTGATCTGAGCAGCTTGGGATGCTGCTGCTGTCTCTTTCCAGAAACTAAAACTGGAGAAGTAAAAGGTGGATGATTGTAAAGGCTGTGCCTGGGATTTTTTTTAAATGACTCTTTCTTTAGCAGCTTGCTACTTCTCAATTGCTGCTGGGGTGCCACCATCTGATTTGCACAAATTAGAGCACCTAGGTGTTCTCACTGCCTGGGAGAGGTAGGTGATTTCATTGGATGCCTTGGGAGCAAGGCTGACTCTGCAGTCCCAATGAGGCGAGAACATAAATGCTTGGAGATACTTAGACTCTTAGGTTGGGATGCTAAGAACAAACCACTGAGCTTTAAAAAAAACCCTCTTTTTATTGGCTATTTTGTGAATGGTTCTTTTTTTTTGCCTGAGCTATATGATTCACATAGCACTTTGTTGTGTAACTCTTCAATGCACGTTTTATATAAAGTAACCAATATCGGCCTGCAGGGATCCTGATGCCAACTTCTCTGTGACTCTCTGTGACCCCATTTAGGGTTTTCTTGGCAAAGATGCTGGAGTGGTTTGCTATTTCTTCTCCAGCTCACTTTACAGATGAGGAGACTGAGGCAAGCAGGGTGAAGTGACTTGCCCAGGGTCACACAGCTAGGAAGTGTGAGGCTAGATTTGAGCTCAGGTCTTCCTGATTCCAGGCCTGGTGCTCTCTGTACTGTGATGCCACCTAGCTGCCCACTACCAACTTGGACTCTTATTGACAAGTCAGATCTTCCCCCCAAAGTTCTAGGAGTAGCCTCTCTTATCACCCCCACTCTCCCTTATCTTTAGCTTCCCCCTTACTACTGGCCACTTCCCTGTTGTCCTGTCCTGAATAAGCCCTTACTTGATTCATCCATCTGCGTATCTCTTCCCTTTTGAAGCCATTGAACTTTTAAGAGGACTCCAATTAAATCATCTCCAGATGGGGTTTGGGAGTGCCTTGCCTCATTTATGTAGGAGGCAACTACATGAGAACTTTTCTTTTATTAATGAATGAGACACTCCAGTGGTATGGAGCTTGCTCTGAGTTCCATAATCTTGACCAGACAGTACATATATCATGAATCAACAATCTCTTCTGACCTGTGGCCTGGAGTTATTCCTCAAGTCTCTCAGTCTGGGAATGTAGCTACTCACCATGCACCCCGCCCCCCATGCCTATCACGTCCTGACATGGAGACCCACAGGAAGCTTGGGGAATCCCGGGATCCTGGAGGATTCCTGTAGGCTAGGGTAGTCCTCCATGTAAAAAGGGATGGGAGGAAGGACCAATCCCCTGAGAGAGCCTAGGCAATTCTCAAATGCTCCTGGAATGACACCAGGTATTTTCTATGGAATAGGGATTTGTGGACTTTCTGGCCTTCACAACCATTTAGTTACAGGGTGCACAAAGATTAGAAATGAGGATGTGGTTGCTGTGCAAGACTTGTTGGGTTGGACTAAGAATAGGAAATCTACTCTCCATATGATTTATAATTATATTGAAACAATCAGTTGATAGCTTCAGAGTCTCCACTTTCAGTGGCCATGGCTCAAGGGATCAGATAATTTAATCACCAGCAGAGCAGAGGACTTAATGGTACCTTTAAGCTCTGATTGCCCTTTAATCAGGCCACCTTGATTCTTAATCTTCATAGCTCTCTGGCTACTGTTGGGAGATTGAAGGATTGGAGAGTCTAGTATGTTTTAATTTCCAGGCTTTTGTCTCCAACCACTGCATAGCTTTCCGTACCCCACTAATGTCACCTGCCACAGGCACAAAGCAGTTCGTATCCTCTTTTATGCTATTCGATATGCATCAGGAATGATTCCCCACTTCATCAAATTGTTTTGTTGCATCTTCTATGTTTAAGGTAAAATTCAGAAAGCTTTATATCTTCTGTACCAAACCTTCCAGGCTACAGACCTATGGCAGCTTAAAGAACAAGGTGGGCTGGTGACAATGGGATTCCTGAGTTGATGGAGACTGCCCTTAGGATTAGTTTGTGCTCAGCACAAAAGGGAGGAATGCGAAAGGAATGTAGCACCATGACCTCACTTATGTTATAAATTATTAGGAATTGATGCTGGGGTAATGTCTTTGATCTGGGTTTTCTTAACCTCTGTTGACTCCCTAAAATCAATGATCATTTCAAGATAGGGTATGCACTTTGTTGCTCAGAGTGATCAGTGATTTGACAGAGGCAGTATACCTTTGTTAACCAAAAGAAATATCCCTTAGTTAATTGTGGATTGGCTCATAAGAGGTAACCCTGATGTTTGCCCTGGACTTGTCAAAAAGAGGGAAGTGGGAGGAGAGATCATATCCAATGGTGTATCTCAAATATTGTTACTGTCCCCCCTAGTAAAGAAAGAAAAAACAAGGAAACAAAACTAACATGTAAATCTTCGCTTCATCTTGCTTTGGGATTCTGGCTTTTGTTTCGTGATTACTGTAAGTGTCAAGTGTATATTGATCAGGTCAGAGAAGAATGTACTCAATGGGGGAGCTCATTTGGACCGCAGTCTCAAAGCTTACCTATTAGTACGTTATGTCTGACAGACTTTGGTCAAAACACAATACTGAGTTTTTCTCATACAGAAGGATAACATTCTTTTTTTCTTTTTCTTGGAGGGGGAAAGGCAGGGCAATTGGTGTTAAGTGACTTGCCCAAGGTCACACAGCCAGTAAGTGTGTCAAGTGTGAGGCTGGATTTGAACTCAGGTCCTCCCGACTCCAGGGCCGGTGCTCTATTTACTGTGCCACCTGGCTGCCCCAGGATAACATATTCTTGGTTGTAGGCCTTCGTGTTTTGCTTCTTCTGGATTCCTATGCCCTCTAGAACACTTGCTCCATAAATGGCTCATTTCTTTTCATCTTAAATTCTTTCTTTTCTCATTCTTTCAATCTTCTGATGCACTGAGGCCTGGCTGTCCCTGATGATGTTTCTCTCTCTTGCCACCCTTTCTAGTACTGGCTACACTTTCCCTTGTACCCCCCAACTCAGCAGTGTTGGGAGGAGGGGTACCAAAATACTCCTTGTTTCACACAACCACTTCTGTAATCTGTCAGCAATGTCTTCTCTTTTGAGGTTCACATCATCAAAATTTATCACCTAATTAGGGTCCTGGTAGCCATTGTCTGTCCGTCTCTGGGCTATTCTCCTTTCTTCGTCCCTCAATGAGTTCACTGCCTGGCTCACAGTCTTTCTCTCTACCCCAACTCTTGCCTCTCATTCAAGGGAACTTCAACATATATAATAATGCTCTCTCACTTCCAAATTCCTCAGTCTATTCAGTTCCCACTCCACCTAAAGTATTCATCGGGAGAGCCATTTCTCATTTCTTCATCAACCACAAGTGTTCTACTTCCATGTGGAAGGAATATGGATTCTAAAATTTCTTTAAGATCATCACTTTTTTTATCCTTCTCTCTCTATATGCCTTCATCATCCCTAACCCTATTCTTTGTGTTCATTGTGTCCTCCACTCCTTCCACTGTTCCACTGCTGTGTCCTTCCATTCTCTCCCTCAGTTCTTGGGCCTAGCTACGCTCTCTTCTCTTTCCTATCTTGACCCAATGGCAAATAAAACGCCTCCATTTCCTCTACTGTCAAGTCTCTTGTTCCCTTGTCCTATTTCCAGCCATACCTTGTCAAATGCCAACCCTGAGTTACTCATGCTGTCCATGTCCTTCACTCCTATCCATGTGCTGCTGAATGGAATCGGACATCATGAAGCTGTGCTGATTGGGTCCCCCGCAAATTTGTGTTATGCAATCTCGACTATACCCTCACTGCAGCAAAGCAATCCTGCACCTTCCTAATTAATTCCCTAACCTGGTCTCCGCAGTGGCTGTTACAAACTTTGTCATTATTCAATGCCTCCACTTCCTCTCAGCCTCTGACTGATTCACACTTCATGGAAAACAACTGACTTTCTCCAATGGCTTTCTTTTGTCCTCTCCTCATCAGAAATCTCCCCCATCCTTTCTTCCTTTGCCAGAAGAAGGGGTAGTCCTCCTTCCTTGCCAAGACCAACTTCTCTACAAACACCTCGAATCCCCTTCCCTTCCATCTCCAGCCCTGTGTCCTCACTATTATCTCCTCTCTCTCTCTTTCTCTCTGTGTCTCTCTGTCTCTCTCTGTCTGCCTCTCTCCAATCTTTCTCTGTCTGTCGGTTCCTTCTCAGCTTCCTACAAATGTGCCCATATTCTTCATCATAAATATAAATATAAATATCTGTACGTCTATATGTATAAATCTATCTCCCTGTCTATCTACTCGATCCAGCTATCCCTGCCAGCTCTCCTGCATATCCCTTCCCCATTTCAGGAGTGCTCTTCCTCCTCATTTCTGCTTCTTAGTCTCCCTTGGCTCCCTCGAAGACCAAGCTCAACTTTTTACCTTCTCACCTTGGTTCTCTCTCAGTGACTAGTGCCTCCCCTTCTGTCTATTTGTTTTATATAAGGGCTGCCCAAAATATGGCCCGCGAATGTGGCCTGCAGTACAATTTTGTGTGGCCCGCCTGTAGGTTTTAATTTTCACGAGCAAAAAAATAAAATAATAATTTGCATGGAATGCATATTAGATTTTTAAATTCCATCACTAATAAATAATCTCATTGATGTTAATTTTCTTTGGTGCTTTTAAGCAGTATTATGGACGGAACATATCGCATGGAATTTTCAGTCGATCTGTGGGATGCGTTCCATCTGCACGATGCAGACTAGTCAGTATGCACCTACCTTTATAGTGTCGTATTGTCGCTTTGTTGTTTTGTGTTTGCTTTCGCATTTTGTGCCTTTGCCTGTTGTATTAATGATGCACATCCCCCCATTTTCTATTAGTGTACTGTATTTTTTATTCTGGGTGCAGCCCTCGAATAATTATTTTATTTTAATGTGGCCCTAAGATAACCTAACGTTGGACAGCCCTGGTTTATATCTTGTCGGTGACTGGTTATTTCCATGGTGCCTTTCCCATTAGACTGTGAGTTCCTTGAAGGCGGGGATCATTTGCTTCTCTGTGTATTCCTGGCACTTAGCATAGTGCATGGTGCACATTATGGACTTATCAAGCACTTGTTGGCTGGCTGAATGGCTGACTGCTCACTGGAATTATGTTTGATCTGTAAGCTCTGCATTTTGATTTTGCCCATTTCTGGGTGTTTCCAGGGTGTGCTTTCTTTCAGGAGGTGATTGGTGGATTCTCTCTATTTTCACTTGGCCCTTTAGATCAGGGAAGTTTTGTCATTTCATAAAAAGTGGCATCCAGCATTTTTGTGTGGTTGTGGTTTTTAGAGAGTTGGATGCTTTTTACGTGATCTCTCCTTCACTTGTTTTCTAAGTTAGTTTTTTTTAAAAGTAGTTGCTGTCTATATTTTCAGTCTTTTGACTTTGTTCTAATATTTCCTTTTGTCTTGTGGAGTTATTGAGACCTGATTACTCCATTCTGTTTTTTTTCAGGGAGCCCAGTACTTGAATGAGCATTTCTACCTTATGTTCAAAGCTTTTATTCTCTTTCTACTTTTTTCCCCTCAAGAATTCTAATTTAAGTGTCCATGCAATTCCAGTGGATGCTTCTGTAGGGGGTAGAGTTGGTCCACTGGTACTTTCTACTCCCTTTTCCCTTCTGGAAAGGGACAGAGCTGAGTCTTGCTAAGTCTTGCTAAGCTACTTACAGAGGTTGGTTTAGGCTATGACATCCTCTGCTCCACGTTTCTCTGTCAAGTCAGGGAACTTGGGGCTTAATCGGCCATGCCCTGTTACAACAATTTGCTCTCTTTTAGCCTAGGGACAATATAATGGCCTTCAGGTCCACCTGGTTCCTCTCTCTGCTGCTTTATGGTATTTTTGTTTGGTGGAAAGTTATTGCTACAATTATAATCTTACAGCCTCCAGTAAGAAAAATTCCTAACATTCATACACAGGTTTGACTCTCTGTCCTCATTCCAATTTTTGGCTTCTTTCGTTCCCCTTTTCTTATCACGGACAAAGTGCACAATATAAATTTTCATGACCAACCCCGAGTTTCTTTATATATTAATATAAATATAAAATCATATATATGATTTTATGAATATAAAAATCAGGGTACAGGTTAGACTGGAGTAAGAAAAGCACAAAGCGTATATAATAGTGCCTGTTACTGTACAGGCCTAGGGAGGAGAAGTTGGGGAAGTGAGACCTTGTGGAACTTTGCTTGGTCCTCGAAGAGGTGATTCCGAGATGCATGAAGGAGGTTCCTTCTGTTTCTTCTCAATTTTCTTTCTTGTGGCTCTATCTTGGTCCCTTTCTGGCATTTCCAGGTGAACCGGACTTGTTGGCAGCCTTCATCATCTTAACTTGGAAGTCCATCTATCATGTAACAATGCAGTCTTATGCCTTATCTTGTAGACAACCCACACAGTCCCTAACCTGGACTGAATTCAGTTGCCCCCAAGGCGGGTGTGTGTGTGTGTATGTGTGTGTGTGTGTGTGTGTGTATAATTATCTACGTTTTGGGGAAGACACCCAATCCAATTCCATCCTGGATGGGAATCCAGTATTGAAGTGACCTAACGAAGCCCGCCTCCGTTTTAACCACTTAATCTCTGTCCATGGTCTAGGTCTTCTGAATTGTCCTCCTCTCCTGCCTTCCCTCTTACTGTTGAGGGCACCACCATCCTCCTAGTCCCTCAGACTCTCAACCTAGGAGTGTGTCATCCTGAATTCCTCACTCTCACTCCCCATATCTCTGGTCCAGGGCTTCCTTGGGGTGAGCTGGAAGGGAAACAGTCTTGACGGGGCTCAATGAAACGACTAGATGCCATGTTCATTGTCCTGCCCCACTCTTACTGTGGGAGCGGTGAGACGTAAGATTCAAGTTTCCTTTATTTGTGCAGAAAACTATCTTTGGGAGAGGTTTGGACAGGGTAGGGGGTCCTGATGTTCTGATCATTGCATTTACAGACCTGTCTAGGTGTCTGGGGGTGCGTCTTTCAGTATATGTGTATGCATTGTGTGTATGCTTGTGTGTGTGTATGTTTGTCTGCATCTCCCCAGGTCTTTAATTTCAGGGGTGTATAATAGTTTGTTGCTCTGTATCTGCTTACATCTCTGTGTCTGTGTACAAGGTCTGTGCATGTCTGTATGTACCTTTGTGTCTTTGTGTGTCCATGTGTCCCTCTGCATGTGTTTCTGTGCATCTTTGGGAATCCATGTGTAGGTGCCTTGGCTGTGTGTTTGCTTATCTGAGTGTTTATATGTTGCTCTTTTGTATGTCTGCATATTTATGAATCAGATCAATGTGTTGGTATGTCATGCTGTGCGTGTGTGTGTGTGCACGCGTGAGTCTTTCTGTTGCTGCATGGGAGTATAAAGAGATTTTGTGTCTGTGTGTGTGCATGTGTCTGTCTCTGAATTTTTAGGCAAATATGCTGCCCTGGATGCAGGAGCAATCCCGTTTCTGCTTGAATTGTTGGACATCGACGTGGTCAAGGTACGCCTGAACGCCATCAAAGCGCTCACCATGCTGGCGGAAGCCCCTGAGGGCCGGCGAGACCTGCTCCCGGAAGTGTACAGGTTCAAGGTGCTGATTCACAACCCTGTCAAGGCCGTGAGCCGGGCCGCCCAGATTGCTGCCAAGGTCATCGAGTGGAAGCCCTGAAGTCATAACCCACCAGGAAGAGAGACCCAAGAGCCAGGCCAAGCCCTATCCTTGAAACCCCTAATAATGATTGTGAACGTATAATCATGATGCCTTGTGTTTTATTCTAGCCACACCCCCAAGAATCGCATGGCCACCTGGGAAGCGTGGAAGGGCAGAGACCCTTAGCCCCAGCTTCCTAACACTTAGAGCTGACCAAAGGTAGACGTGGGCTATGGAGGGTGGGAGTGATTTCCCCAGGACCAGATACATTCAAGGGGATTCCTGGAGGATCATTTGTCAGGCATGTTAGAGAGAAGATTTCTGCTCATGTAGGAGTTAAGACACGTTCCCAGACTCCTGGCCTAGCGCTGGAAGGGGCCTGAGATGCTCAGAGGGGAAGGGACTTGCCACACAGGAAGTGGTTAATGGAGCCACACTCTAGCCCAGATCTCCTGGGCCTCTTTACACTCCACCTTGATGCCAGCCCAAATCCAAATAGCCCAGTGACAGACACACAGAGAAGCACGGCGAGGTGGCTTGGGGTGCCTGGAGAGGACCAGAGCTTTTATTGCTACCGTCTCCAAATGAGACCGGAACCGGGACTCTCACTGGGCTGCCTCTTGGCTTGGCCCTACGGTATCTGAGGTGGAGGCAGAGGCGGCCTGCCTGGCAGGCAATGCAAAGTTGGGAGGGGCAACTCATCTACTGAATCCAAGCAAATATCAGCAGAGGAGAGCAGGGCTGAATCAAAGCAAATGAGATCCAGGCGGGATCAGTGTAGCATTGCAGGCTCAGACAGGACCTCAGAATCCATCTGGGCCCACGCCTTCATTTACAGATGAGAGAAACTGAGGCGCGACAGAGAGGAAGGGATTTGGCCAAAGTCACTCAGATAGTAAGTCTTGAAGCTGGGGGTTGAACGCAGGTATTCTGATTCCTAATCCAGTTCTTCCCGTTGCCCTTCTCCTCCATGGGGAAGCATGCCCAGACAACAATCCAAGTGAGAAAGATCTGGGGATTCTGGTGGACCACAAGCTCAACAGTGTGATACAGCAGACAAGAAAATGAATTTTATCATAAGCTGTGTGAATTGTGATAAAGAGCCCAGAGCAAGGGAGGCCTTAGTCTTGCCACCCCTTCAGTCAATCAACAGACATTAAGCATCTGCTGTATGCCTGGCACTGTGCTAATTGCTGGGCAATTAAAAAAGAGGCAAAAAGCAGACCCTGCCCTCAAGGAGCATCCAGTCTAATGGTAGAGACAACATACAAACAAATCTGTACAAAGTAAGTTCTATACAGGATCGATAGGAAATAATGAACCAAGGGAAGATTCTAGAATTCAGAAGGGTTGGGGAAAGGCGGCCTTGGTCAGGCCCCACGTGGAGCCCCATGTCCAGTTTGGGGCCACTGTTCAGGCCAGGCAGTAAAAAACTGGAGTGATTCCAGAAGAGAAGGGGAGGGATGGGGAAGGGGAATGAATGGAAGGAGAAAGGGATGCCGGGTCCGGAGAGAAGGTTAAGGGGAATGGGTGACATATAAGCTCTCTTCAGATATGTGAAAGACTTCCATGTGGGAATCATGGGGATGGTCTTGGGTTCAGAGGATGGAGCTAGGATTTCTGTGCAAGTGGGCAGAGGCTCAGAGTGCCAGATTTCAGCTGGATGTCGGGAGAACAGAACTGTCCCAAAGTAGAATGGGCCGCCTTGCCGGGATATGGTTTCGCCATTACAGGAAGTCTTTGAGAGTATCCTGGGGGACTACATGTTATTGTTGGGGATTGGGGTTAAGGAATTATGATATGGTTTGGAGATGAGGTTTATAATCAGGTGGGAATGAGATATTTGGGGATGGGACTGTGGCCAGGTGTCTACTTGGTTGGGATATCGGAGACATAGGGTGAGGTGTCTGGCCTGGGTTGGTGAGCATGGTCAGAACTGGAGATGGGAGTGGTGGCTGCAAGGTGTCATCAGAGTCCTGAGGCAGAGCCACAATGGGAAGGTGGGTGGAGTTATTAGGTGTGTATAATGACATGGGCAGGTGAGAACATTGGAAAGGGAGAGGACTTGGGAGGTATGCGAGGGGGAGCAGACTGGACATATGGACAGAGTTAGAATGGAACTGTCAGTGACCTCAATGGAATAGCTTGGGAGGGATAGGGAGTCCAGGCATCCTGTTTGGTATGATACTGGGAAGTTACTGGGGGCAGCCCGAGGTCTGCAGAGAGCACTGCAGAGCCCCAGTGCCACCACAGCTGGGCGTGGCAGGGGCCGCTGGCACCTGTACGTGCACTGGTTGAGGTATGTAGGGATTGGCTGTGCTTCCATGCTGGGCTCAGCTCCAAGGGGCAAGTGTGGCCCTGCCATGCCACTCAGCACTTAGGGTGGCAGTGGTAGAGTCATATACTAGGGGCAGCTGCCATCAGTCTGTACCCTGTGCCAGAGGTAGAAGGCAGGCTTCTCTAAAACAGTATCAGAGCTTCTTCTGATGCTGGTGCCTTTGAGACCAGCTATTCTTCATTCTGGGGGAAGCCAGAATAAAGATACAACGCCACCAAAGGGGCTTATGCAGCAGCAGACATTTCTATTCCTCCCTTTCCTCCCAATCTGGCCAGCTTTATAATCTTGACCCCTCGTTCATCCCCTCAGTCCCATATGCTCCCCACCAAGTGCCTTCTCTTCTTGCACGATGGAGCTGCTGAAGCCTGCTGTAGGAACTGATCCCACTGTGTCATTGAGGTCCACTACAAATTCACTTCATCTCCCCTCAGATGGGCCCTTGCCACTGCATGGACAAACTTGTTCTTGGATTGATTTGGGTTGCTGTTTGTACCAAGCCTTCTCTTTTCTCTTCCAGCTCCTCTTTCTCAGCAAATATTCTCGCCTCCTACTTTACTGAGAAAAATAGAGGCCATCTGTCATGGCGCTCCCTTTCCTCCTCCCTCTGTCCTTTTAAAACCCCTCTGCATCTTCATCCATCATCCCCTCTTTGGCTCCTGTGTTGGGGAAGAGGCAGTCTTCCACTTGTGAAGGCCATCTCTTCTGCCCAGGTCACCAATCCCAGAGCCCTCTGCCTCCTCTAGGATCTTGCACTATAGATTAGTTCCTTGTTGTCAGAAAGGCATTTAATACTGAGGTCACCTAAAAATTTTATTCTCTTGGTTTCTGCCTGAAGATTGTTTGGCTTTCATCTCATAGAGGGTCCATCGCATCAATCCTAAATCTTAGAGTTGGAAGGGAATGCTCTCAGTCCAGCCCACATCTGAGCAAGAGCTCTTCGTATTACATTGTCCAGTGAAGGGAGAGACACCCTCTCTTGAGGCATGCCATTCCATTCTGGGACAGCTTTCACTGTGGGCAGGTTCTTTTTGATCTGAAGCCTAAATCTATCTTATTGAAACCTCTCCACATGGCTCCTGGTTCTGCCCTTTGGGGTCAAGAAGAACATGCCCATTCCTTCTTTCTCATGACATTTAAGCCAGATCTCACATCCCTGTCCTGAAAATCCTGTTCTTCTCCCGGGGAAAAATCACCAGTTCCTTCAAGTGATCATCATAAGGCAATTGTATGGTAGCCTCAAACAAGCGAGAATGTGGCGTGGATTGGCAACTGGTTGGTAAGTAGGATTGAGGGTCTGGCCATGTTCAGGGGGCACATATACAATGGTATAGATGGCCAGGGTTAGGGTTAGACCAGGGTGATGATATAGACTGAGCACCTGGGCACAGCGTACATGTTGGGGGTAGGAGAGGTGTCCAGAGGAATTTGGGGGCTTAGGAGCATGTGTTGTTGCAGTCCTGGTCATCAAGACCACCAGGTGTGACTAGGGCAAAGGACAGCCTTGCAAGTAAGGAAGACTGTGGGGGTGGAGAGACAAGAGCATTGGAGAGAAGAGGGGCTGTGTGCGGAGAGACGCCCAAGACTCTTCTAGGAGGTGAATGAACAGGAGGAACTTGTCACTTTATAGTGGACAACTTCTTTTAGCCGTGAGCGGGACCTATGCTCCCAAGATCAGTGTCACCTTTGACAGAAGCCAAGGCCTTAGTGACCTGCTCCGATCCCACCAGGGAGCTGCTCCCAGATTGAAGAAGTCAAGGAGCTAGCCACATATGGACAGACAACAGGTTTGTGCAGACCAAGTGCCATGTCCAAATGCAGGCCGAGGTCAGTGTGGCAGGGGTTGGCTGGGGCATCATTTCTGTGGAGTGGGGCATGGACCAGGCCCCATGCACAAGCCACTAGCCCTTGCTCAGTCCCTTGATCAATGACTTGGGGGCCAAAGCACTCACAGATTTAGATCTAGAAGTCCAATTCTCTCATGTTCCAATAGGCCTAGAGAGGTTAAATACTTGTCCAAGGGTACCCAAATCATAAGCGTCAGATTTGAACCCAAGTCCTCAGACTCTGCCACTATTGAAGAAGCTTCCTCACTTCCCAAGTAGGTTTTAAGAAACCACAGAAAGGCACCCCCCTACTCCCATCCCCTTCCCTTTTGAACATCTTGCTGACAGCTCCCCCAGTTCCCCCTTGGCCTTCTCCCCCCAGCCCCAGAGCCTGAGAGCAGACCTCAAGTCCGGGGCTGCCTCCTCTCGTTTTTGTTGCCCTTTCCAAGCAGAGCACAGCCAGTGATCAGTGAACCTGAGAGACGGGAACCCTGGTGGTGAGCTCCTGCGCTCGAGAGATCTGGGCGTCCTAAGTCAGTTCCAGCTGCCTGACAGGAGGTGTTTACTACAAGGACATCTCAGGACAGAAGGCTACCAGTGACGAGATCATTTGGAACCTGAGGGGACTGAAGAGCTGTCTGTGACCGACCAAAAGATGTGAATCCTGTGAGCTGCAGAGACAGCGCAGACCTGATGGAAAGGGAAAGATCTGCTCTGAAGCGCTGCCTAGCTGAATCTCCCTCCCGGGAGAGTCTTAACAGGGATATATGATGGATGCTCTTGGGAGTCTTTGGGGGCTTAATTGTCTTTTGTGGTGAAGGAAATAAAGAGCCGCTCTTCCCCTGATGCTTACTTGGTGCGTCCGTTAAACACCTCTTCTGGAAGATAGTACTTTTAGGAGAGGCCCCATGTAGGAGTCACATCTGAACTGAGTTTAAGACAATTTCTCTGCTCAGGGTTAGGGGCAGAATGAGCCAGAGGGCGTGAGGAAACCCCAACTCCCTTTGGGGGTCCAACTCTTCCCTTAGCACAGAACTCAGTCTATGGGAATCCAGAGAGTCCAGTCATAGCCCCATCCCCATGTCAAGGGTCGTATCATGAACTTGAACCTTGGCTACAGGAATGTTGCCCTCCTTGAGATGCCGTGGAAGGGATATTGCCAGGAGCCAGGATCGGTGAAGTCTGGGGCTGCTTACATGGGATGACTTGGGAAGAAGCTTGGAAAGATTCAGAGTCACTTAGCCTTCAAGGCACTAATGGGAGGATACAGCTTTTCTGTTTCTTGAGAGAACACAAAGGTACTTTGAAGTTGACCAATTATACCCTTTTCAAAAACCCGATGTGAGAGATATTGAAGCTGTGGCTCAGACATTTCACAAATAGAGGGTGAGAGAGGTGTGACTAGGTAACAGTTTGGATGAAGAAGATTTTGGGAGGGGGTTAGTGGACCACAGATGCCATGTGAATCAATAGTATAAAACGACAGCCCAAAAGAGCTAAGCATGGTGGTGCCAAGGATGAAGAAACAGATGATTCTGCTGCGCCCTGCCCTGGTCAGACTGCACCTGGAGTCTGCCTTCAGCTCTGGTGTCAGTGTTTAGGAAAGCCATGAATAAGGTGGGGAGTAGACAGAGGAGGGCCATCAGGATCTGATGAAGATCCTGGAGTCCACGCTGTGGGAAAGAGCAGCTGGAGGAAGTGGGCGTGTTTAGCCTGGAGGAGAGAAGACTCAGGGAAGATTTGCTGGAAGCTCCGTCATGAGTCCACTCGGACCGACCCGGAGCGAGAGGCCGGGATCAGCGGGGGCAGACGTGGGGTTTCTAGACTCAGATTTCAGCTGTCTGCGAGGAAAGGCTTTATGAGAACAATCCACCGACGTACACTTATGAAGCACCTTCTGTGTGCCAGGAACTGAGGGCACAGAAGTAAAAAGAAGCCATCTCTCCACTAAAGGAGATGGCATTCTGTCATTGGAGGGAGTGGCAGGCTCTCCCTCATTGGGAGGCTTCACGGGGAGCCTGAGTGAGGGTGGATTAAAGAGGCTGCCGTGGTCACATGGGGCTTTGAGGGAGGTCGACAACAGTGCTGAGATTGGAGCACTGACAAGGATGGGTGCCAGGATTCCTGACTCCTCGTTCTGGCCTCTTTTCTGCCAGCTGGGTGGCACCACAGTGGGCAGAGCACTGGGCCCGGAGTCAGGGGGATCTGAGTTCAAATCTGGCCTCAGACACTTCCTAGGTGTGTGGCCCTGGGCAAGTCACTTAACCTCTGGTTGCCTCAGTTTCCTCACCTGCTCCCCAGAATTATTGTGAGGAGGAAACAGGAGCTTTGTAAAGTGCTGCATCTTTGCCAGCTATGTTTGTTGTTTATTCCTGGATCTGCACCGTCCCTGCAGCAGCACCGAAGGTTCCATGACTCCAGCCCATGGCTGAGAGGCCAGTGGTGACCTCCCCCTACACACACACAGCCTTCAGACCCCCTGGTCCCCAGAAGTCAGACACACTGCTGGGCTGGCAACACGCCTTCACATAACCCCCTCTGGCTTTGTAAGACCTCCCAGTCCTGCTCCATTATAATAACCTGGGTTTGAATCTCACCTCTGATGCTTACTACCGATCCTCTCTGGGCTTGGCCTCTGTGGTCCTTTCCACATTTCCATGTAATCCTCTGTGTGACATTGGCCAAGTCAATTAATCTCCTGTGTTTCTGTAAAATGGGGCTGTGGGCTAGATGGCTCCTTGGGTCCCTTCCAAACTGTGAATCAGAGTTAGAAGACACCCCTAGGTCTGGGAGCCCAATGCCCCAATTTCACAGATGAGAAACTGAAGGCTGAAGGAAGTTAGATTGAAGAATGACCCTGGAAGGCAAGGCAGTCCTGGGGATGGACCACTAACACTCTGGACGAGTCCCTGGGAGGCGCCTGTGAAAGGCCAGGACTGTGTCTTAGCTCTTCATTTCTCCTCCAGGACTGAGCACACAACATGGCACACATGTTGATGGAAGAGTAGACTGGATGTTTGTGTCCTTCTGCATCTGGCTGACTCTGTTCTAGGCCAGCAGGGATGGCTTTAGGTATGGCGGGCAGCTTCCTCTCCTCCAGCCTGCCAAGGAACAGTTGGGAGCCCAAGGTCATGTAGGAAGTGTCAGAGCCAGAACATTTCCAAATCTAGGGGCTCTTTTAATACAAAGCCACCTCAAGAAAATAAGGAAGCACTCTCAAGCCCCCATGCCCTCTGTGTCCAGGCAGCTGATGGCCTCCTGGGTCTGAAGAGCAGAATCGTACCCCTCACTGGGTGATTGACCAGCCCCTGTCAGACCTAGGGTCTGATGCTTATCAGAAATGATAGCCTCTCAGGGAAGGCTGGGGCGTGAAGAATGAGGTGGAGGAATGAAAAGCAAACAGAAGCCGGCTGAGTCGAAGGCTGGGAACATGAAAATAAACACGAGGAACCGGCCGGGCATGCAGAGATGGAAAGCCTGGATTAAATTCAAAGAGGAGACCAGTGTTTATGCAATAAAAGCATCTGGCCTGAAATGAATCCTGCCTTGGGGGAGCAGATGTTCCATTTGCATTGCTCACAAAACTGAGATGGGCTTGGCTTGTTGGGCTCTGGCCTGGACGTGCTGCAGCTGGCGGCAGGGGAAGCAGAGCCGGGTCACTAGAGTAATTGAGCCTGGCCCCAGGGATACCCAGCTCCCACCCCGAGCTCCGAGGGCTCTCTACTGTTCCTCACTCCCCAGTGGGGAAGAAGCCGCCTGCTGTGCCTGCAGCCACCCCCACCAGCCCTGGACAGAGTCAGTCCCATGAGTGAGGGCACTGATGTCCAGGCTGTTTTTCTGTCCAGGAGGGGGAGGAGGAGAGCACTGCCTTGCTTGGGATAATGCAGTGAGTTAATAGTAGAGTTGAGGCTTGGAGCAGGACCCTCTAAGGGCCATAGGAAGTCTGTGAGTTACGTGAGGGGCGTGTCAGATGACGTGGATAAAGAGCATGCCTTAATTGCCTAAGAAGTGCATGTTTTTGGAGAAGTTTGACCTCAGGGACACCCAAGGAAGAAATGAGCCTGGACAAAGTGAACCTTGCCTCAGTAATGTTTAATAACATCTAGCATTTGTGTAGATTTGAGCTATGTAAATATAAATATATACAAAAACTGTTTATGTAACTTTAGGGTTGTAAAACACTTTATAAACATCTTATTTGATCCTTACAACAGACACTGGGAACATAGGTGCTATTATTATCCCCATTTTACAGATTAAGAAACTAAGGTAGGTGGCTATTAAGAGACTTGTCCAGGGTCACACAACTAGTACGTGTCTAAGACAGGATTTGAACTCAGGTCTTTCCAATACCAGGTCCAGTGCTCTATCCACTGCACCATTTAGCTGCTTCTTGTTCAGTCATTTCACTATTTCTGAATCTTTGTGACCTCATTTGCGGTTTTCTTAACAAAGAAACTGGAGCGATTTGCCATTTCCTTCTCCAGTTTGACTAATAGTTAGGCTTGAAGGCATGAACCTAGCCATCAACAGTCCCATGTTGATTTGAAAGGTCTTCAGTGGAGTACAGCCCGGATCTGTCCTTGACTCTGTGCCATCCAGCATTTTTATTTATGATTTGCATGAGAACGTGGAAAATATGGCTGGCCCATTTGCGTATGTCACAAAGCTGGGGTGATAGCTAATACACTGGATGGTGTAACTAGAATTCAAGAAGCTAGAACATTAGGCTGGACAGAATAAGATTAAATGTAAAATAATGTACTTGGGCTTAAACCATCAACTTTACGAGTATGGAATTGGAGAGGCGTGGCTTAACAGTGGTTGGACGTAAAGCATGAATGGGTTTAAGCGCCCTGTGACTCAAACTCCTGTGAATCTAGGCTTCAGTAAGAGGGACATAGGTTCTCGTCCTGCTCTCATCAGGCCATATCCTCAGCACTGTCTTCAGTTCCAAGTTTTAGGGAGGATTTTTTTTCAAGCCGAAGAGTGCCCAGAAGATGGTGAAGAGCCTCAAGGCCATATTATGTGAGGGTCAGTTAAGGGGACCAGAGATGTTTCACCTGGACAAAAGAAAGTTCAGGTCTTCAAAGTATCTGAAGGGCCCCTGTGTAGAAAGGAGATGGCATTTGTTCTACTGGGTTCTAGAGGGCAGATATGGGAGCAATGAATAGAGTGGTCAATGTAGGTTTGACCTAGGTGAGCGTTATCCCAAAGTTCAGTGAGCTGCTGTGGGAGGCGCCTTGGAGATCTTCAAGCAGAGCTGGATGATGACACACTGGCTATGATGAGGAGTCATTGTCTAAGTGAGGTGGGTTAGATAGTGCCCACCATCCCTTCCAAATCTGAGTTTCATGCTTCTGTGATTTCCACCCCAAAGGCAGGAACATATACTTATGTCTAGTTATTCACATCCTTGGGTGATGCTTGATCTGTGCCCGGCAGGACTGAGCCGGTGTTGGTGCTGGAGCCGGAGCTGGGTCCCTTCCTTGGAGAGCCACCCAGAGCAGGGAATGGGAACAGAACCAAATGCTGATGTCTCCAATTACTCAAGTGCTGTGTCCCTAGGGCTTGGGGGAGGGGGCAGCACGACTGTCAGGGAGTGGGCAAGTGGGAATGAATGAAGGGGCAAGACAGCCTTCTTCCTGGACCTCCTTCAAACACGGCCCACCCATCTGTCACCCACCATCAACCACCACCCTCTACCCTCCAGTCCAGATGGCAGGAACATAGGGCAAGCCCTTAGGAGAATGTTTTGCTTGTTCCTTCCTCCACACCAAGAGGATGCATTGTTGGGATACTATAGGAGCCAAAGGGGAGAACAGAACTTAGGGAATGGGGCATGAATGGGTTTATGCTCCCTATAACTCAAACTTCTGTTAATCTAGGCTTCAGTAAGAAGGGCATAGGTTCTTTTCCCCAGTTATACCATGGAAAGGTCCAGTGGAAAAACTATGGATTCAGAGTCACGGGATTGGGGTTAGAATTCCATTTCTGTCACATGGGTACCAAGTACCCAGAGGTACCTCCTCTGTAAGATGGAAGGCAGGTACACTAGATAGCTTATCCCAACTTTGAATGAAAGGATCTCTTGTAATGCAGTGAAGGCTGTACAGTACAGGGATCTGGAGTCAAGTCCTGGCTCTGCTCCTTACTACCATCTGTGGCCCTAGGCAAATCTTCTTGCCTCTCTTGGATCATTTCTCCCTCTGTAAGTGGAGGAGGAGGAGGGTTGGACCAGCTAGCTCCTGAGGTCCCTTGCAAATCTGGATCTCAGGTCCTAGGAAATTTGTGACTTAAAAATAGACCATTGTCCATACTTCAACTATTAGGAATAGTCTACCACTTTTCATTTTACAGAGGGGGTCCAGAGAGGGACTGTAGGCTTAGAATCAGAAGATGCCTTAGAGATCATATCATCCAATTCTTTTATTTTACAGAGAGGGGAACTGAGGCTCAGAGAGGGGGAGAAAATTGGAGGAGCAGGGTTTGGAAGCCAGAGCCTCCAAGTTCAAATCCAGTGTTCTTTTCACTGCGTCAGGTTGTCTCAAAAGGACTTACCATGGTTACAGCTAAGAAAATACAGAGCTGGGATTCAAACCCATGTACTCTGCCCCAAATCCAGGCTTCTTCTCACTGTGCCAGGCTGTGCTATCTCATGGTTAAGGGTTTAATAATTAGTAGATTGTTCATTACAACATTACTTAGGAAATCGATCACACATTAGTGAGTAAATACTATTGGATAATAAGGGAATATATGGGCAAAGAACCACGCTAGCCAGTGAAAGTCTGCATGGGGCAGAGCTGCTAGTAGGGGTGGGATGGAGGAAAGGGGCAGGGCACCTGATGGTTTCTATGAATGTTATCTGGGAACATTGCCAGTCATGAAGTTTCCAGGAAGTAAAGAGTTAAATATTGACACTGAGGCAGAACCCAAGTGATCCTCTTCTCCAGCACTTAGGCACCCAATGTCTACCCCCATCCCCTTGAAGACCAGGGTCTTATACCAATGTAAGATATAGATAGGGGTTAAAATATCACCTTTCCCCACTTCCACCCTTCTCCGATGTGACTCCCCAAGGAAGGTGGTAGGGGATAGAGTCCTTGATTTGGAGGCAGGAAGGGTTTCAGTCTCACCTCAGATACCAACTAGCAATGTGACCCCTGGCAATTACAAAACCACTAGGAATTTCAGGTCCACCATCTGCAAAAGGGAGGTAATCAAAGCACCTTCCTCTCAGGGTGGTTGTAAGGAGAGACAGATCATTTCTTTAAAACATCTTAGAAATCTCTATGTGCTGTACAAAGTAGGCCAGGACCATTATTTTCTAGATTGCAAATTTCTGGGTGACAGGGACCATTTTTGTCTAAATTTCCCATCTCCCTTCACTCCTAGCACAGGACTCTACTCATGGCATCCAATGAAATTTGGTTCAATTCAGTGAAGATTAATTAAGGACCGATTATGTAGATGTGGTAAGAGTACCATGCGTTTTATGGAGGTCAGCCTGCTCCTTTCCAGGTGTGCAGAGGCCATTTTGCTTCCTTATTGCCTGAGGCATAAAAGGCCCAGCCCAGAACGTGGTAGGGTTGGAGCTTCATTGCCTCTGGCTGCCCTCAGGAGAATATTTTTCTGGCCATTTACCATGCTGATTCTGCAGTAGTAGTCGAGTGCTTTTTTTTTTTTTTAACTTGGATCCTTTTCAATTGAATCTTTTAATTCTTAAATGAAGTTGTTTTTAATCGGCTCCTTTGCTCTATTTGTACTTATCTTTTAAACCTTGAATCTCCTTTAGGCTGACTGTGCAATATTTGCTGCAATGAGCAGAGGTTTGTTGGGTTTGATTTTTGCAATGGTCTTATGATTCAGTTCCTTCAGTAAGTGGAGGAAGGGAGTTGTGGAAGAAAGACAGCCCTAGGAGTTGGGGTGGGTGGAAGAGCATGCTTTCCCCCCACTGGCAAAAGATGTGTTTAAAATATATGGGGAGCCTTCCTTTTTTGAATAAAATGAAGGTTTTTTATTGGTCCGATGGGATTAGCATGTTTGAAGATGGCAGGAATACTCCCCTGGCTCTTATTAATCTGTGGCAAAGTTGTATCAACACAAGGAAAGTAATAATCAATTGGCACTGTGTATTAGGTCATTGGATGGAGAGACAATGAGCTATTGATTTTCAAAAATGTAAAGGTACAGGAGTCTCCAGTGGATATGTTGATTGGCCAGTTGAAAATGTCAGCGTTAATGGGAGCGGAGACTTAATAGCCTCTGGGTGGGAAGCATGTTTTCTGACCTTGAGCTTTGCAGAAATTAGGGTCATAAACCAGAAGAAAAGACTTAAATGAGATCTGATAGTTATGGTCGAACATCTCGAGGGCTGTCTCGTGACAGAAGGATTAAGTTGTCAGGCTTGGCTCTGGGAGGCAGAACTAGGATCAGTGGAGGGAATGTGAGCTCTCCGAGGTCAAGGATTGCTTCATTTTCATCTTTGTTTGCCAAGTATTTGCACATAGTAGTAGTAGGTATTTAAGAAATTCTTGTTAAGTCAATGAATGGGAAGAGAGAAAATTTTGGCTACAAGTCACAAAGAGCTGTCTAATGTAATGAGTTCCCCATTCCTGATAGACCTGAAGCAGGAGCATGTTGTAAATGGGACTCCAGACCAGGTAGAGGGTTGTACTCCACCACGTCTGAGCCTCTGATTCTGCCAAGCAAAAGACCTTGGTGTTTTGTCCTGGGGGCAAGAAGATGCCATAGAAGACTTTTTGAGCAGGAGAGTGACTGGGTCTGACTTTTGAATTAGGGAGAAAAATAGCTACTTATTGAATTGGATCAAGGCAGGAATCATCCTTTCCCTGAGGACATCGCACCCAAAAAAGAGGCAATGGAAACTTTAAATAAGATGGGTGAGGGTGATGACTTAGGGTGCCAGACTTATGGAACGCCTGCTGGGAAGCACCCAGGGAAATAAGTTTCTTTAGGGGAAGACTTATTTACATGGAGACGTATGCTCTCTCTATAGTCAGGATTTTGTGCACCTTCTGTTTCTTCCTGTTATCTGTCACAAGGGTGGCTCTAGGCATCCCTCCGCTCCCTTGCCACCCCCTCCCCAACCCTGGTAACTACGGACTATAGGCACACAGATGAGAGCACATTCATGAATGACCCGCTCTGTGTCTATTTATGTTAAAATAATGATGCTTTTTAGTTAATGGATTTGGGATAGTTAATACATCTTGATGGTCAGAATTCTCCATACATGCTCATTTGTAACAATTCACATTTATATTAAGGGCACACAACCCAATAACCCCATGAGGCAGGTAGTATAGATACTTAATGGAAGTGCTGAGTTTTTGGGGGAGGAGGCATTACTCATCTGACCTTCCCATCATTAGAAAAGGCTCCAAATAGCCCTGGCTGTTACTAGTTTTCAATGGGATTAAGTCTCATTTCCCTGAAATATGGGCTGGAAAAACCAGGTGCCAGCTTCAGAACCATGGATAGCAACAGAGCTTCTTTTTGGGATGAATCTTGGAATTTAAATAAGCAGAGACCTCAATGGCCACTATTCTAATTCACATCTGATCAAGAATGCTCTCTACAACACACAACGTGAGTGGTTGGCCAGTCTTTGTTTGAAGACTTTCAGCAAGGGAAGCCTGCCACTTCCTGAGACAGCCCATTCACATTAAGTCCGATCTGCCTCATGACCACTCCCTCCTCCATTGCTCCTAGCTCTGTGCTTTGTGTCCTGAAGGACAATCTGTCTTCCATAGGAAAGCCTGAAAGCCCTTCAGATACTTGAATATAGCCACCAAGTGTCCCGTCTTATCTCATTTAAATGAGACAGGCTTGTCTAGTGTGTTCCTGATATGACATGATCTGGACCCTCCCCGCTCCCATCTCCACCATTCTAGTCACCCTCATTTGGATACTCCCCAAATCATCAATGTCCTTATTAAAATGTGATACTCAGAAGTGAACACATTATTCTAGGTGTGGAATGACCAGGGAAGTACACAGCAGGATTATTGGGGATACTGTGCACCTCTCTTAATGCAGTGCAACCTAAGATTGCATCTTGGCTGCCTCAGGGTTACAGAACACCTATTTTGGAGGATTCTTTTTCTTTCTTAGATGTGACAGTGGCATTCTCAGTGACTTGGACTTGGTGATGATGTGACATCGTCTTGAAGGTCATAATCAGCCTGTAAGCTATAATTTCATTGGTGTGGACACTTCTTCCATCAATGCAGGTAGCAATCCCCTGTTCTTCAGTAGTTAGTTTCATGTGATTCTGTAGCAAAAAAATCTTCCTGACACCAGCTTGACCATGTGTCTCTAACCTTAGCCAGTCTGAGCCTTAGACTGTAAATGTCACTAGGGCTATACTCAAAGCCTTTTTGATTTGGTAGAACCTATAAGAACTTGGGCTCTGCTAGCATAATCTTCAAGCCATGGTCATATGTAGGCTTTGGTGAGGCATCAGAGTCAGAGTGGGAGTGAGGGGTGGGAAGAGAGAGCTGGTTCTAGCTATCTGGAGGCTGTCATGTGGAAGAGGGATTGGATTTGTTCTGTTTGGTTCCAGAGGAAAGAACCAGGACTTTTGAGTAGAGGTTGCAAAGAGGCAAATTCAGGTTTCTTATTTTTTGAGGGGGGAAAGCAGGGCAATTGGGGTTAAGTGACTTGCCCAAGGTCACACAGTATTTCAACAATCTGGCTAGCAGCTGTTGTGGGGGTGAAAGACCAACACAAGCCCAACAACAAGAATGCTGCCAAAGCCCAGGTTCTTTTGATCTGCTTTACTAAGGAAAGCAACATTAAGGGGTTGACGATCTCACTTTAATCCAGCATACAAATACCATTCACTTAGTTCAGGGGAAAAAGCCAGCACCCTGAATGCCTGAGCAAATACAAACAAATTACAAACATTGACAGAGACCAAAGATGATTCATAGTTACCAACATCTAGGTTTAGCCCAGGAGCTCATAACAACGGCTTGCCCAGAGTAACACATGCCCCCACAGCTGTGGGTAAGAGCTCAGAAAAAGAGAAAGCCAAGTCCTGGTTTTATATCTTTTTAAGGGTCAAGGGTGAGTCACACATGCGACTCATCCACATGACCTAGAATTGTCACAAAGGCGACTTAAACCTACATGGTATAAAAGCCTCCGATGTCCCAAACATGTCACTCAAACTCATGTGTAAACTAGGCCCTCCCCTGAGGCAAGGAGGTCTCCAAGACTGCCAAATCTAATCAAGGAAACAAAGGCCAAACTCTTCAAGAGCACTTGGTTGAACTGAGTGCTAAGAGCCCATTTTACCAACATACACAGCTGGTAAGTGTGTCAGGTGTCTGAGGCAGGATTTGAACTCAGGTCCTCCTGACTCCAGGGCCACTGCTCTACTCACTGTGCCACCTAGCTGCCCCCAAATTCAGGTTTCTTATGAGGAAAACCTCCTCCCAATGAGAACTGCCTCAAAGTGGAATGTGCTGCCTCTGGAGGTAGTGCTCTCTCTTGATGGAAGTCCTCAAACAAACAGTGGAAGATCACTTTTTCAACCTGGTATAGGGCTTCATAGTACGAGTAATAAAGCCTTGGATCTGGGGTCAAGAAGACTTGATTCAAATCCTGCCTCAGAAGTTTACCAGCTCTGTCACTCTGAATAAGTTCTTTAGCATCTCCTAGCCTTGGTTTCTTCATCTATAAAAATGGAGGATAACAGCCATAGCGCCCACCTTTCAGGGATGTTGGGAGGATCAGGTGAGATCATGGATATAACATGTCTTGCAAACCTTAGTGCACTCTATGAATGTCAGTTATTATCAGAAGGGATTCTCGTTCCCGTTTGGCTTGGGCCAGATGATCTTTGCTGTCCCTTCCTACACTGAGATCCTGTGATTCTATGAATTCAGTGGATAATTGTTTTTATATTTATTCTCTTTGTATTCTTGATATACTTCTAAATATACCTTGTTCTCCTTCCCATGATAATGTATTATATTCCCAGTGCTGAGAGCAGTGGCTGGCACATAGGAGACTCTTAATAAATGCTTGATCGGTGAATGATAAGACTGATGTAATGTGGATGGACTGGGAATATAGGGGCCATGCCCTGGAGCATGTGGAGAGAGATATTCTCTGTCTGATTCTAGTCCATCACATGGAAGCTTTGGAGAGCCTACTTCTAGCCATGTGTGGCTGAGAGGTTTGCCTTTGTGAAGGTGGAATCCTCTAATTGACTCAGTGATTTGGAAGAACTGGTGACTCAGGGGCTTACAGTGAATATTCTGTAATTGACTGCTGAGCTGGAACCCAATGACCATACAACAGGGGTGAACAGCCTCACCACCCCCCTTTCTTATCTTTGGCGTTAAGTCCTAAGGACTGCATAGAGGCTTGGGTAGGATCTGTCCTCATTTGCATGCAGCCTATGGACTAAAGGTAACATTGGCTCTGGATATGTTCCAGCATGGGGCACTCATTTGTCTTAAAAAAAAAAAAGCAAAGACAAAGACAACTATGTGCTCATAGCTGCATTGAGGTATGTGGATATCAGGGTAGCTATACCTTCACCCACACAAGTCACAGGACCAGTGTGCTAAGCAGTTCTTACTCTTTAAGGCTAAAAGCAAGAGTGAGGAACAGAGGCTGGTAACTCCTTTGTACATCTTCTGACCACCAGCTCATCAAGAAACCCATCGTAATCTCCCATCGTCAGTCCATCCATTATTAGGTCTTCCAGCTCAATAGCCAATTGGGAGACTGTTTTTCATCACACAACAGAAAACCCCTCAGTCATGCATGGCTAAAAGTAGTCTTTCTTCCACTCCTTAGAGCTTCCATGTGGTGAATTGGAACCTTAGAACACTTGAATGGGCTCTAAGGAATGGTCCATCAGCATCACACTCATTATTTCCATTTATCTTGTGCTCTAGTTTATGGTGTGCTCTTTTCAACCCCCATGAGGTAGGTAAAATAAGAGGAAGGTGCTTAATAAATGCCTGTTGAGCAACAACAAAAACTGAAAACTATGCACAGTGTAATTGTAGTGACCAAGCATGATTCCAAAAAATATGGGAAAAATATACCTTGCTCCTTTCTTTGTGGGGAAGGGGTATGTGTGTGTGTGTGGGGGGGGACTTTGGAGTTGGAACACAGATTTTGAGTAGTATTTTATTTTTTCCCCACAATTACATATTCAGAAAATTTTTAGCATTCATTTTTATGAGATTCTGAATTCCTAATTTTTCTCCCTCCTCTCTTCTGAAAATGGTCAGCAGTTTGATGTAGTTTATATATATGCTATCATGTAAAACCTGTTTCCATATTCATCACAGTTGTGGAAGAGGAAATAGATCGAAAGGAATAAAAACATGAGAAAGAATAAAAAGCAAATGGAAAAAATATGCTTTGATCTGCATTCAGAGTCCATCATTTCTTTATCTGAATATGGCTAGCATTTTACTTCATGCATCTTTTGTACTCATCTTGGATCATTGTGTTGCTGAGAAAAGCTGAGTCCCTTCATAGTTGATCATCTTATGATGTTGCTGATATTGGGTTTTCCTGGTTCTACTCATTTCACTTTGCATCAGTTCAGGTTCTTTTGAAATGTGCCTGTTCATCTTTTCTTATGGCCCAATAGTATTCTATTGCTTTGGAATATAGCTTTTGATTTGATGGGTTTAGTTTTGCTGAATGTTGTGAGAAATGAATATTTCTCTCTTGTATTTATGAACTAATTATTAAATCAGGACCAAGGTTTCTCCCCTTTTCTACTCCCTCATCCAGAAAACCAACCAGTGTGGGAAATCTCTGTTAAAGATTTACCCAAGCCAAGATCATTGTGTTTGCTCAGACAGGTCTGGGAAAATGTTGATTCTCCTTTTGACAGACAGGTGATATGGAAACTGATATATCTCTTTGACCAAGATTTGAGTGACCCAAGTCACGTGCCCCAAGACCCTCATTTTTAATATGTACATTAAAGCTATTTTTATTGTATGTCAAACAATCCATGATAAAAATGCAAACTTTGTAAGCTACAGACATTTGTCACTTGAATGAGAATGAAACAACTGTTGGGGGTTAACAATGTATTTCAATCTCACGGTAAAATTATAATTAAACAAGGATGATGCTATAGTATGCAATGTCTCTTTAAAGTTATCAAGGAATAGTTTTCTGATTTTTGTTAGATTCCCAGCTAGAAATTAACTCAAGAAGTATGTATGTATCTTCCATGGATAATTTCCCCATTTCGAGCTATTCTTCCTCAGCAGGAGAGTTAGTTAAAATGAATTTTCTCAGCAATGAAATATAATATTAGTTTAAATTAGTTTCTTTTTTAACCTTAACCTTTTCCATATTCTGTATTTTTAAAATTTATTTATTTTTAGATTTCAACATTCACTTCCATAAGATTTTGAGTTCTAAATTTTCTCTGCCCCTTTCCCTCCCCCTTCCCCAAGATGACGTGCAATCTGATATGGGCTCTATGTATACATTCATATTAAACATATTTTCACATTAGTCATGTTGTAAAAAATATTAGAACCAATGGGAGGAACCATGAGGAAAGAAGAAACGACAACAACAAAAAAGAGAGCGAATAGTCTGCTTTGCTCTGCATTCAGACTCCAAAATTATTCTCTGGATGTGGATCGCCTTTTCCACCATGAGTCTTTTGGAGTTGTCTTAGATCCTTGAATTGCTGAGAAGAGCTAAGTCTATCAAGGCTGATCATGGACCAATGTTGCTGTTACTGTGTACGATGTTCTCCCGGTTCTGTTCACTTCACTCAGCATCAGTTCATGTAAGTCTTTCTATGTTTTTCTGAAGTCCACCTGCCCATCATTTCTTATGGAACAATAGTATTCCATTACTATCAACTTGTTCAGCCATTCCCCAGTTGATGGGCATCCCCTCAATTTCTAATTCTTGGCCACTGCAGAAAGAGCTGCTATAAATATTTTTGTACATGTGGTTCTTTTCTCCAATTTTATGATCTCTTTGGGATACAGACCTAAAAGTGGTATTGTTGAGTCAAAGGGTATGCACAGTTTTATAGCCCTTTGGGCATAGTTACAAATTGCCCTCTAGAATGCCAAGACCCTCATTTTAATGTAGCCCACCTCCCATCAGAGTTGATTGATACCTCTCAGGACATCTACTCTTTGAAGGGCATAGAAACTGGGAGCCCACTGCCATGAGGGGTCTTTGGTCTAAGAGACAGCCAAGTGACCATGCTTTTATTAATAAAAGTGCTGGCCTTATTAATAAAATGATTAAATTATCCAGAAATGTTGTCTTTTGAACCTTTTTAATCATTACAATGTATATCTTTTAATATGTTATGAGACTTTCTCTCTGAGGCTGGGAGGGAAGGGGACATATTGGGAAATGAAAGTTACATGAAAAGAAAATATTCCCCTACAAATTTAAATGATTGTTGAATAAGTGAATAGGTGGAGGGCATAAATGCCAGAAACCAGGCAGCAGGTTATAAGTGCATAGAGCAATGGCCTAGGGAGTCACTAAGACCTCTCTAAAATGAGGAAGTTGGACATGATGTCCTCTTAAGCTCCTTATTAGCTCTAGATCTCTGGTCATTGGAATTGACCCTCCCCCTCCTGACAAAACAGTCACATCCTCAGATTTGATGGTGCTGAAGGAGAGAGCTCATCTACTGGAGAGAGAGGAAATGGGCAGGTCTAGTGGGTAACCAAAAAGTGTCCTTGGAAACAGACCCACAGAACTTCATGACTAAGTGGAGTTTTCAGCACATCATTCTCTGGGCATATCTGTTTCCAGGGCAGTTGAGCACAAGAGCTGTGAGCAACTCTGATTCTCCACTTTTCCTCCACTTCCTCCTCCCAAACTGTATCCACAATGCAAGATATCTACAGGGACCCATTCTCTCCAGCCACAGTGTGGAAAGGGTGGAAAAATAAAGCTTGTGCTGGAATGAGGCACTCAGGAGCTGAGTAAGACACGTCCTTTATCTCAATTACTAAAGGTCTCAGGGGATGTCAAGTGGGAATTTAGCATTTCCCATCTGATTTTCAAAAAATCATAGTAATTTTCAAACGGATTAGATCAGTACCATTTTTGTATGCATAGAACAAGCCTAATTTCTCTTCCCCCTAACAGCCCTTCACATAGTCAAAGACAGTAATCATGGCCCCTCTCAGTATTTTCTTCTGGGTTAAATAGTCTTGTATCATACCATAGAAAAATCATTTCCTCCCATTAACTCCTTCTTATTCTTAGGGACTAAAATGGGAAAGAAAGCACATGCTAAAATTGGAGTTTACCTCTCATTCCCCGGCCACACTTCCCAAGCGAACTGACCACACCCTACTGACCTCAACCCTGTACATTCTCTACTCTAACCACCCCACCTTCCCACTGCCAATCCCCACAATGCAGATCACAATTTCCTAACTCTGCTATTCTAACTGTGACCATAAGCCTCTGACCTTATGATCTCCAGCTTCCAGATCTGTTTTTCCATGTCCAACACTCTGTGACTCCATTTGGGCTTTTCTTGGCAAAGATATTGGAGTTGCTTGCCATTTCCTTCTCAGTTCATATTACAGCAGAGGAAAGTGAGGTCAACAGGATTAAGTGACTTGCCTAGGATCACACAGCTGAAGCCAGATCTGAACTCAGGAAAATGAGTCTTCCTGACTTTGGGATGGGCATTCTACCCACTGCACCACCTAGCTGCCCTACAGGTTTGGACAAGATTTTAAAGGTCATCTAGTTCAACCCCTTGTCTGATGCATGAAATCCTTTCTAAAAATATCCCTGACCGACATCTAATCACTTGTCTCTGTTAAAGCACTGCCAATGAGTGGGAGCTTATTACTTCATAAGATGGCATAGTCCATTGTTGGACAGCTCCAATTCTGAGGCCCTGCTTATTTTGTTCCACCTTCTAGAGCCATATTCAATTAATCTTCCTTCTTTCTAATGGCAGCCTTTTGGATAGTTAAGATAGATGATGGTCACACACATCTTAGGTCTCTAATTTGGGGGATGCATTTCCAGTTACTTAACTGTTCCTTCTGTGACACAGGGTTAAGTCTCTTCTTCATCCCAGTTGCATCACTTTGTGGGGCCTTTTTGTCAGTAGTTTTCTTACAATGCAATATTGGTATCTTGATATGCAATATAGTATATTAGAGTTTTTTGTTCATGTCTTATTTCTGTTTCAGATTGAGTTTTATGAGGACAGGAACCCTATCTTATCCAAAATTTATATCTCTTCACGTGCTTAGCATAGTTCTCCATACACAGTAGGTGCTTAACCAATGTTTATTGTTGTTAAAATGTGAACACAATACTCCAGGAACACCTCTCTTTCTTTATAGTTCTGTATCCATTCCCTACCTTGGGAGGCAGCGAAAGAAAGGGAACAGTAGGAGGAGCTTGTGGAATTATATGGCACAGTGGATAAAATGCTGGATCTGGAGTCAGGAAGATTCTGCTTTCTGAGTTCAAACCCAGCCTGAGACACTTAATCTTTTTTATGCCTCAGTTTCCTCATCTGTAAAATGAGCCAGAGAAGGAAATGACAAAACCACTCCAGGATCTTTGTCAAGAAAATCCCAAATTGGGTCACAAAGAGTCAGGAATGACTGAACAACAACATTTTCACCCAGGAGTGAAGGAACAAACAATGGAATGGAGCACTAGTCTGGAGTTCCCTGACCCTGACACTTTAGATGTTGCCAAGAGTCTGTTCCTGGCTTAGGTCAATTCTAGAAAGAGAAAGCTGCCCCTTGTACCATTGCTGGTTTGAAGATGCTTTACAGTGGAATGATGAGGACTTGCTTAGAAGGATATAACCAATGCTTTTTTTTAAGCTTTCAATTTTATCATCAAGCATTTGTCTTCTCTCCCTGCAACCTCCCCCTGAAATGAGTAGTAAAAGAAAAAAACAAATGAACACATAGAGCAGGAAACTATCTGCCTCATTTTGCACCATGGGCTCATCACCTCTCATCACGGGTCCTGTTGTAGGAATTTTCTTGAAGTAGCTCATGCCAATAAGTCAGCATGAATCATAGAGACAGGTCTTCCTTCACCTTATTAGATTTGGAGTGTGACACACCCCACCAGCAGTTAATGGAAATGTGTGCCTGACAATTTGGCAGCCGACCTTTCTATATTCTCTCCCTCATGAGCTACTTTGAGCCCAGGAGAAAAACAAAAGAGATGTGCTTTTTACAGAATGGTTTGATCAGAACAGGAAGACCACTTAGATGGGAAAAGGTGCTTACTATAACAAGAAAAGATGCTTATTACTTGTCAAAAGGAAAACTCCTTTGTCCTTGTTAGCATAGCCATTTACACCAAATTAAAGGAAATGCTACCTTCTTTGTCAGTGAGCCAGTCAATAAGCATTTATTGGACCTACAATGTGCTTTTTGGGCAGCAGGATCTGATACCAGACACTGAGGTCCTTACTCAAACTAAACATCCAGGCATTCAAACTCTTCTGCAGAGAGCACAACTCCAATGGGCTGGCCACGTTGTTTGAATGTGAAATGTTTGCTTGCCAAAAAGACTATTTTATGGAAAACCCACAGAAGTCAAGCACTCACATAGAGGTCAAAACTTTGGAACTGATTGTGACATGGGAAGCTCAGCATGGCATGCCCACATCAGAGAAGGTGCTGTGCTCTATGAGCAAAGTGAAATTGAAGGAGCTCAAGAGAAATGCCAGATGCACAAATTTAGGGAATCCACCTCAAATGTTCACATGGATTATTTGTGGCCAACCTATGGTAGTGCATTCTGAGCAAGTACTGATCTGATCAGCCACAGTCCAACACACTGTGACTTGACTGTAGCATAGTAATGCCATTTTGGTCCTCTTTGAGAACAAAGGACAACAACCAACCAATCTGGTCAGCTAGGTGGCACCACAGTTCACAGAGCACCCGGCCTGGAGCCAGGAAGACTCATCTTCATGAGTTCAAACCCAGCCTCAGAAATTTGCTGGACACTTAACCTGTTTGCCTCAGTTTCTTCATCTGTCAAATAAGCCAAAGAAGGAAATTATAGACTTCTCCAGGATCTTTGCTAAGAAAACCCCAAATGGAGTCATGAAGAGTTGGACATGACCGAGCAACATGTGCTTTATCAGATAGAATAAAGAGGACCACCTCTTTGAATTATCAAAGCACTCTTTTCCTTCTCTTCCCCTTTTTCATTTTGTAGTCGTAAAGTAATTAGGAAGAAAGGCTAAATGGGAGGAGACGGATGCTTTAAACCATTGCTGCAGTAGTAATGCCTTAGCACAGAGTAAGAAATGATAAATACAGGACAGAATGAAACACACATTCTTAGCTCTTAAAAATCATCTTTCCACAGTCCTCTGAACATCTAGGAGAAGGTCACCAAGTAAGAAAGATGTAGTCCACAAAGATCATTTGAGAGAGATTGGGAGATCTGGTTGAAAAAGAAGAGGGATGGGGTCCTTGCTTCGAAGTGTAGAGATTAGATTTTTTTCTGCTGGACCAAAGGCTGAACAATAATTTTGTGGGTGGCAGGTTTGTACAATAGAAGCAAGAAGCAGATAGACCTGTGGGCTTCCCTTGGCTCTTTTGTTCTTGCCCTCTGGCTTATTTGCATACCGGCTAGCCAAAAGCATTATGGCAGCTGAGGGCAGATGGACAACTCCCAATTTCCAGAGCTCCTGGGGTCTTTTGATGAGTAGTCCTCACAAGGGGCTTTGGAGATACAGGATGATAATCAGAAATTAGACAGGAGTAAAAAGGACTCTCCCAACCCCAAGAGAGCCAGTTGCTGGGGCCCGGACTCTGAGTTAGAGATGCATTGTCAGATAAAAGAATAGACTTACTTTTAGACTGAGGCTTTTTCTGGCTTTTGTTGGACGTCTGCCTCAGTATGACCTTTGTGCCTTTAGCTGTCATGAGCACCAAAAAAGCTTTAGTCTTCCCCTTAAAGGGCCGAGGTTTCCTGGCACCCTGCTACAACAGGAAACCTGGAGTGGGGTGCATTGGAGGGAGGACCAGCCTGTGGCAGCAGAGTAGTGAATGTGGCAGCCGCTGGTGGGTGGCGCCTTCTGACAGAGTTCACCCCGTGTGTTTGTGTGAGAAGAAGAATAATAGGCTGACATTTGGATAGCACTTACTGTGTGCCAGATGCTGTGCTAAGCATCGCACTGACAGCTCTGCAAGGCAGGGACTGGTACCATCCCCATTTTACAGATGAAGAAACTGAGACAAGCAGAAGTTAAATGATTTGCCCAAGGTTACACAGAGAGGGTTAGAGGCAGGATCTGAATTCAGGTCTTCCTGACTCCACATCTCCATTGCACTATCTCGATGACTATGCCCCAGAACAGAGCTGAGAATCCAGCCCAGGTCCTCTGTATCTAAACTCAAGTATCATCCCATCACACCACACTGCCTTGCATCCAGCCCAACTCCAACAGCCTTCCATTTTATAAATAGGAAAACTGAAACTCAGCATGTAATAACTCTACCATCCAAAGGAGGTGCTCGGGGAGGCTTTTTCCAGCAGTTAACCTTCTTGGACAATGAGAGGAGAAGTAAAGAGAGACTGGATTTGGAGTCTGAAGACCTGGGTTCAAATCTTGGCTTTGCTTACTAGTTTCCTCTTGTAAAACGAAGGAGTAGGGCTGGCTGACCTAAGTCCTATGATCCCATGGACACATTCCTCAAGGCTCCATCTTGGGCTTATTTTGCCTTGGTGAGCTCATGCATGCCCACTGCCTCTACCACGGACAGCTCCCAAAACCTTCCTTTGCACTCAACTCTCTCCTGAGTCCTATCCTTTTATCTCACACTGCCCATAGGACGTCACTACCTGGACATTTTATCTACCAAATCCTGGACTCAACCATGTCCAAAATGTACCACCCCCCAGCCCACATCTACTTCTCTTCCTCCTCTTCTTCCTCCTCCTCAGTATTTTCTGTCAATGTCAATGTCAATATCATCCTTCTAGGCCCCCCAAGCTTGAAACCCAGAGGCCATCTTTGAGGAGATGAGTAAATGCATTGTGTTTAGGATTAGAAGATCTGGGTTCAGATCCTAGCTCCTGACTTCTGAGACCTTGGGACAAATCATTTACCCTTTCTGACCCCAAGTCTCCTCCTCAGTAACAAAAAGATGTTAGATGATCTCTGGGGTTCCTTTCAGTTATTGATATTATGAATTCTGTCCCTTCGTGTCCATGTCCTGTCACATCGGCCACCACAACATGTCTTATACTTGTTCCCCCTTCTCCATTCACATCCTCTCTAGTTCAGAGCTTCATCACCCCTCTTCTGACCACTGTAATAGCCTCCTAAATGGCCTCCCTACTGCCAGATTAATTGTGAATGAAAAAGCATTTATTGAGTGCTTACTGTGTGCCAGTGCTCGTGCTAAGTGCTGGGAGTACAAACACAAAAGCCTGCCTTGGAGGAGCTTACATTCTAATAGGAGGAGGGGCAGTTTGGGTGTGAGAAGCCACAGAAATGGACTAGTGGAGCCATAGGGTGATTGGCCAAGACTTTCCAGGGATGCGTTCCAAATTCCCTAGGTTGGCATTCAAGATTCTCCACAGTCTTTCCCACTTGAGCTGACACTACCACCCTTTGTGGGTGCTCTGTTTTAGCCAGCCTGGGAGCCTTAGCATTTCCTCACCCTGGCCTGTGCTTCCCGATCTCTGTGCAGTCAGTCACTCAAGTTGTTTATACCCTGGAAATGACACTCTCCCTCTTCCCCTAGCTGTTTATTAAAATCCTTTCCTCCAAGGCCCATCAGAGGTGCCACCTCCTGAGATATCCTCCTCTCTTCATCTTCCAAGGTTTTGTTTGCATCCCTTTTCCCTACAAGGAACCAATCTTGGTTTATTTTGCCTGTTATCTGTGTGCATGTCTTATCTTTCCTCCTAGGCAACCAGGCAGCTGGAGGGCAGGAAGTGGGCAGGGTAATGAATGCTCTGGTTAATATGGCACTTCGAGACTGACAACAGCAGCCCTGGGAGGCAGATGGGAAAAAGATTTGTTGTTCAGTCCTGGCTGCCTCTTTGTGAACCCATGGTCACATTAGCATGCTAATGCTGTCTATAGAGTTTTCTTGGCAAAGATATTGGAGTGGTTGGCCATTTCCTTCTCTGGTGGTGAAAAAGATTGTCCCCCTTTATAGAAGGTGGGTCTAGCTCCCACCTCTATACCTTTGAATTGACTGTGTCTTCCCTCAGGCTGGCTCTTCCTCCTGCACTCTCCTTTCTAGTACACTCAGCTTCCTTCTGAGCACAGCTTGAGCAGCACCTTCCAAGTGGAGCCTTCCCTGACGACCCCTACCTTATTTATTCATGTTCTTCATGTGTCTATTGCCCATTTACTGGAATAATGGCTGTATTCCCTACCCCCATTGAATAGAAGCTCCTTGAGAAGAGTGACTATTTTTTGTTCTAGTCTTTTTGCCTGGCACGGTGCCTGGTGGCTAATAAATAGGTGTTGGTGATCTAATTAAATTAGGAGGCAGCAAGGTCCATCAGGAAGAATGCTGAATTTGGAGTCAGAGAACCCAAGTCCTACTCATTACTCTGTTATTTATTAGTTCTGTGCCTTTGGGCAAATCACTTGACTTGAGATTCAGTTTCCTTATCTGTAAAGTGGGACTAATGGTCCTCACAGTGTCTATCCCACTGGGCGAGGATTCAATGAGGGAATGGTCATCAAGAGCATTGTTATTTTAAAGGGCTATAGGAAAGAAAAGTGTAGAAAGAAAAAGATGGGGGGGACTCCCTTTCTCTTCTCTCTTTTGCCTGAGCCTAGAAGGGCCAGGGCCTCCCATTGCATCCTGGGCCACCTCCAGTCATCCTGGTGAATATTAGGTCACTGTACCCAGATGGCCCTGGAGGAGAAAGTGAGGCTGGTGACCTTGCGCAGCCTTCCCTCACTCAAATCAAAGTCAACTGCAAGTCATATCATCATTTCCCTGAAGTCATGGTCCTGTTCAAAAATGAAGGACAAAACACAATCTCTTTTGTACACAAGAGGTCGTCAGTGACCCTCCTTCCTGATGAACAAGTGAGACAGCTCCAAGCCCAGAGGACCATCTCAGGCAACACTGGGCCACAGATTCCTACTTCTCAAGCCTCTAACAAAGTTTGGAAAGGATGGGAGAGAAGGGACTGCCAGAGGCAGGCAGACAGCATGATCAACTGAAGCTGGGAGATGTCATTGATGACAGAGCCTGCTCTGGAGCTGTCTTCTCACAGAGAGTAAGGAGCCTCAACCACTCCATGAAACCAAAAAGGGTCATTCAATAGATGAACACAGAATTTGGGAACTACCCTGTAAGATGACACCAGCTGAAAAAAACAGTGACCTCCATCATCCCGAGCCTGGAGGACACAGATGTTCAGATGCCTACGACCCCTAAGGAGGGGCTGGGAGCTTGTTCAACAGCTTCAAGAGATTTCTGGACTTTTTGCAGAGCTGCCCCTTTAAGAGGTAGGAGGGGGCAAAGTGCTGCCTGGCTAGCACAGGCCCTGTTCAGACCAGACTGAAATCAAGAGTTCTTCGGGTGGAGGAACTGGAGACTCTGGGTACCCGGTAGCTACTTCCAGGTGTTTGAAAGGCTAAGACAGGAAAAGGGAGATTGGACTTATTATGCTTTGCCCCAAAGGGAAGAACCAGGAACAATTGGTGAAGTTTGCAAAGAAGCAAATTCAGGCTCGGAATCAGGAAAAGGTCAGAAGAATTAGAAATTGTTGTGTGTGGGAGGGGCCACTCTGGGAGCTGGTGGGTTTCTTATCACTGAGGCCTTCAGACTGAGGTTGGCTGACCACCTGGGGGTGTTGGAGAGGGGAGTCTATTCAGAACCAATCAGGACTAGGCCTCTGAGGGCCTTCCCAGCCCTAGACTCCTAGGGTTCTGATCCCAAACACAGGCCAATTGCAGCAAACGTCTCTTGGACTGCTCTGAGGCCCCATCTTTTCTGACCTGGCCAAACCTGATGTTTCCTGCTCCTCCTGGCCCCTCTGTCCCCAGACTAGGCCTCCAGCATTCTTGCCTCAATCTCCTATGCTTCCTTCTGTTGTTGGGAAGCTCTCTTCCCTTTTCACCTAGATTCTCCCTTTGACTTCACGGGTAACAAAAACAAGGGATTTGTCAAGTGTGGGTGGGCTCCTCAGGAGGCTTATTACAACTGCCCCATCTGCACCAGATTCCTTGCAATGGAGGAGACATTAAGAATTCCCCTTGGGCCCTCCCTAAGCTCCCAGCATCCTCACACCCTATGCTTCCTGCCTCTCCTGCCCCAATCACCTCTTAGCTGAAGCAAACACCCCCCAGCCTTGGGCTTCTCATTTTGGGGCCATGGTCAGTGAGTAAATCACACCCACACTCACATACACTCATACATACAGACGCAGACACAGATACACACACAGCCAGACACAGACAGACACGAACACAGACAGACACAGACAGACTCACAGACACACGTAGACACAGACAGACACATAGACACACAGATACAAACACACAGACCCAAACACACACACAGATACACACAGACACAGACACACATACAGATACAAACACACAGACACAGACAGACACACACAGCCATACACATAGACACAGACAGACACATAGAAACAGACAGACACAGACAGACAGATAGACACACAGACATAGATACACACATAGACACAGAAACACACACAGACACAGATATACACACAGACACACATGCAGACACAGACACAGACAGACGCAGACAGACACACAGAGATACACATAGACACAGACACACAGATACAAACACACAGACAGATAGACACACAGACACAGACAGACAGACACACACAGACATACACATAGACACAGACACACACATAGACACAGATACACACACAGACACAGACAGACACAGACACACGCACAGACACAGACAGACACAAACAGACAGATACACACACAGACAGACACAAATACACACACAGACACACACGCAGACACAGACAGATAGACACACAGACACAGACACAGATATACACAGACACAGACACACACAGATACACACAGACACAAACACACACAGATACAAACACACAGACACAGACAAACACATAGACACAGACACACACAGACATACACATAGACACAGACATACAGATAGACACACAGACACAGATACACACACAGACTCACACGCAGACACAGACACAGACAGACACACAGACACACACAGACACACACAGACATACACATAGACACAGACACACACAGACAGATAGACACACAGACACAGACAGACACACACAGACATAAACATAGACATAGACGGACACAGACAGACAGACAGACACACAGACACAGATATACGCAGACACAGACACATACACACAGATACACACAGACACAGACACACACAGACACACAGACACAGACAGACACACACAGACATATACATAGATACAGACAGACAGATAGACACACGGACACAGACAGACACACACAGACATACACATAGACATAGACAGACACATAGACACAGATACACACATAGACACAGACACACACACAGATACAGACAGACACAGACAGACACACACGGACAAATAGACACACAGACACAGATATGCACAGACACAGACACACACACAGATACACACAGACACAGACATGCACAGATACAAACACACAGACACACACAGACACACACAGACAGATAGACACATAGACACAGACAGACACACACAGACATACACATAGACACAGACAGACAGATGGACACACAGACACAGACAGACACACACAGACATACACAGACACAGACAGATACAGACAGATAGACACGCAGACACAGATACACACATAGATACGGACAGATGTGTCTGTGTGTGCACAGACACAGACAGACAGATAGATACACAGACACAGACACAGATAAACACACAGACACACACGCAAACACAGACACAGACAGACACACAGACACACACAGACACACACAGACAGACACACAGGCAAAGACACAGATATACACAGACACAGACACACACAGACAGACACACAGACACAGACAGATAGACATGCACAGACCCACACAGACATAGACACAGACATAGACACACACAGATACAAACACACAGACACACAGACACACACAGACATAGACACAGACACAGACATACACACACAGACACAGACACTGACACAGACCCACACACGTTTTTCAGTAGGAAATGGTGAGTAGCTCCAAATGAGCAAACGTAAATGGATTCTGATGACATTATCTTTCCCTCGAGCCCACCTCACTTCCAAAGTTCCCTCTTTCTGTTGAGGGTTACCTCCTCATTCTAGCCTCCCTTGTTGGAAAACTCAGTCTCCTCTGCCACCCTTTACTCTCACCTTAAACAAGACCACAGATTTAGAGCTGGAAGGGACCCTACAGGTCAGTGAATACCTCCTCCCCATTTTACAGATGTGGCAATTGAGGCACCATGAGATTAAGTGACTTACCCAGAGTCACACATCTAGTAAATATCTAAGGCAGGACTTGCAGTCAGGTTTTCCTGACTCGATGTCCAATGCTCTAACTACTGCGCCACCTCCCACCCATGTCCTAGTGTCTGCCATGTCTTGTCATTTCTCCCTTTGCATTTTTCCCACCTGTTCTCTTCCCTTTGTTCACACAAATGGCCTTTCATTCCTTCTTGCCTCATCACTGGTCTGGCAGCCTCCATTCTCCCCCAACTTGAAGCCAGTCTCCACTCAACTGTCCAAGATTTTCCTTAACCATAGGTCTGACTGCACTCCATTCAACACGCCTCCCTGTTACTTCTGGGATCCAATATTGATATCTAGGTGGCACAGTGGATGGAGCACTGGGCTTGGAGTCAGGAAGATCCAAGTTTGAATCCAACCTCAGACATTATCTTGTGACCCTGGGCAAGTCATATAACCTCTGCTTCAGTCTCCTCCTCTCTAGAATGGAGATCATAGTAGCATTTACCTTCTAGACTTGTTTTGAAGATCAGATGGGTTACTATTTGTAAATAACTTAGCGCAGTGCCTGGCACACAGTAGGGGCTTAATAAATGCTTGTTGATGGATTAGTCGAGTAGGTCATTTCCTTCATTAGAAGGCAAGGTCCTTGAGGTCAAGGATTGTTTCACTCATGTCATTGTATCCTCAGCCACAATGTCCTTAGGAGACTGCTCTGTGCAGTCAGAGACCCTCTTGCTTGTCCAACTCCTCTCTCCTCTCCTTCTTTCTCATCTGTCTCTTGGTTCGGAGCTGGGTCATTTGGCCTGCTCTGTAGACAAATGATTCCCTGGGTCCAGGAGAGGAAACTCAATTCAGCGCTAATTTACATGAATGCTTTTGTGTCTTGTACTTTAAGACTGATGATAAGATTTCTATTTTCAACTCACATGTAGATTTGTGCTTTTGTTCATGGACTGGGAATTCCCTAAAGTCCATGGCTGTGCCATTCCTCATGAACTTTCTCTCTCCATTTGTCTTGAGCAAAACCAATGGCTTATTCACTGAGGTTCAGCACACAGTTTGTCTTATTACCCATTGCCCAAAAGATCCCAGGAAACACTGCTTCTTTTTAAAAAAATATTATTTTATTTTCCCCACAATTACAAGTAAAAACAATTTTTAATTTTTTTATAGTTTTAATTTCCAAATTCTATCCTTCCCTCCTTCCCCTCCCCCTTCCCCGAGACAATAAGCAACCTGATATAGGTTATACATGTACAATCATACAAAGCATTTCCATATTAGTCATTTTGTGCAAGAAAACTCAAACAGAAAAAAAGAAAGTGAAAATAGTATGTTCTGGTCTGCATTCAGACTCCATCAGTTCTTTCTCTGGAGGTGGAGAGCATTTTTCATCATGAGTCCTTTGGGATTGTCTTGGGTCATTGTATCACTGAAAATAGCTAAGTCATTCACAGTTCTTCATCGTACAATATTGCTGTTACCATGTACAGAGCTCTCCTGGTTCTGCTCACTCTACCTTGGAGCAGTTCACATACGTCTTTCCAGTTTTTTCTGAAAGTATCCTGGGAGCATTGCTTCTAACAGCTTTAGTAGAGATATAGCAGATGGTGCCTTTAATGCCATCAGGTCTCAAACGAGGTGATTGGATTAGACCAGGGTTTCTTCAACTGCTGTCTGTGGACTAGTTTTTAAATGATAGTTTGATAACTGTATTTCAATGTTTATAATGGGGGATCTGGTGCCTGCCCAGATCACTTTAAATGGGAAGAGGCCGGAGGACTGGAGCATGCATCATTGGGCAAAGACTCGTCAATCAGCTAGCCAGAACCATCTGGTTCTTTAAAACAATCTGACTGAGCACAATTGGGGCTTGTTCTGTATTTGAGCCTGAGAATGATGGATACCTCACTCACAACCAGTGACAGTATATGGTAAAGAAAAGGGTCTGATGGCCTCCCTCATCCCTCTTTAGGCCATATGGCCCTAACCACTGGGCCAGAGGGTTGGCCTTTTCTTTCACTTTTTTCTTTCCTAGGTGCAGAGAATGGAGTGTCCAAGTCCAGGAGCTCAGGCCTTGGAGATCCAGAGTCCAGGAATCCAGCATGGATGTTGCATCATTAAAGCCCTGGGGAATAAGGGGCTGGGGACAAGTCCAGGGGGTGCTTTAGACTTGAACTTGAAAGAGCTAATGCTTTACAGGAAGTGAACTAAGCTGTGAGCTTAGTCCCCCTCCCCCCAGAGGCTGAGCTGGAGTGTGTGTGTGTGTGTGTGTGTGTGTGTGTGTGTGTGTGTGTGTAAATTATGCTCCCCCAGGTACTGGGTAAAATATTTGTAAATGTGTTCTTGCTAAATGTTTGAAGTAAACAGCACTTTGTAAGAGCTAATCTGATGTTATGTGGTTATATGGAACTAGGCTGCTAGTCATTAGGTCTTTAAGATGGGCGGACATGACCTGTGGGGGCTTGAGCTGTGGCAGAGAAGAGAAACTCCCTAAGGCCCTCAGGGTACCCAGGACCTCTGTGGGGGCTGGAAAATGTGATGGATCTCTCCCTCAGACAGCTCAGAGTCAAATCCATGGTACAAATAGGATTAGTTTCCTTTGTGGTCCTATGTATTTAATTTTAAACATTTAAAAATGTTGTTTTGGGAAGGGTCTATGGGTGTCACCGGAATTCTAAAGGGTCCAGGAAACAAAACAGGTTGAGAATCTCCAGATGAAATCATCATCAGGCCTGTTACAGTCAGTCCTCTGTCTTCTGCTCTCCCTACCCATTCCCTATTCTAAAGTTCCTCTCAGCTCCCAGGGTCCCCCTGTGATGACCCTGTAGTGAAGCAAGGAAATAGACAGAAGTGAAAGGGAAATTGTGTCGGGAGCAATGGGGTGAGCCTTGGGGAAGGTGATTTAGGGACATTAGGAGGTGAAGTGTTTTCTGGGGACAGAACTGAATATGGGGAAGGCAGAAGCCACCAGGGGAGGGTGGATATTAAAGACTTGTCCCAAGAAATGTAAGGAATCTTGGTGAAGCTGGAACCGAGGTCCAGGAGAGGTGACATGTGCTCTCCAGACCCAGGCAGCTGCAGGCAAGGGCAGAGGGCACAGGGCAGTGGGCAGCAGATGATGGCTTCTGAGGTGGGGGGAGGGGAAGAGGGAGAAGGCTGCCAGGCAGTTCGTTCTAGGCCTGCCCAGGTTGCCTTGGTAACAGCAGTTGGAGGAGTGATTATGGCTTCTAGCCACTGTCAGTGAGCTGAAGTTGTTCCGGACAGGGCTCTCTTTAAGGACAGCTGCTTGGGCTGCCTCCTTCCTCTTGTGGCTCAAGCCTGGTCGATGGCGCTCCTTTTCTTTGCAAATTATTGCATCTTTTTTGGAGGGGGAAGGCAAGGTAATTGGGGTTAAGTGACTTGCCCAAGGTCACACAGCTAGTAAATGTCAAGTGTCTGAGGCCAGATTTGAATTCAGGTCCTCCTGACTCCAGGGCTGGTGCTCTATTCACTGCACCACCATGTATGTTTTTATCTTATCATTCCTCACCTCCAACAGAATGGGAGCTTCTTGAGAGTAGGAGCTGGGTTGTAGAAAGAATTGATTGGGGATGAGGGGGTGAGAGCAGATTTCTGGATTGACAGGGACCGGAGTCTGTGGATAGGATGGGTTGCTACCACCATCATTAGGGATTGAAGGGGGTGGCAGACTTCCAGAATGACAAGAACTAGAGTCCATGTACAAGATGGGCAGGTATAGGGATGAGTTGCTATCAGCATCATTATGGGGTGAGAGGGTTGGGAGGCTTCTGAAAGGACAAGGACTAGAGTCCATATACAGGTTGGTAGGCATAGGGATGGGTTGCTATCAGCATCATTAGGGAGTCAGGGGGTTGGCGGACTTCTGGAATGACAAGGACCAGAGTCCGTGTATAGGATGGGTTACTATCAGTATCATCAGGGATTGAGGGGGTTGGTAGACTTCTGAAAGGACAAAGACTAGAGTCCATGGACAAGACGAGTAGGCATGGGGACGAGTTGTTATCAGCATCATTAGGGGGTAAGAGTGTTGGCAGACTTCTGGAATGCAAGGACCAGAGTCCATGTACAGGATGGGCAGGTATGGGGATGAGTTGCTATCAGCATCATTAGGGAGTGAGGGGGTTGGGAGGCTTCTGGAAGAACAAAGACCAGAGTCCATGCACAGGATAGGCAGGCATAGGGATGGGTTGCTATCAGTATCATTAGGGAGTCAGGGGGTTGGCAGACTTCTGGAATGACAAGGACCAGAGTCCACGTATAGGATGGGTTACTATCAGTATCATCAGGGATTGAGGGGGTTGGTAGACTTCCATGGACAAGATGAGTAGGCATGGGGACGAGTTGCTATCAGCATCATTAGGGGGTAAGAGTGTTGGCAGACTTCTGGAATGCAAGGACCAGAGTCCATGTACAGGATGGGCAGGTATGGGGATGAGTTGCTATCAGCATCATTAGGGAGTGAGGGGTTTGGGAGGCTTCTGGAAGGACAAAGACTAGAGTCCATATGCAGGATGGGCAGGCACACTACAGCATCACTAGAGGGAACATCCACATGGTTGAGATCCTAGCCTTAACTGAGAATATTTCGATGTCCCTAGCACACTGCCCTGGTATATAGCACAGACATAGGTGATTGAACCAGTGATTTCATTGATATAGGGACCTCTCAGAGGAGGAAACTCCCTCCACCAGTGCACACCAGCACTTCCTCTGAAAATGGAGAGGCCCGGGGCAGTGAGAGGTTAGAAGTGGCTTGCCCAGAAGTGGAACCAGTGGTGATCAGAAGCAAGGCTTGAGATCAGGTCTTTCTTTCTGAGCACCCCTCTCCAGGCAATAGGCAACACTGCCTCACAGTGTGAGGACAATGTTCTGATGGAAGCTTCTTGAGGGGATGGACTGATTCATTCTTTGTATCCTTATCAGAGAGCCGAGAGCACACAGTAGGTGCTTAATAAATGCTTGTCAATGGACCATTTGGTCAATTGGTCTGACTGCAAGTGTGTTTCCTAATGAGACAGCAGTACACCCTATGGGTATGGATGGCACAGAGTCATGGAATCACAGCATCTCAGAGCCAGAAAGGACCTCCAAGGCCATCCAGATCAGACCTCTCATTTTATATACGAGGAAACTGAGTCCTATGGGGGATAATGACTGGCTCAAGGTCACAGAAGAGGACAATGAGACAGTCACATCCCCGTTCTTGGACGTTGCCTCCTTAATGTAGCCCAAGATGGCATTAGCTATCTTGGCAACTGTAGCAAGTCACCCCCTCTCCTTCTGGCTCCTGTCTTAGTCTTAATTGGAGGCTAGGACGATTCTCAAGTTTGTGTCAGGTTTGGGAGGCCCAACAAACCATACTGCTTGTTAGCTCTTTAGAAAGAAGTTTTCATTTTTATTATTATGAGCTTGGCGATTATCCACAAATAAGAACATTTCCCCCAAAATAGGATTGCTTAGCAAACCATGGATCTTCACTACATATCAATTCCCTTTTGGGGGGTATATCTCAAATTTAACACGGTAGTTCCACCATCGCTCTGCTCATTTGTATTCCCTTATGACCCTTCTTCTGCTCTCTTCTTTGTATTTCAAAACATGTGACACTTCTTTTTTCCACTTCCCTCTAAAGTACCATTATCACTTTCCACTCAAATCACTTCCCTAAAAATAAATGTCACCTCTTGTAACATAAGCAAACCAAATTAATACATTGGCTATATCTGAAAATGCCCCTTTCATTCTGCACCATCGACTCTTCCAAAAGGTGAGCAGCATGCTTCACTGTCTAGTGGAGTCATCATTGCATTGATCCTAGTTCTTTGATCTTTCCCAGTTGCTTTACCATGACAATGTTGTAGTCATGGCATAAATTGTCCTGCTTTCACTAACTTGCTTTCTCATCAGTTCATACCAATTCTCTTAAATTTCTCTGACCCCATTACCATTTCTTAAGGTACAATTGTTTTTTTTTTCCCTTACATTCATTTGCCATACTTTGTTCAGCCATTCCCTAACTGATGGTCACCCGTTTTGTTTCCAGTTCTTTGCTACAGCAAATAGTTCATATGGCTCCTTTCCTTATTTGGTTCATCTCCTTGGAGTGTAAGCATAGTGACTGGCATAATAACTGAGTCAAAAGACTTGTATAGTTTCATGACATTTCGAGTGTAATTCCAAATGATTTTCTAGAATAATTGGACCAATTCAGAGATCTAACAACAGTGCATCAATATATCTGTCATATATTTGCTCCTCCAAAACTTGTCTTTTTCCCTTTTGGTCATCTTTGCCAATCAAAAGGGTATGAAGTGGAACCTCAGGATTTTTAAAATCTGCATTTCTCTAATTATTAGTGTTGTAGATTTTTAAAATGTGGCTGCTGAGAGTTTGGATTTCTTTTTTTGAGAACTGTTCATATCTTTTGACCATTTCTTTATTGGGGGAATGCCTCTTGTTTTCCTATATTTTAATCAATTTCCCATATATACATACATATATATACATATACATATATAGGTTATTAGATCTTTATCATAGAAGTTTGCTGCAAAATTTTCCCCCAGTTTACTGTTTCCTTTCTGATTTTGCTTGTGCAAAAACTTGTCAATTATGTTATTTAAATTTATGTAGATATATTCAAATATATCCATGCAAACATTTGATATTCATATTAATTAATATGTTAACATACTTATTAATGTAATATTAACATATTATAATAATATGAATTTATATAAATGAATAATTTATATTGTTGAAAATTTTCACCCTATCTTCTGTGAGCCTCTCTCTTGTTTGGTAGGGATATACTTCGCTTATTCTTACTTGGAAAGGTATTTTCTCCCTTGATTTACAAACTTGTTTATGATTATTTTATGATATCTAGGTCATATGTCCATTTAGATATATTCGGAGCTTGTTGTAGTATATGGTGTAGGGAGCTGATCTATGGGTAATTTCTACCAGATCACTTAATAGCAATTTTTGTCAAATAGTGAATTCTTACCCTAGTAGTTGAATACTTGGGTTTACAAAATGCTCCTAGTAACTACTATGTTCAGTTTCATCTGGGTCTTGTTATTTAATATGTTCTACTATTCAACTTTTAAAAATACCCAATACCAAATAGGTTTTATGATTGTTGCTTTGTAGTATAGTTTGTAATCTGGTACTGTTAGATTCCTTTCTTTCCCATTTTTTTCATTATTTCCTTGAGATTCTTGGCCTTTAGTATCTCCAGATGAATTTAATATTTTCTCTAGCTTACATGATGAAATCATTTGATAGATTGACTGGTATGGCACTGAATAAATAAATTGACTTAGTATCATCATTTTTGCTGTATTGGCCTAGTCCTTCCATGATAAATTAATGTCTAATTATGCAGATCTGTATTTCCACAAAGAGTGCATTCATAAGTTCCTGCATGTGCTTCTTTTATACTTTATACTTTATGTTTTACTTATATTATTGGTATTTGAATATTTTATACATTCTATAGTTATTTTGAATGAAATTTCTGTATATCTTTCTGCTGGATTTTATTGAGAATACACAGAAAGGCTGATGATTTTTGTGGATTTATTTTATAATTTCACTGAAATTCTTTAATGATTTTGATTAATTTTAATTGGCTCGATAAGGTTATCCAAGCAGACAGCATCATATCTGCTAAAATGAACATTGTATTCCCTCTCTGCCTATACAAATTCCCTCAATTTATTTATTTTTTTATCTTGTTCCTATAACTGGTACTTCCAGCACTACATTAAATCATAGTGGTGAGAACAGACACCCTTGTCTTACCCTTGATCATGTTAGAAATGCATTTAGTTTGTCCCTAATGATTCTGGCTCTTGCTTTTTAGAATGAAACTATTTGCCATATTAGGAAAAGTTCATTTATTCCCATACATTTTAGTGATTTGTTTTAGTAGAAATGGGTGTGTTAGATTTTGTCAAGTTTTCTGGCCTACTTTTTGTCAAGGGGCACTGTGATTTCTGCTTTGAGAGAGTCAGAAGAAAGGCTATGAGTAGGTGCTCATTCCTTCCCTCACTTCTCCCCAAGAGGAGTTTCAGACTAGAACTATAACTCTTGCTTTATAAACTTGATTATGATTATTTAATTTATTTATTTCTGCTCCCTTAAATATTGCTAGTCTAGGGATACAATAGTTTCAGAACAAAAGCTGCTTCACTGGTCACTATCCTTTAGGGGGAAGAATGCTGGTTGGGCCCCTTCACACCAAATGCTAGCTATTCAAAAGACTATCACAAATAGTGAATAGTGAGTAAACCCATTTATCTGAATAAAACATTAGGATATGCTAGAAAATGCATGAGAGAGTGAGCTCTTTAGGTGGAAGAGACAAGATATCAGCTCAGCAAAGAGAGAGATTTCTCCCAGGGGGAAATTCTCTCTTTAAAGTCCCTAGGAAGGCAAGCTAGAGATGAAAAACACGTTGAGAAGTCAGCTTCCACTTTAAGTCTGCAACTTTCACAATCTTTCTCTCTCCCCACACATCTCTACCGAGCCATGCCTATCTCTCTCGAAAATCTTTTGCAGTAATTATGCTCCTCACGCAGACATGCAGCATCATATCAGTATTATCACTACCAATTAGGAGTCATGTAAATGACACACCAAGTGCCCTAGGCTGTTCGGATGACACGTTACATAAGTATTGATATATTTATTCATTTTCTTTGGCATTATAGCATATGGAATTATGCCTTTAAGCACAATGTAGTCTCTCCATTTATCTCTTTTAACTAACTTTTTAAAACTTTAAACTGTTTCTTTTTTACTGTTGTCCTTTCCGAGATCAAGATTGCTACTCCCGCTTTTGGAATTTACCTGATGTGCGGTCGAGTTAGCTAGAGCCCCTTGTTTTTAACACTATGCAGATCTTTGCATTTCAAGGGTTTTTCTTGAAACATTGTTGGATCATGCTTCTAGTCCATTTTGCCTTCTTTTCTCTTCTGTTTTATGAGTGAATTCCTCCCGTTTACTTTTACAGTTATGATTATTTGCTATATTTCCCTCTAGCCTTTCTTCTTAATATTTTTCCTCTCTTTGCTCCCACTCCGCTCTTTATGAAGAAGGTGGTGAGAGAGGAGTGTGCTCAACACTAAGGATCTATACTTGATGCCGGCCGCTTCTCTTCCCTTTTCTCTCTTCTCTTCACCTCACTCAGCCCCAGATAATAGGGTGTTTACCCTTTTGTCTCTCATTTTAATGCTCTTCTCTTCATTTAGCCTATGAGGTTCCCTCCCAGAATCTACTTCCTCTCTTATTCCTCCTCCTTCTTTTCTCAGTTGCCTCTTTTCCCCTCAAACACTTCAATGTGTTTTTATACCTGATGATTCTCTTGCGTGTTCTACTCTCCTTTGCCAAGTTCAGGTGAAAGCAAGGTCCCACAAGACCCAGCGAATGATTCAGCGGCAAGAGAAAGGGTGGGATTCTAGACTTAGAGAACCAACTCTGGAGCCGGAGGTGCGGCTCAGGCAAAGCAACCACGGCAGAAGACGCAGATGCCGGGATCAGGAGGGCAGAAGACGCAGACGCCGGGATCAGGACGGCCTGGCATTCGTCACGTTCCTTTACAAGGGCTTTCAGCGGTGTCCGTCAGCTTCTTCTGAGGGCGGCCTCCTCCTCCTTGGCTAGCTTGGGGCCTTTCTTTGACTCCAGCCCGTAGAATGCATTCCAGAATCTCTTCAAACACCCTGCAATTTCTTGGCATCACCTGGGAAGAAAGGGGAGGTAGGCGAGCAGTCAGGAAACGTGCTCATAATGGGCATGTCTGCTAGGTATTTCAAGTTGGCAAAGACCCTCGGCATTCCTGAGGACAGATCTGTCTCAGTAGGTGGGAAGCTGGGACTCCAAATATTCCAGCTGATTTGCCAAAAAGTCAACTCGTCGCTGGACTGAGAACCAAAAAGAACTGGGCACATACAGACAGAAGAACAACCTTTTCCTCCCAACCTCTAGCAACTTCATGTCTGCACTGCTCAGGATTCTGGTCAACGCGCTCCTCTTTGCTGTCACAGAGAAGCCGGCACAGACAGCACAGCTATCTGAAGGGCTGAGGACAGGAGTTAGCCATGTGACCATGACAACACGGACTTGGAGCTGCTAAGATTATAGTGAACTCCAGACCAAGTGGCACCTCCTCTAAGAAGTGTGCCATGATTTCTTCTAGCTCTGACACGCTATGTCTTAAATGCCTTCCAACTGTTTATTATGTCCCAAGTCTCCTCTTGGCTCTGATACCCTCCATCCTAAAGCCCTCCCAGGTCTGACATTCTGGGTTCTATATTCTACGCTCTTAAGATTTCCCCTGGCTTTGACAGTTGTCTGGCCAACAAGAAGGAGGGGTTGTATTGAGGACCTCACAGGAGGAAGTTGTTAAGATTCTAGCTAAGCCTGCAAAAGTGGGTGGTTTTGGCTCATTTGCCTAGCCAAGAAGTCCCATGTAGTAAGGGCAGTGGGGGGCAGTGTGTTGGAATGGCTGAGGAGTTGGAACTGAGGGCTGCTTTGGCACCTCAGATACTGGAGGAATGGGGCACAGATTCATGGGGAAAGAAAAGAAAGCCAAGGAAGGTGGCCAGAGAGTTTTAGAGTCAGTCCTTTTATTGAAACTCCCTTTGGTTGTATAAGCTAGGATTTTTTGTAGGTGAGTTTGGTTTAGTCCACCTCAGCCACCTAATAAGGTGCATGAAAAGCCTAAGATGATTAAAATTTTTATGTTGAGGGAGGAGGAGATTTGGTATATTAGTGATGTGGGGGCAATTTTTTGTCAAGTGAGGAGGATTATGCCTAATGTAAGAGGAATTCCTTGGGACTGACTGTGCTTTTTAAGCATATTCCTTTATCCTGCTATAAATGTTTTAATAAACTCCTTTCACTTTTCATAAACATCCGTAGTAAAACCAATTCATCCAACTTTATGGAACTCCAGTGAGGGGAAACACCTCATTCCACTCTAAATGGCCCATTTCAGTTCTGGACACAACTAGTAAATTTCTGAGGCTGGATCTGAACTCAGGTCTTTCTGATTCTAGGCCCATTAATCTGTCCACTGAAGTGCCACCTAGCTGCCATTAATCAACTCTGGTATCCAGATGTTTCAACAATCCAGCTAGCAGCTGTTGTGGGGTTGAAAGACCAACACGAGCCCAACGACAAGCATGCTACCAGCACGCTGCAAAAGCCCAGGTTCTTTTGATCTGCTTTACTAAGGAAAGCAACGTTAAGGGGTTAACAAGCTTATTTTAATCCAGCATACAAATATCACTCACTTAGCTCAGGGGAAAAAGCCAGCATCCTGCACTTCAGAGCAAAATGCAAAGTACAAACATCGACAGACAGACTTTGTCTGATTTGAATCCCAATACATAGTTACCAGAGTTTAACAAAGTCCCAACATCAGGGTTACAAGCTGGAGGGCTCTTAGCTACAGCTGCCTGGAGTCTCCGCATCATGGAGCTCACCAAGAGTGAGAGCCCTGAGCAAATAGCTCTGTCTTCTCTTATACCATTTCAGACATCGTCAAACGTCATCTGAATGACCAGAACTTAGGTTCCTATGATTGTCTCTTGAGTTAGCACCTCCCCTTAGTACCCTGGAAGCTTCATACCCACATAGGCTTAGCACCTAATAGGGGTTTGGGCCTGGGGCTTAGCACCTAGTAAAACTCAATGAAATGCACTGAATTAATCAAAGGAAACAAAAGCCAAATTCTTCAAGGGCACTTGGTTGAACTGAGTGCTAAGAGCCCATTTTGCTTACCAACACACCAGAACAGAACATAATCACCCAGATGGGGTCTGACTAGGACAGAGCTATTGTATCTTCCTTACCCCTGGAGCTATACTTCTCTTAGGGCACCCCAGTATCACATTAGGCCACCACATCATATCACTATTTCATATGGAGCTAACGGTTCATTAAAACCCAAAAATATTTTTTCTTGAAAAACTGTAGACTGTGCCACCTCCATCTTGTGCTTACCTAGTTGATTTTTTGAACCCAATTCTAAGACTTTAGATTTCTCCTTACTGAATTTCATCTTATTAGGTTCAGCCCAGTGCTCTAGCCTGTCAAGATCTTTGGGACTGTGTCATTGAATGTGTAAGCTCTCCTTCCTAACTTAAGGCCCTTGGCAAATTTGGTAAGCTTGCTGCTTTGACACTTACCCAAGCTATTGATAAAAAATTTAAATATCACAGGTTCAAGAACAGATCCCTGGAGTAGTCCACTGGAGACCTCCTGCCATCTTGATATTGAGCCATTAACAACTACTCTTTAATATCAGGCACAATTCAACTGGTTCTGTTCATTTTTATTGGCTTCTTGTCTAGCTCATGTGTAGCTAGCTCATGTCTAGCTTGTCTAGCTCTTTACCGCCATAACAGTGGGAGATAATTTATCAAATGCTCCTCTAAAATCTGGATCAGTCCCATGTAGGACATTCCCTGGATCTAAGAGTTTAGTAATCCTGTCAAAAAAGGGAATAAGGTTAGTCTCACAGGGCTTGCCCTCAGTGAAGCCTTCTAAATAATCACTAATCATGTTTGCAATGATCTGTTACTGAAATTTCCCAGGAATCAAAATCAAGTATACCAGCTTATAGTTTGCAGACTTTTTCTTTGATTATTGTGACATTTGCTCTTCTCTAGACATTTAGAACCTTTCCTGTTGCCCACTATTTTCAAATATCCCAGCTAGTGACCTAAGTGCCACATCAGCTATTTTCTTTAGTATCCAAAGATAGGTTTCGTTTGTGCCAGTTGACTTGAATTCATGGAGGGGAGCTAGGGGTCTTCTTTTCCTGTTTCCTTACTGATATATTGTATCCAAACCCTGCAAGCCATTTTTGTTCTATCAATTCCAGCACAAGTATCATTTTCCCCCAAAGGAAATGGGAGGAAAATAAGAGTCAAGTATCTCTGACTTCTTTCTGTTGTCAGTTATCACTGTCCCATTCTCCATAAGTGGCAGGCCTATTCCTTCTTAGATCCTTGTCTTTTCCCCCAGTCTTTTTGGGTCTGCCAGTGAAATCATCAGTGTAGGAGAACTCCAGATGAAGATACTGCCTCTACCAAGGAAAATCAGAAAGTCCCCTGTGACTTAAAACCTTAGAGAGTTGGCTGGGGGCATTGAAAAGTTAAATCATTTCCCCAAGATCACACAGCTCCTATGGGCCAGAGGCAAGATTTGAGCCCAGCCCTGCTAATGCCAGGGCAAGCCCTCCCTGTACTACTCCATGCTGCCTCTTTCTTTCTCCCATTCTTTTTGTAGTCTTGTGTTTTAATTATCTGTGTCCATATTTCCTCCAATAGAATGTAAGTCCTTTGAGGGCAGGGACTTGGGCTTTTATTTTTTTCATTTTTTTTCTTTGTCTCTTAAAGCCTAGAACAGTGCCTTCCACTTATTAGGTGCTTAATAAGTATTTGTTGAATTGACATAAATCTCTGACTACCTGCATTTACAGAGCCCAGAAGTCTTGTGCCAAACTTTCTTTGCAACACAGCAATGACATAGCTTCCAAGTATCACTAGCCTACTTCTCTCCTGAAGTCTTTCCACTCCTACTTGCTTTCATACAATTTATGGGATGTATAGGTTTTGAAGAGGATTCCAGTTTATTCTAGCCAAGTTACGCATGAGGCTATGTTATCGGACTGGCGTTCTTGGTAGACTGGCATTCTTACCCATTCCAATAATCTCATCTTTCTAAGGGCATGGCAGGGGCTGGGGCTCTGTTACCTTCCCACAATCAGAAGCTTTCTCTCTTAGATGCCTGCTTCTGGGTTTTGGTGTAGATGTCAGTGGTGAACAGTAGACTGGCATTACTGAAGATGGAGGTGAGGTAGTTCATGAAGGAGGCCAACATGGCTGACATCATCAGGCCTTGATGTCCTAGGGTAAAAAAGAACAAGGCATTTCTTGGTATTTTTAGGAACCAGAAAGTCCCTGATGTTCCTGAGTCCAGGCCCCAGTCCCACGGGAAGCTAATCCGGTCTTCTTTGGAGCTCCCCACTTAGAGTTAAATCCTGTCGTTTTGGAGCTGAGTATATAATTTGCTTCACTAGATCTACTAATTGGCTCTAGAGAGCAGACTATGCCTCACCTCCACATCCCATCCAGGTACCCCTGGATTGCTAAGGCAATTTAAGGGTCAGCTAAGAAATTCAGTGGATAAACTACCAGGCCTGCAGTCAGTGGATAAACTACCAGGCCTGCAGTCAGCAAGACTCATCTCAGACCTAATTTCAAATCTGACCTCAGACACTTACTAGCTGTGTGACCCCGGGCAATTCACTTACCCCTATTTGCCTCAGTTTCCTCATTGTAAAATGAGCTGGAGAAGGAAATGGCAAAACATTCCAGTATCTGTGGATATTGGACCCCAAATGGGGTCATGGAGAGTCAGACATGACTGAACAACCACTTCCTGACTTTAAATTCAGCTCCCTATCCACTATGCCAGCTGCCTTTGTTGCTGCTGAATAAGGAATCTCTTTCCCAGAATACCTGCACTGTCCAAATAATTGCCAGGAACAGCAAGAGGTGGCAAGGTCCAGATTGCTTCAACTTCTTCCATGAAGGGTCCTTCTGGAAACTTCTTGTGGCTCCTTATTTAGGTCCTGCTTTGTTTTTTATTCCAATCTGAAGTAGAATGATCTAGGTTATTGCCTCATCAAATTGTAAGGGACAGACACTGGTCAGCTTCTCATCTTGGTATCCTCAGGACCAGAACATGGTCTTGCACAGAGCAGGCACAAGGGAATGTGTGTTGAGTTGAGTTAAACCAAGTGGAAAGAGCTCTGGAGCAAGAGTCAGAAGGGACCTGAATTTGAATTCTACCACTAACACTTTGCCAGCTGTATGATGCTAGGAAAGACCTTCCATTCTTTGAACCTTGGTTTCCTCTTTGGTGGAATGGTGAAATGGTGAAATATTTACATTCCTTGCCTCCACAAGGCTCATCTCAATGTCCTGGGGAAATCATAGATGTGGCTATCATTGTCATATCCCTTCTCTGGGCCCCACTTCCTTTTCTGGAAACATGACGGGTTGGATTCGATAATTACTAAGGTCCCCTCTGGACTCTATAATTCTACATAATCTAATCTCTATTAGCTTTGTTATAAGCCAGTGAATCAAAGTCAACCCCTTGGCCTCAAGTCAGGGAATGGTCTCCTTGACCTTGAATCCTCTGGTTTTATGAGTAAATGATTTTATGGGGAGGCTAATCCTTCTTTGACTTTCTACAGATAAATAAAGCATGCTGAGTATACTGGATTGGCCTGAAAGAACAGGGGTCCCCAGGAACCATGCTGGATGGGGAAGGAACTGGAGGGAATGCTATGAATGGGCTGGAAGATCTGGAGGTTTTTAGCTCACAAAGAAGAAAGGGCTCCTTTCTTGCCAAAGATCACCCAGACCACTGCTCATGACATGCTAGGGTGGGCAGTGCCAAGGTCTCAGAGGTGCACTAATCATTGGGCATAAGCTCTATCACTAACTCTGGGTAGCCAAAGTTGGTACAGCCCATGCTGGTGTCACAGTGTTTCTTACATTCTGAAGACATGACATAGATGACTTCGTCTCAGGAGAGACTTAGAAAGAGCCCCTTTCAGCAAGGGTCCCAGTACTGTTTTAAGTGCTAATTAGTTAATGTGACCCTAATTATGAGCTAATCTCCACTGGTGCAGCCTGGCTGGAAGGGGAGAGGACTGCAGCTGCAACTGAAGAGTGTCTCTGCCTTAATGGGTGATGGGTGATGGGCTTCACATGGGCCTGAGGCATTCTGCTTGGCAACTGCCCCACAGAAGTGACCCCCTTGAAACACATTTGGCTTGAGTGTTAGGGCACACAGAGTCAGAAGGGCACAGAAAGAACTGTCTTTTGACTTTCTCATACTTTTATTTGGTAGAGTATTGGCTTTTCCCAAGAAGCTTTGATTCTTAAAACATCATCCCTCCCATCTATCTATCTATCTATCTATCTATCTATCTATCTATCTATCTATCTATCTATCTATCTATCTATTTATGTATCTATCTATCTATCTACACATACATATATATGGTGACCTAAATATTACAAACATTTCTGAAAAAAGCAACAAAAACACCTCCCTCTCCCAGATTGAACCTTCTCCTGTAATAAAGGAAAACAGTAAATCTAGAAACACCCTTGAGAGTAACTACTACCCGATAACGTATATGCCACTCCCATGAGTAGGTCCCTCACTTCTCATCCTTGAGGGAGGCATGTTTCCTTATGTGTTTTCCAGGCCCACAACTGGTATTACCTTTTTGTTGTTTGTTTTTCATTCACTCAAGAGTTCGGCCTCATATTAGTGATCTTTGGTCATGCAGAGCAGGGAGTGGTATGTTATTGGCTGGCCAGTTAAAGGACTTGTCTCTAACACTGCCTCTATGACCTTGGGCAAGTCATTTAAAATCTATGGACCTTAGTTTCCTCATGTGCAAAAGGAAAGGATTGGACTAGATGAGCCCTTTTGTTCCATCTTAGACCTCTTTAGGAGGGTATACAAGCAGTTAGTGGGACTGCTGAATCAAGGGCATTTGACATTTTAATTTGTGACTTGGATAAAGGCATACAGGACAGTGAATTTGAGGATGACCCTGGGCTGGAGGGATGGCGAAGTGAAAATGCTTCCCTTCTATAATGCTGCCATTTCTTTCTCTTCTTCTTCCCTGCCCTAGTCAAATCTTGGGTCAGACACTTATTTCGTGTGACCTTGGGCAAGTCACTTAACCTTGTTTAGCTCAGTTTCCTCCTCTGTAAAAGGAGCTGGAGAAGGAAACGACGAACCACTCCAGTATCTCTGCCAAGGAAACCCCAAATGGGGTCAGGAAGAGTTGGACATGACTGAAGTGACTGAACTGCTAAACAGTATTATTGGTTCAGAAGTTCAGGGCTGAGGCAGAGGGAGCAGCCAAAACTGTCATAAAGATTCTTAGCTCAGTGGTGGTGAATGCAGATCACTCATCTTTAAATCAGTGGACTTATAGGATTCATAGAGCTAGAGCTGGAAGGAGGCTTTGAGATCAAGACCAATCTCTGCATTGTACTAAGTAGGCAACTCAGGACCAGAGAGGGGGAGGTGACATTCCCAAGGTCACATAGACATCATGTGGCAGAACTGGGTTTTAAACCAGATCTTCTGACTTCAGATTCTGTTCTCCTTCCACTATGCCATGATTCTAAGGCATTCATCTCACTAGTGTCTTCCTTTTGTATGTCTTCCCCCATTAGATTGTAAGCTCTTTGAGGTCAAGAAGGACAGCTAGATGGCCTAGTGAATGGAACGCTGGGCCTAGAGTCAGGAAGACTCATCTTCTTGAGTTCAAATCTGGCCTCAGACACTTACTAGTTGTGTGACTCTGGGTAAGTCACTTAACCCTGTTTGCCTCAGTTTCCTCATCTGTAAAGTGAACTAGATAAGGAAATGGCAAACCCCTCCAGTATCCTTACCAAGAAAACCCCAAATGGGGTCATGAAGTGTCAGACACAACTGAAATGACTCAACAACACAACATGAGGCAGGAACTGTCTTTCTGTTTTTGTATTTGTATCCCCAGGCTTAGCACAGTGCCTGGAACCTGGTAGGTGCTTAATGAATGTTGATTGATCTACATCATGGACCATCACCTGGAGGACATGTCCCTTGTTGACTAACTCTCTCAAAATATATATATATACTACATTTACTTCCTCCTCTCCAGCTACCTCCTCCACAGCCTTGTAGCCAACTACCTTACTATCTTTCCTGTCTCATTTCCCTCCTAGTTCTAGAAAAAATAACCATGATTGAGACAGCTGTCACTGTCCTTAGATGGGGCGTATCAATCTGTTCCCCTATGGTCCCACTCACTGTTCCCTCTCCTGGCCAAATGTGTATCATTTCTTCCATTAAAATGTAAGCTCCTTGAGGACAGGGACCAGTTTTTGCTTTTCTTTCCATTTATGTCCCCAACCCTTTACACAGTGCTTGGTATGTAGTAGTACATGTTTAATAAATGATTTTTCTTTCATTTATTCACCATCATTTTAGAGGCCAAAGGCATAGTGGAAAGCTACTATATTTGGGGTTTGGATTTTAGCTTTGCCACTTAATTCAGCTCAATAAATATTTAAGTGTAACTTGGATTTCTCTGGGCATGCCCCGTTCTAACATGGAGATGCCCTGCTATGGGCCTTTTGAGCATGCTCAGTTTGTCTACCATGGAGCCCTACAGCTCCTATAACCTGCATGGGGTAGGGGGGAGTCTTCTTTGCTGTCTGCATCTTTCAAAGTGGAAGACTGAACCATTTACTCTTTTTTTCTGACATCCTTTTTTGCTGTGCTCTTTTCAATGACTCCTGTCTGTTGATCCCAGTGTGGACATCAGGAACTGGACCAGTGAGAGGAAAAGGCTTTATCTTCTCCTGCTTACCCCTTTTGTATCCCAGATCTGAGAAGTGGGTCTGATGGTGTTAGTTTCTGCTCTGTGTTGTTTGTCCTCATCATTTGCAGGTGCCATAGGTGATCTCTGCAGGACCCAGGAGTTCTAGCCATGGTACAGCTAGAGCCAAGATTGTAGGGGGAGTGATGCAGCTGGCCAGCCTGACCTGGAAGCCCTGAGTCTCAAGCCTTGGTGGTGATGATGGGGGTGGTGTTTAGACTTGGAACTGGGATTGTGTTCTATGTGCTCCAACAGAGCTAAGCTATGAACCTAATCTTCTTTTGTTTTAATAATATTTTTCCCAATTCATGTAAAAACAATTTTTAACATTGTTTTAAAAAAAATTCTGAGTTCCAAATTCTCCCCCTCCCTCCCTCCCTGAGATCATAAGCAATTTGATATAGAACCCAATCCTCTTGACCTCCCCCGAGACAGTGCAGGGGAAGAGGAGGATTACGGCTCCCATGTGTTGGGGGAGTAAGCTTGTCTATTTATGATTACGCCTTCTGAAATAAATATTCCCTTGTAAAAGTTTCTACGAGATATCAGGCATTGCATTAGGCTTGGAGAATACAATGACAGAGATGCAATAATTCCTGTCCACAAGGAGTTTACTGTGAGGGGACACACCATGTACCCAAGTAAGCAAATACAAAGTATTTACAGAGATTTCAAGTGGTGACGAGACCTAAAAGCAGGAGAATGAGGAAAGGCCTCCTGGGTGGGGTGGTCCCTGAGCTGAGCCTTGAAGAAAGCCTAGACTTCTAAGAGGTGGAGATGGTAGGGCGTCTCTGAGGGCATTGCAGAATAAGGGATGTTGCCTACTTTCCACCTTGGTGATCCAGGCAAGTCCTCCAAGCCAGAGTTTGCTAGCGTGTAAATGAAGGGATTGAACTGTCTGGTGGACTGAGAATTGGTCTGGGAGTCAGACGACCTGGGTTTACATTTTACCTCTATCTCTTCCTAGTCATGTGATCTTCGACAAATTAACTTTCCGTTCCTGGTCTCAATCTCCTCATCTGCAAAATGAGGGGGCTGGACTACAGGATCTTTCTCTTTCTACTATAGAGAGAGGTTAAGGGGTCCTTAAGTCCCTCTTATTGTATAGACCTTTTGGGGAATAGAAGCCAACATTAACAAGAGCCTATAGCTGGGGCATCCCTGTTACCAAAAATTGGCTTCTCACCTGGGCAGCTAGGTGGTGCCATAGTGGATAGAGCAGTGGGAGTAGAGTCAGAAAGACTCAGTGAGTTCAAATCTGGCCTGAGATACTTAGTAGCTGGGCGACCCCGAGCAAGTCACTTAACCCTATTTACCTCAGTTTCTTCATGTATAAAATGAGCTGGAGAAGGAAATAGAAAAACAGTCTAGTATCTTTGCCAAGAAACCCTAAAATGAAAAACTGAAAAACAACTCAACAACAACTCCTTACTTGGTCTATGCACCAGCATCAAATGGAAGTGAGGTTCATTGCAATGAGGATTCCTAGCCATGGGAGTCATCAGTGATGGGATCCTGAAAGAAGTGGAAAGAGCCTGCTTTGGGCATGTAGCGTTCCGGGTACATAGTTATACTTTTATCTGTGACAACAGATGGGACGGCTTTCATGTACTTCTCAGTGAAGGCATCAGATCCACTTCTGCAAAGGCTGAAAAAGATCAGAAAAGAGTTCATTCTGAGTCACACAAGGTGAGCTGTCCTCAGGCCACGGTGACATGTTCATGTATGTGAATGTTATCAACATCCATAGTATCCTAAACCTATCATCCTTTCCACCCTTCCCCCTGTCCTTCCTACGCTTGATCCCTTCTAGGTCATCTTTCCTACTGCAAATTATTTTGTGTCCTAGTTCGTTGTGGACACATTTCCTCAGGAGAATTAAGTTCCCAGAGGGCAGGGGCAATTCCTGTTCTGTTTCTGAATCCTTAGTACCCACTAAAGTGTTATAGTAAAACCCTAATAATGTTTGTGAAATCAAGTCGGACGGCCGTAGTCCTCCTCTTTGGACTCGCTATGACGTCTCGTCACCCAGTTGGGTCCCCATGGATCCCCAAAGGGGTGACAGCAGGGTGTAGGTTCTTGCAGGTCCTGCTTAGGTGGAAAGGTTTGAGTGCAGGCTCAGCATCAGACTGAGGAGCAGCCTGGCCAAGAGCACAGAGGGGCACTATCATGTAGGATAGGGTGTTTCTGCAGGGCGCGTGTTTGCATTTAGAATTTCATGGGGTACAACCATCACCAAAGAAGATGGTAACTCCATACCACGGGGCTTTAGCTACCTGTGAGTGGGGCTAAACAAGTTTGTCTTGGTATCGTCGGGCACAGTGGTGCCTAGCAGGCACTTAATAAATGCTTGCCAATTGACGGATGAGTTTTTGGGGATCCAAAATTCATTACCCTGTGGTCCATTTGGCTTAGCCAGGCTGGTGCTTGGGTCATTCTCTCATTGGACTCACGTGTGAATCCAATTCTAGCTAGGCAAGAGGTTTTTTCTCTTGGAGGGCCTCCAGGAATCCAGGGTCACCTCCATGTAATAATGAAACATCAGAAAAGGAAACTCACATGCCAGGATAATAAAAAATGGGTTCCCCAGAGCTGCACCACAAAAGCAATCTAGGCTCATTGCTAAAACATTACAAACACACTCAATAAAATGAGGAGATGCAAATGGCTATGGTAACCAAAGACATATGGCCCCCATCTGCCAGTTCTTCTACTCCTTGCCTCAAGACTGAACTGAATGGGCAGCAGGCATTCTTCCCCTAGGAGGAACCATTCTGCTGATTGTGTCAACTCCAGGGCATTTGTGAGCATCATCTGCAGCCCCTGCTTAGTTTCTGCCTCTGTTCCAGCCAGGTGATGGTCATACCTACAAGAAGAAGGGCGATGCCGCTGAGCATTGTGTGCACCTGGTGGTGTTGACCATTCTTCCTTTACTAAAGCAGGGAAATGTATGATAAACTATAGAATGGTTTCCATTAAAATGGTTGAAATAAACATTTCCTGGCAAAAAGGGATACATTTTGGTTGCCTGGGAAAAATAAGTCCTACTCCTATCTACCTCATCCCTCAACAGTCGTAGAGAAATGAGGTGGTTTTGTATTCTGAATTTACTGAAAAACTGATCCAAATGCCACTAGTTTCTGTCTAGGTAACAGCCTGGGAGTTGATGCGAATCAGAGATGAGAATCTCTGATGGCTGATGCAGGGAAATGGGGATCTTTGACTCAAGAGCAAGAAGGATTTCACAGGTCATCTAAGTCCAACCCCCTCATCATATAGAGGAAGAAACAGACCCAGAAAAGTGAAGTAGCTTGGCCACAGAAGCAGTAAGGAGCAGATTTGAACCCAGGTCCCTGACTCAAAATCCTGCCAGCCTACTGTCCACTGCACCCCATTGACAACAAACTAAATCATAAGCCCAGGGTGGGAAGAGGGTCAGGGGATCTCACTAAATGATGTCATCATGTCATTTACCACATTTATGTGGTAATGTAATGTGGGATGTAAGCATAGAATAAGAATAGAAATGGGAAACTGAGATAATAGGATGGTAAATCCAGGGCTGGAAGGACCCTCAGGGGTCATCTAGTCCAATCTTCTCACTTTACAGATAGGGACACTGAGGCAAAGAGAGTGGAAATGACTTGGCCAGTATCACAGAGTTAAATGTCAAAGCTGGGATTTGAATCTAGGTCCAGTGCCCTCTCTATTAGACCAAACTGCTCCCCCAGATAAAGTGGACTCTTCCTCTCCTCCCTAGAGTCCTTCACTGCTAAAATCACAGATTTCTTGAGAGCAGGAATAGAAACCCTAGAGGAGACAGACGGAGGGACAGAGCCAGGAACAGGCTCCCTGGCTCCTGGATCTCATCCAACACTCCCACTGCTCAGGTCTACCTTCTGTTCCCCAGGGAGGTCTCTGGCCTGGCTTGGCTCTACTTACCAAAGCTAGTGAGGATCAAAAAGCCGACCAGCACAATGACTGTCTGCAGTGTGTTAGTCTAAATCATAGAGGCCAAGCCACCTGCCGAGGATGAGGACAGAAGTGAGGACTTTTGATTCTAGGGGAAGGAGCACAATGAAGTAACAATAGAAGCCATTGTTGCTTTAATGTTGTAAGTCCCTTCTCTCATCTTCCCTTGTGATCTCTGGACTCTGGACTCCTGGCTCCCTGCCATGGCCACTTTGTAGAGTCCTTTTGTCCTGTGTCCACCTTGTTCTTACCCGCTAATCTACCCAGGCCCTGATCCAATATTCTGCCATAATGGCAGTAATCATGTACAATCTGGCATAGTAGATGTAGCAGTGACAATGGAGTCTAGAGAAACCTGTGTTCAAATCCTGCCTCTGGCCTTTGCTAACTGTGTGATCCTGGGAAAGTCACTTAGCCTCTGTCTGCCTCAGTTTTCTCAATTGTAAAGTGAGGATAATAAAGGCACCTACCTTCCCGGATGGTGAAAATCCAATGAGATAATATTTATTAGAAGTGCTACAGAAATGCGGAAAAAGAAATGCATATTTCCCTTCCTCCCTGCCACTTAACCTTTTTGATGATCAGTTTCCTAATCTATACAATGGGGACAACAACAACAACAAGATGAGGACAACAATGGCACACAACACACAATTATAATACACTATAAACAACAACACAATAGTACAGGGCTGAATTTGGAAGTCAGAGAACTTGGCTCAAAATCCGGCTCTGTCACTCAAGTCAATCATTTAGCATTTATTAAATATCCACTATTGCCAAATTCCTGTGAGGCTTTGGACTAGTGACTGGGGCCTTAGTTTCCTCCTTTACAAACTGGGGGAGTTAGACTCAATGCCTCATGAGTCCTCTTGTGGCTCAAAGTCCGTGGTCCTACCTGTGGTGGGCAGTGCACCCAGGGTTCTTGTGAGGCTCTAACTAGTCAGTTATAAGTGTCCATAGGATTTCAAGCTTCCAGGGACCTTCTGGTCCAATGCCCTAATTTTACAGAGGAAGAAGCTGAGATCTGGAATAGGGAAGTGACCTACCCGAGACCACTTAGGTATCAGAGCTAAGATTCAGACCCAAGCCTTTTAAATCTAGTCATGCTCTTTGCATGATGTCACCTCACCTGCTCCATTTGCCCACTTGCATTGACCTTGGAATTTAGTGTGTGTTTGTAGGGGGGGCTTTGGGTTTTCGTGCAGATTATTCAGGCACTGCTTTGGACTGAGGAGCCTCAGTTCCTTTATGGAGTGGCCATTGAGTCCAATCTCTCACCCTGAAGAATCCCCACTATATTATCCTTGATGAGCTTTCACCCAACTTCTGCATGAAGACTTCCAGAGAGGAGAGAGCCCTGCCTCCTGGCTTATTCCCTCTGACCTTTGGGAAGCTCTCACTGTTGGCAAGTTCTTCTTTCCATAGAGCCAAACTTTGATCCTTTGGAACTTCCCATCCTCTCCATCCCAGCTGCTCTTGGGGCCAAAGAGAACAAGTCTGATATTTCTTCCACATTCAAATATCATGTGCTCCTGGCCCTATCACTAATTAGATGTGTGACTTTAAGCAAATCAGTTCACCTCTTGGGGCCTCAATATGTGGTCCAGTAGGTAGAGCACTGGGCTTGGAACCAGGAGGATTCATCTTTCTGAATTCAAATCTGGCCGTAGACTTGCTAGCTGTGTGACCCTGCGCAAGTCACTTAACCTCGTTTGCTTCAGTTTCCTCATCTGTAAAATAAGCTGGAAAGGAAATGGCAAACCACTCCAATATCTCTGCCAAAAAACTCCAAATGGGGTTATGGAGAATTAGATAGGACCGAAAAAGACTGAACAACAGCGACAACAACAAACAACAAGGCGTCGATGTGGACATAGGACTTGAGGATCTCTGAGGGTGTTTTTTTTTCTGCTCCAACAGTCTGAGCTGTTGCTCAGAAACAGAAGCAATGTTATTGCCAAGACAGAGACAGAACTCTCACTATGCTTCATCACCTAATGGACATTTCGAAGAGCAGTGATAACAAGGGGTAATCAAAAGATCATAGACTCTTTCAAGGTAGTTAAGACTTGGCCAGAATCCTATTTAACAGCAGAATATGACAGGAGCCCAGGCTACCTTGGCCCCACCAAGTATGACAAGTGCTATTTTTAATCATTTATTGATAAACCCTTCAGACATTGTCTACTTAGACATTTCACATTTTTATTCTTCTGTCGGGAAAGTGGACCCATACCTGTGATAGAGGATTCCCAGTGTGAAAACTCCTTCCTCCAATGTAGATCAGCAACTCATTTGTAAGGCATAGCCTTAGAAAGTTGCCTGAGAGCACTGAGACATTACATGATTTAAATGCCCAGGGTCATATATATATATACACACACATATACATATATATATATATATGCACACATATATACAGAGATACACACACATACATATATACATACATATACACACATATGTAATATACATTTGTGTGTATACATACACAGACACACACACATATATATGTATATACACATAGTGTTAACTTGAACCCAGGGCTTCCTGGCTCTCTCCACCATGCTTCTCTGCCTCTTGTTGTCTCAATGAGCCACAGTCAGGGTGTCTAGGCAGAGACTATGTTTTCTAATTATCTGTGCATTTCTCTGCCAGGATGGAGGCAGCCATTGGTTTTCTGCCCCTCAAGTAACATTTGTCATTCAGAACAGAGCACTTACAAGTCTCACAGCCACTAAAATGAAGGACAGCATGGTGTCAGGGAAAGAATATTGGGTTGGGAGTCCAATGGCATGCCTTTGAGCTTCCTTAGTTATGTGACTTTGAGCAAGTGACAACTTCTCTGGCTTCTCTTTCCTCTTCTGTGAAATGAGGGGTTTGGACTAGGTCCCTTCCAACTCTAACAATCTGTCAACCTATGAACTTTCCTATTCTGACATGTCATCATGTTAGGAAGTCTCTAAGGCTGGGTCAGCATAGTACATGAGCCCTGGAGGGAATATGCAGAAGTAAGGGTTTAGACCATGGCCAGTGATGGAGTGCACACCAGATCAGCTAAGGAGGAGGAGGAGGAAGAGGAGGAGGAGGAGGAGGAGGAGGAGGAGGAGGAGGAGGACACTCATCATCACTCTGGCCAGTGCGACATAAATACTTTTGGCTAAAGAAACTGTCTACAGAGACACAGATGGGATGTCATCTGTAATTGTAGTGGGACTACCCCCAGACAAAATTCAGTTCATGGAGGTGTTAGAATATTCATGGAAAATTAGAACTGAGAGAAATTTTCAAGACCTTTGAATCAAATCCCTCATTTCACAGATGAGATTTGCCCAAGGCTGAGAGACTTGCCCAAAATGACACAGGTAGTAATGGAAAGAGTTGAGATTCAAAACCAGATCTTCTGACTCTGAATCTAGAGCTCTTTCCCCTGTACTATGTCACTTTTCCATCATCTTGGTCCAACCCCTTTATTATATAGATGAGGGAGGTGAGGCCAGAAAGGGAGAGAGAGATTGACTCAAGGTTGCACAGCAAGACAGAGACACAGTCAGAACAGGACCCAGATCTCCTGCTTTATCGTCCATGACTCTAACACCAGATGGTTTCTATCTCCATTCATAATTAGCCCTTCAGGAGCTTTGAGCCTCTCTCCTCTTCCATCCTGAAGCCTTCTCTCATTCTCAGACAGACACTCTCTCAGAAACCATATTCATCTGGCCCCTAGGTTGAATTTTTACATGACCATCTTCATCTTTTTGGTTATCACAGGGTTCTTCACAGCATCACATAATTCCTTAGGGCTCCAGCCTCCACTGGAGGTTTTCTAGTTGACTTGCTGTCTGCTAGTATATCTAGTCTCTTTAGAATTGTGTTTATTTCCTATAAGGCAGGTTGGGGCAGTGAAAAATGCACTGGCCTCAAGCATAACAGATTTTGTTCCAGCCCCTTATTTTAACTTTGTGTGAAATTCTGCTTCAAGTTTATTTCTTGTAAACAACCTATTTTGGATTCTGCTTTCTAGTCCATACTACTATCCTCATACATTTTATGGGTGAGTTCATCCCATTTTTGTTCATAGTTATACATGTAAATCAAATCTTTGTTGTCTCTTCCCCTCACCCAGTCTCCACCACAGAATCTTATCCTTTTTAGTTCCCTTTATTTATCACCTTCACAACTGAGTCCAAGAAGCCGGAGTCTGCTTTGCTTAGGACTAATACCTCCCTAAATGTAATCTTACTCCTAATTCACCCTCCCTTCTCTCTGTTCCCACCTGATTCCCTTATAAATTTAGTATGTTTCTACATTAACATGTTTGTGTGTGAGTGTGTATGTAGTGTGGCTTGTGTGTTTGTGTGTATGCACAATCCTTTGCCTGGTTCAAATGAAAGTGAGGTTCATATGTATCCAATTCTACCCATCCCTTCCTCCCTGATTATGTAATCTTCTTCCCCCACATCCTGATTATGTGATATATAATTTATTAAGCACTTTCTATGTCTCCTGCACTGGGATATGTACTGGTTTTAGCTTGGAAAAGAGAAGATTCAGGGGGCACATGATACCTAGCAAGTGTTTGAAGAGCCATAATATGGAAGAAAGATGAGACTTGTTCTTTTTGGTCTCAGGAACAGTAGGGGTGGGGAGGAGGAAAAGTTCCAAAGGATCAAAGTTTGGCTCTGTGGAAAGAAGAACTTGCCAACAGTGAGAGCTGCCCCAAGGTCAGAGGGGATAAGTCAGGAGGCAGGGCTCTCCCCTCCCTGGAAGTCTCCATGCTCCATCCAGAAGTTGGATGAAAGCTCATCAAAGATAATATAGTTGGGGTTCTTTAGAGTTAAAAATTGGACTCAATGGAAGGAGTGAAGGATCTTCAGTCCAAAGCAGTACATGAATAATCTACAGGGGAACCCAAAGCACCCCCTACAAACACACACTGAATTCCAGGGTCAATGGAAGTGGGCAAATGGAGCAGGTGAGGTGGCATCATGCGAAGAGCATGACTAGATTTAAAAGGCTTGGGTCTGAATCCTAGCTCTGATACATAAGTGGTCTTGGGTAGGTCACTAACCCATTCTAGATCTCAGCTTCTCCCTCTGTAGAATTAGATGGTCCCTGGAAGCTTGAAGTCCTATGGATACTAATAACTGACTTGTTTGAGCCTCACAACAACCCTGGGTGAGCTGGCTGCCACAGGTAGGACCACAAGTTTTGAGCCACAAGAGGACTTGTGAGGCATTGAGTCTAACTCCCTCAGTTTGTAAAGGAGGAAACTAAGGCCCAGGTTTCTTGTCCAAGAAGTACCTCCTTTCCTCCATTAGCATCCTTCTTTCTATTAGGCTCACATGGCCACCAATATTCTTGAGATACACAACAATAGCTCCCACCTTTCTAACACCAGCCTTTTTGTATTTGCTACTTGTCCCCAAATCCAATTCATAAACATTTACTAAGCTCCTCCTTCATTCCAGGAGCTGTGCTAAGGCAGTAGGGATATAGAGACCAACAGGAGTCAGCTCCTGCCCACAAGGAACTCGTATTCTACCAAGATGCAGAGGTAATTTGGACTCAACAAGTTTCTCATGGCCACATATGAGATCAGAGGAAGGACAAAGAAGCAGATCTGAATCCCTGAACCTCTTCATTAGGTACTCAGGCAGGGTCACCATCTACACAGATATAGACCAGAGTCACTCTGCATTCATAGGTCATCATGGAGACTCTGGGTAGGGGGATTTGAGGAGTGGAAGTGTTTTTGAAGAGTGAGTTCTATTCCATTCCATTGAAGCATGAATGGGAGGGTACCATCACAGCATGGGATCTAGATTCAGTGACTTTGACACTTGGCTTCCTCATCTGCAAAATGAACATAACAATTTTTACACTTCCCTCCCTTATAAAGCATATCAGAGAGTTGTTGTGAAGAAAAAATATTCTGGAACCTTAATTCATTATATAACTGTGAGTAAATATCCTTGGAGGTATAGAATACAGAGAATCAATACCATAGGAGTTTGGTGGGGAAAAAGTTTGGAGGGAGTATAGGCTTCGGGGGTCAGAGAAATAGGTAGGACTTCAACTGGGCTTTGAAGGACAGGTAGGAGGAGGTAAGATGTTTGGGCCCTCAGCAATCCAGGAAAGACTTGAATATGTCCAGAGAGAGACTGCCATGAATCCAGGTGCACTGGGAACTAATTGAGAGACATGGGTCAATGAGTATAGGTATTTGTATAACCACCCCTCAAAAACACTACTATGTTATAGACTCTTAGATTCCTCAGAGAGCAGCGAGGCCAATTTCTACCTCCACTGTTTGATAATAAGAGCAGGTATCTATATTGTCCTTAGAGTTTATAAGGCACTTTAATGCTATCTCACTGTATCTTCACAGCAAACCCATGATGTAGGTGTTGTTATTATCCCTATTTTACAGATGAGGAAACAAAGGCTGAGAGAAGCTAGGGTTACACAGCCAGTAAGGGTGTCTGAGGCAGGATTCAAGTGGAGGTATTCCTGAGTTCTGGTCCATCACTTTCCCCACAATGCTATGTAGATGACTCTTTAGAGCTGTATCCAGGGGCCCACATTCCACTCCATTCCTGTGTCTGTGTCTTTGAATAGGCCATATCCCCTTCCTGGGATGCCTTCCCTCTTCACCTCTGCCTATGGATCCCTCACTTCCTTCAAAGCTCAGCTCAAGGACTATTTCTTGCCTAATCTCCTGAACATTGTTAGTGCCACCTTAAATTATTTCATAATTATTTTAATGTCCTTTTATGTGTGGGTGTTGTTTTCCACAGCAGAATGTAAGCTCTTTGAGGGCAGGAGCTATTTTTAATCTTGTTTCCGTATGTCTAGCATCTAGAACGGTGTTTAGTGGATAGTAGGTGCTTAATAAATGCATTTTGAGTGAATGAGAAGATTAGAAACTAAAGTCCCACATAGCTTGAATGGTCTATAATATAATAGATGTTAGTACCCAGGACAGCTCCCTGGAAGCTCAGTCCTAAGGGAGCTTTATGGGACAGAGGACAAGATTAGTTGGGGTTGGGGGTTGGGAAGGGTGTCCTCTCTTGGGTATAACTCTCATGGGTATAAGGAGCCTCAGAGGCATCTGGCCCAACCCAGATCTGACCAAGAATCTTCTCTCTAACATCTCCAACAAATGGTCATTCAACCTCTGCTTGAAGCCTTAAGATGATGGCAAACCTCTACCTCTGGAAACAGCTCATCCTACTTATGGATGATTCTAATTATTAAGAATTTTTCTTAAATCAAATCTTAGCCATTCTCTTCACAATTGTATGTTCAGATGATGAGCTTGAGGAAGCCACTGCACAGAGGGCCCCTATGCTTCCAGATGTCAGATAGAGTGGGGAAAGCCTTCCAAAGAAACTAATGAGCAATTTCAATGAAGTTGCATCTGTCCACAGGGCCAGCCATGGTTTGTCAGAATGGAAACCTGAATGGGCTGTGTCTCTTCACTACCCCACCCCAGACACACACTCATACACACACACACACACACACATGCACACACACTCTGTTACACACACACTCTGACACACACACACACTCACACACTCACACACATTCACACACACACACACACACACACACTCTCTCTCTCACACACACACACATACATACTATATTTCCTATGGACATCCATCTACTTCTCTAATATAAAGCAGCACCTCCAGGGCAGGGAGCAGGTGGTTCCATCTTTGGATGCCCACAGGGTTCCATGAATTGAGCTCTCATGAAACCTTAGGGTCACCTCTGTGCCCTGACTTACTCTGCCCTACTCCATAGACTGATCTGGTCCTTGTCAAGCTTGGACTAGGACATAGGCAACCCAATCCATGGTACAGAGACTGTCAGACATGGGGCACTCAGGTGCCTCCAGGCCTGGACAGGGCAAAGATGCTGGATCAGCTAGAGTCTAACCTGGGTAGACCACATGTCCTGTGCCTCTTCTCTTCTCCCTCTGTACTATCTCCTTTGATGACCTCATCAGCTCCTCTCAATCATGTCTATGTAGATGATTCTTGGATCTATTTATCCAGCCCTAGCCTCTCCCCTGAGCTCTGGGCCTGCATCACTAACTGCTTTTTTGGATATCTTAAACTGGAGTCCACATTGTCTCCCAGGAGGTAGTGATTTCTCTCACACAGGGGGTCTTTAAACAAAGACAAGGTGGCCAATGTGTATGTTACAGACAGGCTCCTTACTCAAGTATAGTTGGATCTGGAAGCTTGTCCCAGATGTCCCAGAAGCTTTAGTAAACTTTTAAGTTAAATCATAAATTAAATCAATAAACCATAATGAAACCTGTAAGTGAAACAAATCATAATGAAATCACCAAAACAGTAAATGAAATCAACAAATCATCATGAAATCAGTAACTCATAAATAAAAGCTTCACAGATCCATTAGAACCAGAGGGAAAAGTGAAAAATAGAATCCATCAGTCATTCTGAGCTGTAATAGATGGTGGTTACCCTGATGTGGCATCCTGACTAAGTCTGGAGCCAATATGGAGTTATCTATGGCAGGGAGGGACAGGTAGATCAGACACCTGTGAGGAGGAACAAAATGGCTTAGGTCAGATACAAGGCAGGCATCACAGGGGAGTTTAATACGCTCAGACATACAACATTTGGTATCAAAAAGCATCAAATGCAGCAGGGAAATAGACAGAAAGAAGGAGGGGTCCATCGAGAAGGAGAATAACACTGGGTAGGGGGTAATCCCAAGCAAAGCCAATTTCTTGATCCAAAAGGTGGGATTAAAAGGAAATGAAAAGCAATGCACTGAAAACTAAGGAGGAAGTGAGCCTCAGTTACAGAATGGCTGGTCAAAGAGTGCCCTAAGAATGTAATGGAAAATTATTTGCTGTTAGAAATGATAAAAAAGGATATTTCAGAGAATTCTAGGAAGTATGAAACTACAGGGCCATTTATACAAGGTCCGCAAAGAAACGCAACTTTTAAAGGCTTCAGAATTGGGATCAATACAATGATAAGTTGTGCCTCTGGCAGACTTTTGATGAAGCATGCTACCCAGCTCCCACCACAGGTGTGATGGATTAGAAGAGCAGAAAGAGACAACACTTGTTGGTGTGAACTCTATGTGGTTTGTTGTATTTGACTGTTTATTGGTTACAAGTTTTCTCTGCCTACATCTCACACCCCATTTTTGATTTGATGAAGGGTTGGCTGGGAGAGGAGAGGTATTGATGGTGCTGTGGAAAAAGGGAAGAAAAGAAAAAGAGGAGGGTCCTCAATACATTTTTAAAAGTACATGGAAGAGATCAGAAGATAACTCAGAAAGAAACACAGAGACAGGTTTGAAAGAAATGGATTCAATTTGTCACATACTTTTTAAAAAGGCAGGAGGTGTGTAATAGAGATTCTCATTTTCTTATGCAATGGTCTTTTTTGCTATACTTTGTGTACAGAAAGACTAATTTCTTCATGCCTGTTAAGTTCAGAATAAAAATAATTTAAATAATAAAGGCCAAGCAGAACAGCAGAGAGGACCAGGGAAGACCTCTTACAGAAGGTGGGCTCTGACTGAGCTTTGGAAAAGTCCAGAGACAGTTGGTGATGTGGGACAGTATGGGGCTCCAGAATGGAGAAGCCAGAAGCCAGAGCAGGGATCATAGACTGAGGAAATGATGCTGAGGATGAAGTCTAGGTTAGGAGGTGTGAGGCTCTGGGACAGAGGCAAGGGTGAGAGGTTATTCTCTCTTCAGAGAGAAGAATTTCAGAATTCTTGATGTTAGAGGTGGAGTACTTGTGGAAGATGGAGAGATTGCTCCCCACTTACAGGTAGAGCACTACTTGTGTGACCTTAGATAAATCATTTAACCTGCCTCAACTTCAGTTTCCTGATCTGTAAAATGAGAGGGCTGAACTTTATATGTCTCTGAGCTCTGTTCCAAACCCACATCTAGTATACTATGACTGTCATGTATGGAGTGGAGGAGCGGGTCATGGGAGTGAAGAAGGTGGGTGACCAGGCTGTCCAGCCTGCTCAAAGGGCCATCAGTAAGCATGCTGAAGTCCCCAAGTATAAAGGCAAAGAGGACATGGAGAGGAAGACCTTGAGCCAGGTGCTGGATTTCTGGGGCCAGTAGGCAACTGCTGGCCAGCCCGAATGGGAGGATTTATTGTATAAACCCCAAAGAGGAAGAGATATTTGAGTATGGTGCCAGAGGGAGGGTCTGGAAGGGCCGATCAGGAGCAAGGAGCATTCCTACTGCTGGGGGCAGAAGAAAAGGTGCTGCTAACCCTGGAAAGGATGACCAGGAATGCAGGCTGTCCTGATGGGGGTGGGGGTTGAGGAAGAACCAGGCCTCTGTGAAAGCCAGAAGATGGAGGGAGTGTAAGAGAAATAGGTTTGGATCAAGGAGAGTTTACAGGCAATAGAATGGGGGTGCAATCTAGATGGCAAGATGGAGATGATTGAGGAGCGATGTACCTGGAGTGGGTGGGGATGACAGAAATAGGGGAGGGGTTATTTTCCTGGCTCAGGAAGGTGGAGGGCCTGGGGCACATCTGTATCATGTGAATGAAAAGATGAAGGTGTCATCTGTGAGCCCCAGCATGGGGAGGAGCTAGCACGTTCTACCTGAGCCTTCTACTCTCAAGGATGCTGCGAAAGCCTAGATTTTGAGTGGCGAGAGACCTTAGAAGCCATTTAAGTCCAGCCTTCTTGTTTTGCAAATGAATAAATGATGGCATAGAGATTTAAGAAACTAGGCAGTTAGGTGGTGCAGTGGATAGAACACTGGACCTGCAAATCTGGAAGACATGAGCTCAAATCCAGACTTCAGCTGTCATGTAACCTTGGGCAAGTCACTTAACCTGAATCTCCCTCTTTGGGTGGGCTATTACATGAGGTAGAACAGGAATTCTGTTCCTCACTTTACAGATGAGGAAACAGACTCAAGGAGGAGGAAACATAGATGATGGCCATTGTCCCCACCACAACTCCACCACTTCCCTTCATCCATTAGAGCTCAATGCTCCCCCCACCCCTCTCTCACCCCTGGCATCTCCCTGAGCACAATCTGGAGCATCATGGGCCTGGATTCTCAGACCATAACCCAGCCTACTTTCCCCACATTTTTATCTCATGAGGTTGACCAATGACCTCCATCTACAATACCCCCAAGTGACCCACCCAGACTTGCTTGAAAACCCTCAGCTCACCACTGAGGCAGGCCATTCCACTATGAGTTAGCACTAGATGTGAGGATAGTTGTCCTCACATTAGGCTCCATTGCTCCTGCTTCTGCCACCTGGGATCAGGCAAAACAAGATTAATCCTTGGTACTAACATAAAATGATATCTCCAGGTATTAATGTTCTCTTAGTTGCCACATCTAATGGCCTCTTCTCGATCCTTATCCTCCTTGACCTCTCTGTAGCATTTGACACTATTAGTCGCTCTTTTTCCTGGATAATCTCTCCTGCCCAGATTTTCACGACCCTGTTCTCTTGATTCTCCTCTGACTGATCTGACCCTTTCTCAATTTACTTTGCTGATTCTTCATCCATGTTACATCCACAATGTATGGGTGTTCCTCAAAACTCATTCTTAGACCTCTTCTCTCTCCATCTGTACTCTCTCACTTGGTGCTCTCTTTGGATCACATGGATTTAATTATCATCTCTATGCTGATGACTCCTCGACCTGTTTATCCAGTCCTAGTCTCTCTCTTGAAGAAAAGTCATATGTCAACAACTGTTTTGGGATAACTCAAACTGGATATCCCATAGTCATCTTGAGCATACCCAAAAAATAATCCATTATATTTCCCTTTATCCCTTCCCTTCTCTAAAACTTCTCTTATTCTCTCAAAGTCGCTGCCATCTCAGTCACATAGGCCTTCAACCTTGGCATCATTGTTTATTTCTCTCAAATCATAGAGCCGATCAATTGCCAAATTTTGTCATTTACTTCTGTGCAATATCTTTCTTTGGCATCATTGTTTATTTCTCTTACCCCCTAGAGACAATCAATTGCTGAATTTTGTCAGTTATTTCTCTCTTTCTTCAGTTCTTTCAGTCATGTCTGCCTATTTGTGACCCCATTTGAGATTTTCTTGGCAAAGATATTGGAGCAGTTTGCCATTTCCTTCTCTGACTCAGTTTATAGATGAAGAAACTGAGGCAAACAGGGTTAAGTGACTTGCCCAGGGGAACACAGCTAGTAGGTATCCAAGCCCAGATCTAGACTCAGGTCCTCCTTATTCCAGGCCTGGTACTCTATCCATTGTGCCATCTAGCTGCCCAATACCTCTTACATATCCCCATTGTGCCTTTGTGCATTTACTATGTGCCAAGCACTGTGCTAAGTGCTGGGGATACAAAGAAAGGCAAATAAAGTCCTTGCCACTGAGGAGCTCACAATCTAATGAGGGAGACACATGCAGAGAACTATGTACAAATAAGTTGGGCAAAATGGACATATCCTCACAGGGAAGGCACTAGCATTGAGGTAGACTATTTCTAAGGTCACCTTCCATGTATTCTGTATTTATTTTGTATGCTTTATGAAGTTGCTGATGACCTGAAGAACAGCAGACAGATACACTGTGAGTGTGAGGAGGCTGTGGCTTATAATCCATGATTAATTATGTGCAAGATGTCATCAGTGATAGGAATGATTGAAAAAGGAGGTGGGCAGGTCAAGCATCCAGGGCAAAGCATGATGCCCAAGGGCAGCTGTGGAATGGTGAAGGGCCCAGGGAAGGGAAGGTCTCTAGCACCTTGGATTGATAGGCCTTCCATGGGGGATTTATAGAAGAATGTGGAAAAGAACTGTATGACACTCATTAGATGCTTAATAAATACTTATTGCTTTATTAGTGAGAAGACCTGAATGGACTGTGGTCAGCCTCAGTGGTAAGAGAAGGTACATATAATATCAAAGAGTACTGCAGGATTTAGTGGATGTTAGATTTCTTGGAAACAACAGTTTTCATAGTATCACAGATCCTATATTTATAATATAGGGTGGGGGTTCCCTCGCCTTACCACAGGGAGTGATTTTTTTATAGAACCTTATATTTGAATACTTCTTATTGGTTCTGAGACATTTTTCTTCCTGCGTTTCAGAGAACAAAACTAGGTTCAATAGATGGAAGTTGCCAAGAGGCAGATCTAGGCTTGATGTGAGGCAAAGATGTTCCTTCTGCTAGAGTTATCCCAAAGGCTGCTTTGGTCAGTAGTGAATTTCCCACAACAGAATGTCATTAAATAGAAGCTGGGTGAGTCAAGAAGGGTTTAGAGGGGATTCTTGATCAGGTATGAGCTGGGCAAGATGTCTCTGAGCATCCATTCCATGAAACCCTTTTTGTACACATTCTCTTTCTCTGTCTCAGTGTCTGTATGTCTCTGTATATATTTTTCTGTCCCTCCATCCCCTCTCCTTTTCCCTCTCTTCTTTTCTATCTTCCTTCCTTCTTTCTTTCTCCTCCTCCTCCCTTCTCCTCCTTTTCCCTTCTCCTCCTCCTCTTCCTCCTCTTCCTGTTCCTCCTACTCCTCCACTTCCTCCTCCTTCTTTTCTCCTCTCAGTACAGATGTCCAAATATGTATGAGGTTAGGAAGAGGCAAGGGTCTTGGGAATAGGCATTACTGTTAAAGCTTCAGGTGTTTGAAATGGAGGTAGGGATGGAAGAGCACAGACAATGTTTGAGAAAATAGGATGGAATTTCCAGTTCAGGATTGGACAAAATATTTAATGCCAGTTGAGTGGCTGACTAGTGAGATGAGTCCTGGTACAGATCTGGTCCTCTGATCTGTTGTCTGTTGATTACCATGGGAAGGAGAATGAATGCCAAGGGGGTTGCTGCTGTTACAATGGGAAGCTCTGAGACTCTTTGATTTCAGGAGAGACACTGCTGGACCCAAAGAGTTTGGTGGCTTCCTTGTGAGTCACATTCCTGTCTCTGCCCCAAGGGTGGCATGTCTTCTCTTCTTTGTTCCCAGGAAAACAAGATTCCTTCTCAAAGCTATGATGGTCTGTGTGTACTATACTGGGTTGGAATTCATATAACCTTGCACCCTAGGCCACAAGACAGTAAGTGACCAAGGAGGATTTCACATTCAGTCCAGTCTCTCTTTAGATGCATGCCTGAGTTAAAACATTCTGAAGTTCCACTTTTACCCACAAATAGGTGTAGTAGTAAAAAATCAGCTGCCACCCAGCTATGAAATGACTTTCTAAGGATTTAGGATCAATGGGTCCCATTAAGGAGTTTAGGGACCCCAGGTTTGCAGATTTGCCCATCTATCTCATCAGCTTTCAATTATGCTTGTTTGTTGCCCTTCCACAGCCCAGTGAGGGGATAACAGAGAAGAGAAAGATTGGTATTCCAGACTTAGTTGACCTGCTCTGAAGCCCCAGGAAAGACTCAGGCAAAATAAGCATAGTAGAAGACACCCACTGCCATGACCAGGATGGCATTGACATTCACCACGTTCCTCCACAAGGGTTTTTCAGATGTGTCTGTCAGTTTCTTCTGCAGAGCAGCCTTCCCTTCCTCGGTCAGCTTGGGGCCTTTCTTTGTCTGCAGCCCACAGAATGCATTCCAGGCCCTCTTGAAGCACCCTTGAGATTCCTCTGGGCTATCTAGAGGAAATGGAAGAGAGGCAAACAATGAGAAAATGTGCTCATAATCGGCATTTCTACAGGGCATTTAAAATTGGCAAAGGGCTTTACCAAGATGCCATTTGAGTCTCACAAAAGTGCAGGGAGGTAGGCAATACATGTATTACTATGCCCATTTTGCAGATGAGGAATCTGAGACTCAGTGAGTTAAAGTGACTTCTCTGTGGTCACACAACCAACGGGTGTCAGAGGTAGGATTCAAACTCAGCTCTCCCTGATTCCAAGAACACGATGCTAGACAATGCATCCTGCTGCAGTGAGCTGTAAAGGTGACTGGGAAGGAGCTGCTTTTTTGGCAAGTGATAGGACACTAATGAAAACATAGCTGTTCCCTGACATTATTAAAGGAAGCAACTGGAAGAAATGAGCCAGAAGGAAAAGGGCCCTCCAGAGTAACTTCGGACCTCAGGAATCTCAGAACCCTGTTCAAAGTTTATACAACCATAGAAGAGGTTTCCACCTTAGCGCCAGAAGGAAAAAGGGTGGCCTTGAACAGACGCATAAGGGGGCCTGGCATCCTTCTAAAGACAGATTTGTCTCAGTAGATGGGAAGTTGGCTCAGCCAGTTTGTCAAAAGGTGAGTCCTTGATGGAAGGAAGGGCTTCTGAGAGCCCAGGGGAGCTGGACAATTAAATATCACCTTCTTCCCCCTGGTCTCCAGCTTCCTCTTGTCCATACTGCTCAGGATTCAGGTCTATGTGTTCTTCCTGGCTATTGCGGAGATCCCAGCAAAGGCGATACAGCTGTCCAGAGAGCACAGGCAGGAGTTAGTCATGTGACCATGGCAATGAGCACCTCTCTCCACCAAAGATATTAGAATGAACCTCAGATCAAGTGCTGCCTGCCTCTGGGAAGCCTGCCTTGATTTTTTCCCTGCTCTATGTTCTAAGGGCCCTCTGCCTCTATCACCTTATATTCTAAAGACTCCTTGCTCTTCTTCTCAGAACCGTCCAAGAGCTCACATTCTGTGTTCTAAGGTTCCTCCCTACTCTGTCATTCTATGTTCTGAAATGTCTTCTAGGTCTGACATTCTATGTTCTAAGAGCCCTCCAAGAACTCACATTTTGCCTTCTAAGGGCTTTCTCAAATTTGGCATTTCCTGTGGTAAGACCCCTCCCAGCTCTGACATTTCCTATTCTAAAGTTCTCCCTCAGCTCTAACATTTCCTGTTCTAAGGTTCCCCCTTAGCTCTGACATTTCCTGTTCTAAAGTTCCTCCTCAGCTCTGACATTTTCTGTTCTAAGACCCTCACATTCTGTGTTCTAAGGGCTCTCCCAGATTTGACATTCCCTATTCTAAGGCCTCTCCCTGCAGCAACATTCTCTGTTTTATGGTCCTTTAAAGCTCTGGCATTCCCTGTTCTAAGGTTGCCCCACAGCTATGACATTTTGTGTCTAAGAATCCTCCAAGAGCTCACATTCTGTGTTCTAAGGACTCTCCCAGACTTGACATTTCTTGTTCTAAGGGCTATTACAGCTCTCATATACCCTGTTTAAGGGTCCTTCCGAACTCTGGAATTCCCTGTTTTAAGGTTTTCTTTCACCTCTGATATTCTACATGCTAAGGCTCCTCCCAGTTCTGATGTCATTATGTTCCATGATTTTTTTCCTGACTTTGAGACTCCCTTTAACTTTTTGCAACTTCTTTCTCTGGTTCCTGGTTTTCCCCTCTGGGATCACATAAAACAAGTCTTATTAATCTTCCATGTGACTGTCCTTAAATTCTTGAGGCCATCTATCACATCTCTGCCCTACACCACCCCTGAGTAGTGTCTTTTCCCACCTCCATATTCTCAGTCCTTTCAACCTACCCACATTTGGGACATGAACTTCAAGCCCTCTGGCACCCTGTTCACTTTTCCCTGAGTGGTCTGTACTTTATCCGCATCCTTTTAAAATTGGGTCTCCCATCACTGAACACAGTACTCCAGGTGGAGTCCCAGACACTTTACTCCTCTCAGTGAAGGCTAAGATAATCCCAGATTTCTTTGCAGATGGCTCAAATTGCTGCCCTATAGAAGACTTTCGGTCCACTAACCTCTGCCCCCAAAAAAACTTTTTCAGAGCAACTACTAGTGGGTCATGCCTCCCTCATCTTGTACTTGCAACATTGATCCCTCAGAGCCCAAATGTGAAACTGCACACTTATCTCTACTACATTTTATCTTATTATAGTCCAGCTCTGACCTGTCTCCTCTCTCTGAGAGTCTACAGTTATATGCCTCAAAGGCTTCCCGATCCCAGATTCATAGCTGAGGTAGACTCCAGGAAAAAGGCATGATTTCATGATGAGTGAAGGCAAACTCATACTTACATGTATGTCAGGAATAGGTTTTGTCAACAGAGAAATACCAACTATAACCAAGACTGTCAATGAGAAGAGGAAAATGGCGAAATAGGAGAAATGCCATCCACAGATGATGCTGGAACACTGGGTGGGGACCATGCAGGTGCCTGTCCCATAGACAAACTCAGCAATCATGCAAGTTAGGCCAACCACAAGTCCAAACATCAATCCCCAGAAAGCTCCCTGCCAAAGAAAGCCAAACAAAGTGGTTTCAGGGTGCTTTCAGCACAAGGGACCACGAACTACACAAAATGCATCTTGTGGAATGGAAGAATTATTGAAAAGCAGAATGACAACAACAACAAAAAACAACAAAAAGCTTTCATATGTTATTCTAAGAATGTCAGAATTAGAACGAAAACTGAGCCCAACCATGTTTGTTGTTCAGATGAAAAAACAAAGTTCTAGATAACTGAAATAATTTTCTCCCAGGAAGTTTGACTCCTATTTCATGGCTCTTTCTGCCATACATTTATAATGGACGATTATTAGTATTATGTCTTATTGCTGTGAAAAATTTTGATTTGGGGACATCCATGAACAGGGGAAGAAGTGGCATTTGGGTTCCCCAGGCAATCAGTTAGAGTCCTCACCATTTCTGCACACGGAACTCTCTCCATTCTGACTCACCTGCTCATTAACTCTCTTGCAGAAGATGGCAAGCAGGAAGACAGCTGCAACGGGGGACCCAAGGTAGCTTGATATAGACTGCATATACTGAAAGAGTTCGCCATTTTGACCTGCCTGGACTATTGGGACCCAAGCAATGCTGAGGGCAATCAGGAGGTTGACGAACAACCTATAAACACATTTCCATTAGATGTTCTATAGCTAGGGTGAATAAGCCCCCTGTTGTGGAGGGCACATATTCCCCAAGAGGACCCTTCTTCCTTCCCATGAAATCTCATGACTTGTATTGCAAAGTACTCCAACAGCCCCTGACATCATAGGGACTAGAAAAGGGAAAGCAGACTTTGGGAGAGGGTGAAGAAGTGCTATCCCTCGTTGTTCTTGTTCATCTTTGTTCTCAAAGAGGGCCAATAACATCACCAGGGTGGTGTCTCGACTTCTGTCCAAACTGGATTGAAGTCAGGCAGAGTTGTGCAAAATTATCAGTCTCACTGTCCCCTCCAGAGTCACCTAAGTCCAGTGTCAGGACAAAGTCAGGAGGACTGATGATGCCTGGGATGCAGTGGATGGCCTTGGCATTTCTAAGTTAAGGTCTTTCCCTGGTCTCAGTTTGTCTGAGGCAACACCCATCCAATGTGTAAGGGCTAGGCAAGAATTGAGACAAAAGATGGCTTAATTTTCCACCAAAACAGTATCAATCTGCGTGGGAGTTTTCATGGAATGACCAATAATATTTCTGGTCACGGGGATGAAGGAAATAAGGGGAGGGGATGAAGATGGGTTTCCCCTTCTCCACACAGTCAGGCTATCTTTCTTTGTGGCTGCCTGACTTCCTCCCAAATGCCTATGAGGGTTCATGTGGATTCTGTGGATAATGGTGTTTCCACAATCTGGCTAGCAGCTTCTGTGGGGGTGTAAGATCCACCCACAGCCAGCACCCAGAAAGCTGCCAGCATGCCACAAAAACACAGGTTCTTTGGATCTTCCTTAATAAGGAAAGCAAGGTTAAGGGGTTGGCAAGCTTACTTTAATTCAGCACACAAATATCATTCACTTAGTTCAGAGGAAAAAGACCAGCACCCTGAACTTCAGAACAAAATACAAACAAATTACAAACATCAACAGACCCAATACGATTCATAGTTACCAACATCTAGGTTCAGCCTGGGAGCTCAGAACAAGGGCTGGCCCAGAGTCACACGGGCCACCACTGCTGCGGCAAAGAGCTCCAAGGAAGAAGAGGCCAACTCCTGGCTTTTACATCTTTGTCAGTGTCAGGGGTGAGTCATACATGCGACTCACCCACGTGACCTAAAATCGTCACAAAGAGGCGGACTTAAACCCACATGGTCTAAGAGCCTCTGCTGTCCCAGACATGTAAACTAGGCCCTCCCTGGAGTTAGCCCCACCTTGGGCCCCACCTTAGTTGCCAATCCACACCCACATGGGTTTTACACGTAATAGGGATTTGGGCCTGGGGCTTAGCACTTAGTAAGACTCAATGAAATACACTGAATTGCTGAACAAAAACAAAAGCCAAACTCTTCAAGGGCACTTGTTGAACTAAGTGCTAAGGAGCCCATTTTGCTTACCAACACAAATGGTCAATAAAGACATTCTCTCCTTATTGCTTATTTTTATTCTTTCAATTTATCTTTCTTGTCTTAGTGCTATAGCTAAATTTCTCATATAATATTAAATAATAGTGGTCATTATGAACATCCTTGCTTTACTCCTTATGGGAAGGCATCTAGCTTATCCTCCAAAAAAGGGATTTTTCAAAAAAATACTTTACTAGCTCTTAAGTGAGCATTTAAAAACATTTCGAAAAATTTGTATATATGGAGTCCATAAAAATACATTTGGGATCAGGAGACCTGAGTTCAAATCTAAGCACTACTATTTATTAACTGTAACCTTGGCCTAGTCATCTGACCACTTTAAGCATCAGTTTCCCCATCTATAAGATGAGTAGGTTGGATTTAAAAAATCTCTCAGTTCCTCCACCACAGCTCTGAAATGCTATGGTCTAGGATTCAAATCTTCCCTGTTTCTGTTAAGGCACCAACATCAATGGAGTCCTCAAAGCTTGTAATCTCAGCATCATCCTTGAGTCTTCCCTCCCTATTGATTTCCACATGCAGTCAGGTGCCAAATCTAGCTACTTCTACATCATTCATGTGCATTTTTTTTTTAAAAATTCTTTCCCCAATTACATATGAAGACAATTTTTAACATTCATTTTTAAAATTTTGAGTTCCAAATCTTCTCCCTCCCTTCCTTACCTCCTCCCTCTTCTGAAATAGCAAGTAATTGGATCTCAGTTATACATGCACAATCATGCAAAACACTTTTCCTTATTAGTCATGTATTCACATTCATTTTCCTGCTGAGGCTACCACCAGCCTAGTTTGACCCCTATTCCCTTTCATTTGGAGTATGTCAATGGCTTTCTATTTGGTTTTCCTGCTTCAAAATCTCTCTCCACTCCAAAATATCCTCCAAAGAGCAGCCAAACTGACATTTTTAAAACACAGATCTGACCATTACACTCCCTCCTACTAAAAAAGTCTTTGTAGTTGCCTATTGCTTTTAGGATCCAACATAAGTTCCTTGCCCTGTCATTTTTAAAGCTGTCTACAATCTGCCTTCCACCTACTTCTGAATTTCTTATCATACAATTTCCCTTAGCACACTCTCTATTTTAATCAAACCGGCTGGCTAGCCAGCTACTCTATACACATTACGTTTTCTCTTTAGTCTCTATGTCTTTGTATTACTGGTCCACCAAGTCAGGAATACACTCACTGTTCACCTCCACTTTGTGGAATCTCTAGCTTCCTTCGAAGCCCGGCTTAGGTGCAACTTCTTCCATGAAGGGTTACTTGATTTCCCCCTCCCCCCGGGCATTAGAGTACTCTTCCCCCTGAAATCACTTTTTAAAATACTTTTTTTTTTGACTAATCTGGGCATATAGTGTATCCCTCCAACAGAATAGAAGATCTTTGAGGAAAAGAACTCTTTTTTCCCTCTGTATTTTCTGTCTGCTAGTACCTAGAAGGAGTAGCTTATGTATATTAAGTGCTTTGTGTACATTGAATTTTGGAATGAATCTGTTACTATTTGAGATTATAGAGCAAAGAAATCTTATGCCGAACTTTCTATAATTTAGCTGTGCATCACAAACATGGCTTCCTAGGTCTTGCTAGCCTACTTATTCTACCCAGAAGGCCATCCATCCTGTTCACTTCTGTATCACTTATAAGATGCATAGGTTTTAGGGAAGAGAATTCCAATACACCCTAGCCAAGATGTTCACAGGGCTATGTCAGCTAGGTGAAGCAGTAGACCAGGTGATAGATTCAGGAAGACCTCAATTCTAAATGTTCTCCAGACACTGACTAGTCATGTGACACTTGGCAAACCACATATGCTCTCACATGTTCAATTTCCTCGTCTGTCAAGTGAGAATATTAATGGCACCTACTTTATAGGGCTGTTATGAGGATCAAATGAGATAATACATGTAGATCCATTTATAAGCTTCAAAATACTGTATATATGCTAGCTATTATCATTTGCTCTGTTACCTTCCTGCTAGAAGGAGCTCTGTCTCTGATGCTCGCTTTCGGATTTTGGTATAGATGTCAATGCTGAACAGTGTGCTGGCACTATTGAAGATGCAGGTGAGGGAGCTCATGAGTGATGCCAACATGGCTGACAACATCAGTCCCCGAAGTCCTTGAACAACAACCACAAAAGAGAAAGTTATCTTTTTCTGCACTTAGGAGCCAATGTCCATGGCTTTATGCTGTCCCCCCACAGTTTCTGAATCTTTGAGAATAATCCAAGCACAGAATGTCAGAGCTGGTAATCTTAGAATAGAGAGTGGCAGAGCTAAGATAGAGTTTAGAAAGAGAATATCAGATCTGGAAGAGACTTGGTATATAGAATGTCAGTATTGGAAGGGCCCATAGCACATAGAAGGCAAAACTCAATTTTTATTGGCTACCTAGAGTGCCTCAGCAGCTAGGGGACATAGTGGATAGAGGGCTGGGCATGGAGTCAGGAAAACTCATCTTCCTGAATTCAAATCTGGTCTCAGACACTTAATAGCTGTGTGACCCTGGAGAAGTCACTTAACTCTGTGTGTCTCAGTTTCTTCAGCTAGAAAATGAGCTGGAGAAAGAAATGGAAATCCACTCCAGCATGTCTGCTAAGAAAACACTATTGGATTCATGAAGAGTCGGATACTAATGAAGACTGACTGAACACACACGTACACACACACACACACACACACACACACATAACTTGAGTGTTTATAAATTTGGGGGATCCTTTATATGAGCAATCTTTTGTTTTGTTTTGGAGATTTCCTGGAATCATTTCAGATTCAGATGATTTGATGACCCAAAAATGACTCCAGAGACAGGGCGCGTTCTAGACACAGCAGACATCTGGATTTCTCTTCTATCCATTCTGCCTTACTAGCTGTGCGAGACTAGAAAAGTTCCTTCCCATATTTGAACCTTGACTTTCTCCTCTGTGAAATGGGGTTAACCATACAGAATCATACTTAAGCTACCTGCTTCACAGGAATAATTGGGAAGAAACCACTTCGTAGACTTCAGAATCTTGGAGATATGGGAGACATGATGATCATGAAGCCATCGCCTCTCTCTGAGCTTCACTCATTATCTGTTTAATGAGGGCTTGGACTGAGGGATTTCTAAGGTCCTTTCTGTACCCAAGAAGTCTATACAATCTGAGCCCACCAGCTTTGTTATTATTCAGGCAATCATGGACAACTGTTGTGGATCCCCCTTGACATCATGTCAGAGGAATGGTCTGATTGACCTCTAGTACTCTTGGTTTCTATGATTAGATGAGTTTATAGGGATGCTGACTTTTTTCTCTACTTTTTTCAGATAAATAAAGCATATCAGACCTTCTGGATTCACCTGATGATTCACTGAATCATGGATTGAGACCTGGAAGGGACCTTGGAGGCCATCTGGTTCAACTATCTCATTTTACAGAGAAGGATATTATGAGGCAGACAGAGGTCAAGTGACTTGTGCAAGGTCTTACAGCTAGTTAGTACCTGCAGGCTTTAAACCTACATCTTGGGTTCAAGTCCCATTGAAAGTAAGGGAGAATAATTTACTCTCAATGAGGGAAGCTAAAATTAGTCCATGGGATGCCAAGAAGGATAATGAAGGGTGGAGGAGTGGACCTGATGGCTGTGTTCATATATTAGAAGGCCAATCATAAAAAGAAGGATTAGTCTTATTTAGCTTGGCCCCAGAAGGTAGAAGCAGGATCCATGAGTGGAAGTTACAAGAGGGCAAAATTAGGCTTTGTGACAATAATTTTAATATACCTTACTCAATCCATGCTTAATCAGTTCATTGTGATTTGATGGGTATCAGTGATTATATTAGTGAATTAAACAGAATAGAATTGTTTAAGTTTTATATATATATATGTATGTATGTATGTATATATATTAATGTGGTTATAAAAGTTATAAGTAATTAATCTACTATATATTAATGATTATTGGAAATGTAATAAAAATGTAATTGCTGCACTACTCCCCCTCAAACCACTCTGTAATAGGTTTAATAAAATTCATTTGTTGGTACTATATACCTCACCCCTGTGAAGCACCGCTGCCCACTTTCTTGTGACCTTTGCTTCAAATCCACAACTTTCTTGGACCCTAAGATACTGTTGGTCAAACACTAGGTCCTTATGACTTGTAGAAGGCCCTTAGATGTCACCGAAGGGATCTTATGACCTTTGCTGAGATGGCCTGGAGTTGATGACCTGTGGAAGGTCTCATGATCTGTGAAAGTTGTGTTGACAAAGTGGTTATGATTGATGGGCATTTCCCTTAGCCATGCATAATATTTCCCCACTTCTGTGGGGTAAATTATCTCACATAAAAGAGGCAATAAAAAGCTGTTATAATGGAATGGAAAAAGGGGGAGGTGAAAGGGAATGAGTGAACCTTACTCTCATCAGATTTGGCTTAAGGAGGGAATAAAATACACACTCAATTGGGATGAAAATCTATCTTACTCTACTGGAAAGTAGGGGGAAGGGGATAAGGTGGGGGGACGACAGAAGGGAGGACATATTTGGAGAGGGGGTAGTCAGAAGCAAATATTTTTGAAAAGGGACAGGGTCAAAAGAGAAAATTGAATAAATGGGGATGGGATAGGATGGAGGGAAATATAGCTAGTCTTTCACAGAATGACTATTGTGGAGGTATTTTGCATGATGATACATGTGTGGCCTGTATTGAATTGCTTGCCTTCTTGGGGAGGAGGGTGGGGTAGAGGAGAGGAGAGAATTTGGAACTGAAAGTTCTAAAAACAAATGTTAACTGTTTTTACAAGCATTTGGGAAATAAGATATACAGGCAATGGGGCATAGAAATCTATCTTTCCCTACAAGAAAGTAAGGAAAAAGGGGATGGGGAGGGAGTGAGGGGATAGAAAGGAGGGCAGACTTGGGAAAGGGGCAAACAGAATGCCATCTTGGGGTGGAGGGGAGGGGAGAGATAGGGAGAAAATTTGTAACTCAAAATCTTGTGGAAATGAATGTTGAAAACTAAAAATAAATCAATTAATAAAAAAGATTTTCCCACTTCTGCAACTGACCAATCAATGAATTGTAATGTTCTCCTTCTATTTTTAGTACTTTCCATGTATATAAAAGTAGCTAGCACCCAAGGGGAGGGGTCCCTGATCACGTGGAAAGCCTTGGACCCACTTAATTAGGAACTTGTGATATCCCTAACAAATTGAATATGTGTGGAGCTCATTCTCAATGACTTTTGCTGCTGATTGGGATTTTATGGTCCACAGCTTGGTGTTAGGAAAGACATTCTAACAATGGGCAGTAACCCAAAGTAGAATGGGCTGACATTGGAAGTTTTCAGGCAGAGACTGAATGATTCCTTGTTGGGTGTAATGTAGAGGTGGTTCTTAAGGCCAGATTGGAATAGATGACCCCTGAGGTCCCTCCCAACCCTGGGACTCGGTGAAAAAGTTCTCCAATACTTGCCAGAGACCACTCAATTCACTGCTTATGACACCCTATGGTGGACGACATGAAGATCCCACAGAAATACTAACCATTGGGCATGAGCTCTACCACCAGCTTTGGGTAGGCTATGTTGGTGCAGCCTGCACTGGTGCCACAATGTTGCTCACACTCTGAAGGTACAGCACAGGCGATTTCATCTGTGGAAAGAACCAGAGAGAATTCCTGTCAGCCAGAGTCTAAGCAGCGAGGAGAGCCAAGCCCTCTGGTGTAGTAGCTTGAAAGGAAGCTTCTGAGTGTCTGCCTCAGCAGAGACTGATGGGCTTCAATATCCTGGGGTCAGGACATTCTGCTTGGTAGCTCCCAAGTAGAAGTGACCCCCTTGAGACATGTGCCCGATTTGAGATCTAGGGATAACATCTAGTAGGGCACAAAACCCTGTCCCTCTGCTTCCTACTTTTTCAGTGAACTCTCCCAGGATGTCTTGACTCTTAAAAACATATTAAAAACATATTTTATTGCTGTCCTTGTTATACCCCTTGAAGACAGTCACTTATTTTTGTCTCTGTATTCTCGAAACCATCACAGTTCCTGTTTGTAATAGGCACTAAATAAATGCTTGGCATTTGATTCATTACATCACAATCATTACTGGGGATTAAAAATGAAAATGAAATATCCTGTCCCTGCCCCAAGATTGAACCAAGAACAATAAATCCAGTATCATCCAATGGAGTGACTTCATCCAGCAAACTATACCATATTCTTTATTTAGATCCACCTTTTTCATTTGTTGAGGGGGTGTTCTGGACCCCTTAGTCAATCTCATTGTGCCTATAATCTCCTTCTCAACAAGTTTTTGAGCATAAAATAAAACAAAATCCACAGGATTCAAAAGGAAACTAATCATATAGGAAAAGCACAACATAAAGAGGTATTTTCTAAAGTTCACAGACCCCCAGGCTAAGAACCCTGATTTAAAGAATATTTCTGTATAATCAATCAGTCAGTCAACATGTATTATGTGTCAGTAACTATACTAAGCACTGGGGGTACTAAAAGAGGCAAACGACTCTCTCTGTTCTCAAGGAGCTTACAGTTTAATGGAGGTGACAACATGCAAACAAATATATACAAAGAAAATTCAATAGGAAACAATTAATGCAAGGTACTAGAATTAAGGGGTATTGGGGAAGGCTTTTTGTAGAAGGTGAGACTTTAGTTGGGACTTAAAGGAAGCCAGGGAGCTCAGTGGGTGCAGTTGAGTTCTAGGCATTTAATAGACTATGTCATTGTAAGAAGAGACAAACAGCATGTGAGCATGATGAAGGAGATTTGTGGTGCAGAGTGCTGGATTGACTATAGACCTATCCTCTCCAATCGAAATGCTCCCATTCAAAAAAACCTGTTGCCCCAAGGCAAGATAACTACCAGAAGACTTAATGTCAACAGATTAGAGCACTGCTCTGAACTGGAACAGTTTGTTGCTAACTTGGAGGGAAAGCAGAACCACCACATGTTTGGCAACTGCAGAGGAGAAAAGGAGCAGGCAACTTTCATAGATTTGGTGTGCAGCACTGCATTTACTCACCAGGGCCAGAACACTCGCAAACATCAAGGCTGGTTTGCTGAAAATGATGAGGAAATTCAGAAGCTGCTAAGAGAAAAACAAGAACTCCACAGGGTTTACCAGCAGGGGAGTTCATTCATCTCGAAGAAGTCAGTGTTTAACTCCATCAAAGGCAAATTACAAGAGAAGCTGAGAGAGATGCAGGATTCTTGGCTCAGTAAGAAGGCAGATGAAATTCAGTTTTATGCTGATAGTAACAATCCGAAGAGCTTTTATGATGCCCTGAAGGCTATTTATGAGCCATAGACCTATGGTGCATCTCAACAAACAGTGCTAATGGAGCCACATTGATTAGTGATAAGGACCTGATCCTGTAGAAATAGGCTGAACACTTCCAAAATATTCTCAACAGAACATCATCAATTAATGCTGAAGCCATTGACTGTCTACCTCAGGTTGAAGTCAATCTCTTTCTTGCCAAACTTACAACTGAGGAAGGGGTTTTGAATGTCATTAAGCTTCTTTTCTATGCCCCGGAATCTGATGCTGATTCTATTCCAGCTGAGATATACAAGGCGAGGGGTCCACTGCTCATACAAAAGCTGACTGAAATTTTCTGGGTTACATGGCAGAGGAGGTTGTCCCCCAGGAGTTTGAGAATGCCTCCATTTTCCATCTCTATAAAGGAAAAGGAAATAGGTTCTCCTGTGACTGTCACAGGGTGAGGGTGGGGTCCCTTTGTTGGTCATTGCCAGCAAGGTTCTTGCCAGAGTCTTCCTTCATAGACTGATCCTTCACCTGGCAGATGGTTATATACCCAAGAGACAGGGTGCCTTCAGAAAGGGCTGAGGAATGGCTGATATGATGTCTGCTGCCAGATAACTCCAGGAGCAGAACAAAGGCCTGTGCACGATGTTTGTAGATCTACTTAAAACCTTTGATACTTTCAGTCATGAAGACTTATGGAAAATGATGTCAAAATCTGGTTGCTCAGAGAAATTCATCATTATTGTTTGCCAATTTCATGACAGCATACTTGTCCAGGTCCTGTGTATGGATGATGCTCTCACACTTTCCAGTCACCAGTGAAGCAGAGCTGTGTGCTCGCTCCCATGCTTTTAAGCATTATATTTCCTGCGCTATTGTCAGCGCAATGAATGTTGTCACCTTCAGTGAAGATGAAAATGGCATTAAGGTCAGCTACTGCACTGATGGTAAATTATTTAACTTGAAAAAGCTACAACCAAACTAAAGTGGAGGGGGAGTATGGGATGTGACTTTTTGTTTGCAGATGATTGTGCATTCCAAGCAGCCTCTGAGGCTGAGATGCAAGAAAGTATGAATTGATTCTCTGCTACTCGTGCTAACTTTGGCCTAACAATTACCAGCAAGGAAACAGCCAGCACCACACCATCCATATGTAGAATCATCGGTTACCACAAAAGGTAATCAATGTAATCAGTGACAGGTGATTCAATTATTTTTCTCCCTATACAATTTCTATTCTTATTCTATTTCTATTAAAATTAGTTTCAACAAAAGTTATTTAATTTTGTGTTCTACACAGTGTCTATTTCATCTTTCATGATTTCCTCTGCCTTTTGATTGGTTAAGAATTCTCCCCTAAGCCAGAGTTTAGACAGCAGTTTGGGGTGGTGGTTATTACTGTTTTTAATCACAAAGAGAGCCCTTTTGTCTGGAAGCTTATGATCTGGGGATACATTTCAGTCCATGACTCTTTAGTAAGATAACAAAATAACTCTGCAGAAATCCAGTGAGGAAAACCTCTGTTAGCTAGAATCCAGCCAATCAGCATCAATTAAGTCCCTAGAAGTTCATTTCCCATGTTCAAGTTCTCACATTCCGACCCAAATCGTAACAAAACAGGTCCACGCCATGAATGGAGTAGCATCGCCAGCTTCCGGCTGTGTGCTGGTTTTTCTGCTTCATCCCCTGCTTATCTGCCTACATCCCCTACATCCCCTACATCCCCCTACGTCCCCCGCCCCAACAACTTTGGACCCTGGGCTCTGGTAGACAATCTTGTGCCTCTTTCCTTGAATCAGGACTTTATGCTACTTCCCAGGCATCTCCACACTGTGAGACTGCTTGTACTTTGGCCATCATCAGCCTCATCCCTCTTCCCAACCCTGTAGCCTAGATCTCTGTCCCCAAGCAGATGGGCTGTGATAGGTGAGACTTTGCTTCATCTTACTTGGAATACCTCCCTATCACCACCACCCCACTTTATGTGTTAACTTCCTCCATTAGAATTTCAGCTACTAGGGAGAAAGAACTATATTCCTGGTTAGTATTTGTATACCCAGTGCTTGGCACAGTGCCTGGCAGATGAAGAAAGCACTTAGATTTTCTATCTATCTATCTATCTATCTATCTGTCTGTCTGTCTGTCTGTCTGTCTGTCTGTCTGTCTGTCTGTCTGTCTGTCTGTCTAGCTAGCTATGCATCCATCTGTCCATCTTTTTGTCTATTAATTCACTGATGTTATCTGTCTAGCCATCTATTTATTTGTATCTGTCTGTGTGTCTATCTCTTTCACCTATCTATATTGGATTGTCTATGCATGTCTGTCTATATATATATACATACATATATATATATGTCTTTATGTATGTTTATGTATCTATCCATCCATCCATCCATATATATGTATGTGTGTATGTATGTATGTATGTATGTATATATGTATGTATCCATCTATTTGTGTGTGTGTCTTTCTGTCCATCTATCTAGCTGACTAGTGAACTAGCTAGCTACATGTATCTATCTCTCTGTGTCTGCGCCTATCTTTCTGTCTGTCTGTCTATTTACCTATCTGAGAGTCTGCAGGAGATTGCTTAGGCCTTTCAGCCTGGGCACCAGATGGGGGCTGGACAGTGACTCAGGAAGACAGACTGTGGGGGAGGAAAGAGGGAGCTCCACTCAACAGTTCTTTCCAACAGCCAATGGACTTTCACAAGCAAAGAAGAAATGTCCCCCTCTCCTTTTGCCAGCTTCTCCCCCACTGCTAAATCTTCTCAATTATTTTTCCTCTGTGCTGCTCCTAAAAGTCATTTGAGCTTAGTTTAATTTTAGTGTATGGAGAAAGGGCTGGGAAAGACACAACATGCTATTACCTCTCTGCTCCTGCTTCACTCTCCTTCCAGGAATGGCCTTGGGCTTTGTCACCCCCTGGAGACAGCCAGAGACAGAATGCTGATCCCCCTACCCCCTTCCCCAGGCACTACAAGTGAAGCAGGAAGGCAGCCCTTGCCTTCCTATGGAGGACAAAGGCCCCTCTCTTCCACTGAGGCTAATGGAAGCCAGGCCAGAAGAACAAAGGTGGCATTTCTGTACTGATCCTGAAACTTCACAGGGGAACAATATTGAGAGGAGGGAGAACAAAAGAGCCATGGGAGGGGCAGAACCATGGAGCTCTGGGAAACCCAGTCACTTGGCTCCTTTTTTCCTATGTTCCTCTATGTTATATGTGTCCCTGGGGGTGGGGAGGATCACAAACAGCAGAGAAAGCTGTAACCTGTGGGGCTATGCCAAAGGACTGGGACAGCAATACTGCTACATCACAGTGCCAGGAATAACCCCTTCCCCTTTCTGTGGAGTGGCACAGTTGATGTAATGCTAGGCTTGGACTCAGGAAGGCTTGTTGTGATTTTGGGCAAATCACTTAACCTCTGTTTACCTCAGTTTCCTCAACTGTAAAATTATTAAAAATAATACTCCCAGGGTTGTGAAGATCAAATGAGATGTTTGTAAATAATTTAGCAAATACCTGGCACACATTGGCACTTAATAAATGCATGTTTCCTTCCTTCTCTCCATTCTCTAGAATGAGCTTATAAAAAAGACTTGGGACCCTGCAGTCAGAAGTCATGGGACCTCCACAACATGATCTTCAATCAGCTCATGAATTCCTCCTTACTAAAGCAGGGAAGCTGGCACTTTAAAAATATGAGAATAGAAATAACAGGTGTTTTGGGGGCCACTCATCACCAGATTGAAAGTTAAATTAGTGTAGATGTCCTGTTCCACAAGGGTTCCATCACAACTTGAAAGTACCATACAGATCTAGATCCAGAAGCAGGTCTAGAACCCTAAAGGGCCTTAGAGGCCACTTGGTTTAACCCTTTAATTTCATGGATTAGGAAGCTCAGGCCCAGTGATGAGAGTGACTTGCCAAGTGGTAAGGGACAATCGCATGGCTAGTAAGTTACAAGCTTAGATCCAAACTCAGGTCTCATTGACCTCAAGTTTAGTGCAAGAATCTTCCCTTGTGATATATCTTTCCAAATTGCAAGTTCCCCTGAAAATAGTACACACCCCAAAATAAGATCTTCAAGAGAAAAGAATTTGCAGAGGAACACATGATAATAATACTCATAACTGACCATGAGGTAGAGAAGATGTATGGTGAACACTTGGACCATCGCAGTATTTCCCAGAGCCTGAGGCTGAGCAGATGTCAGGGAGGACTTACCTGGGAACAGAATGCGGCTGATCATACCAGGCATCACTATGAGGAAGAGGGGCAGCAGCTTCAGGTAGGCACACAAGATGCAGCCAGCCTTCACATGGGACAGGTTCTTCCCTGAGAGGCACCTCTGCACGATTACCTGCAAGGGAAACAGAAAGCGTGGATTGGAAAGGGCCCCAGGGCTCCCTTATTCAAGTTAAAAGGTGCCCCTGCCTACAGAGGGGGAATGTGGCCTGATCCTCATTTCAGGTAATGGGTAGAAGTTCCAGGTACTCAGCCTTCAGCTCAGTGTAAGAAACAATGTACTAGCATTGGAGCTGTCCAGCACTCCAGCACTGGAATCCACAGCCTAGGAGGTAGGTAGTGAGTTCCTTACCAAAGGAGATATTCGATCAGAAGATTGACAACCTTAAACCTCCCATGACCCCTCTTCCCCCAGCTGCTCAGCTGAGAACCTTAAAAACCTCATATTTCATAGGATAAAAGGGAAGGCATTCACTCTGAACTCCCTCTTCTCCCCTCTTCTTCATCTCCTATCACTCAGGTTCCTCTTTTAAGCCTGTCTCATAGGCTGAAGTGGCCTTAATGCTTATCAAGTTTAACCCCTCCACCTGCTCAAGTGATCCCATTTCATCCCATCTCTTCCAATACATTGCCCCCCTCTCTGTAATCCCCACTGTTTCAATTATTTTCCATTTCTCTCTGTTTACTGGCTCATTTCCTACTGTCTACAAACACTCCTAGGTCTCCTTTATGCTGAAAAAGCCCTCACTTGATCATTATATCCCTACTGTTGTAGAGGACAGCACCTTGTGCCCAGTCCCTCAAGCTCCCATCCCAGTAGTCATCCTGGACTCCTCACTTTCTCTCCCCCTGCCATATCCAAACTGGCGCCAAGGCCTGCCCACTTCACCTGTACACCATCTCTCAAATACAGCCCCTTCTCTCCTCTGACACTGCCACCCTTCTGGTACATACCCTCAACAACTCATACCTGGATAATTGCAGTAGCTGCTGGAGGCTCTGCCCATGTCAAGTCTCTCTCCAGTCCAACCTCCATTTGTCCACTAAAGTGATTTTCTTAAAGTACAGGTGCAACCATGTCACCCTCTACTTAGTAAACCCTAGTGGGATCTCATTGCTTCTAGGATCAAATACAAAATGCTGTCTAGCATTCAAAGCTCTTCATCACCTAGCCCCCTCTTACCTTTCCAATCTTCTCACATTGTACATCCCACCCATGTTCTCTTCCATCCAGTGGCCCTGGCCTCCTGGCCCTCCCACAAACATGACCCTCCATATCTCAGCTCTGGGCACTTCCTCTGGCTATCCCCTGTGCCTGGAATGTTCTCCCTCCTCCTACTGACCTCCCTGACATCCTTCAAATACCAACTAAAATCTAACCTTCTACAAGTCGCCTCCCCCAAACCCTTATTTCCAGGGTCTTCCCTCTGTTGATTATCTCCAATTAACCTGTAGATAACTGTTTGTGTCTAGTTGTTTGCATGTTGTCTCCCCACCCACCATGAGACTGTGAGCTCCTTGAGGATGGGGAATTTTTGCCTCTTTTTGTACCACGAATACTTAGTACAGTTCCTGGTACATAGTAGGTGCATAATAAATGTTTATTGACTAACTAACTGGTTCTGGCATCAGAGAGTCTAGGTTCAAACCCATCTCTTACAACTACCCTGTGTGTGACCTCAAGCAAACATTTGAATGTCTCCGCTCTGAGCATTGGTTTCCTCATCTGTAAGATGGACGTATTGGACTCTATGATCAGTGTGATCCTCTGACTTTTGCTGCTGATAAGGGGACGTGATAAAGGGCAGATCATGGTCCAAATGATGGGAGGAGGGGAAGGAGAGCAATGACCTTGACTTTCATGAGTGTTTGTGCAGAAAAAGGCTGGATTCAAGGTAGGGAAGGGAATTGAGGAAATGATTTTGGGAACATGGAGTATTGGCTGAAAACACGGTTTAAAGAAGTTTTTGGTGAATTAATGTATGATTATTGCATACTGGCTCATTGAGGCAAGCTGGGGGTGCTTGTGGACACATTCCTCATCTCAAGGTTAATGTCCTGAAAGACAACCATGAAATCATCACAAACCACCTCTTGTTGCTTCTAATCTTTTCTTGTTCTTTTTCTTGATTACCTTTTCATGCTTCTCTTGGTTCTTGTGTTTGAAAGTCAAACTTTCTATTCAGCTCTGGTCTTTTCACTGAGAAAGCTTGAAAGTCCTCTATTTTATTGAAAGTCCCTATTTTGCCTTGGAGCATGATACTCAGTTTTGCTGGGTAGGTGATTCTTGGTTTTAATCCTAGCTCCACTGACCTCTGGAATATTGTATTCCAAGCCCTTAGATCTCTCAATGTAGAAGCTGCTAGATCTTGGGTTATTCTGATTATGTTTCCACAATACTGAAATTATTTCTTTCTGGCTGCTTGCAGTATTTTCTCCTTGATCTGGGAGCTCTGGAATTTGGCAACAATATTCCTAGGAGGTTTCTTTTTGGGATCTATTTGAGGAGG
>CM053622.1:7599218-7623221 GCA_028646595.1 Phalanger gymnotis
TAGTTGGGAAGAAAGTGCTTTATAGGCTTCAAAGTCCTGGAGAAATGGGAGACATGATTATCATGAAGTAATTGCCACTCTCTGAGCTTCACTTCTTATCTCTTCAAAGAGGCCTTAAACTGAGTGATCTCTAAGGTTCTTTCTTGACTCCAGAGGTCTACACAATCTAAGTTCCATTAGCTTTTTTATTAGCCAGGAATTCATGGCCAGCTCTTGGGGCCCCGCCTTGACATCAAGACAGGGGAATGGTCTGGTTGACCTCCAGTCCTCTGGTTTTTATGATTAGGTGGTTATAAAATCATGCTGATCATTGTCCACTTTTTCAGATAAGTAAAGTATATCTGGCATTCTAGATTGGCCTGATGGATCAATAGATGATAGTTGAGACCTGGAAGAACCTTGGAAGCCATCTGGTTTCACTCCTTCATTTTACAGAGAAGGAAACTGAGACAGACAGAGGTTAAGTTACTTGCCAAAGGTCTTACAACTAGTCAGTGTCTGCAAGTTTTGAACCTAATTCTTGGGCTTAAGCCCCCTTGAAAGTAAGACTGAGCAATTTACCCTCAAAGAGACAAGCTAAAGTGAGTCCAGAAGAGGCTAAGAAGTATAGTGAGGGGCCAAAGAGAGAACATGACAGCTGTGCTCATATGTTAGAAGGCCTATTCCAAAAGGGCAGAATTAGTCTTTTTTTTAGCTTGTCACCAAAGGACAGAACCAGGAGCCATGAGTGGAAGTTACAAGAAGGCAGAATTAGTCTCAGTGTTAGAAAAAATCATCTTAACAATTGGTGTCATCCTGAAGTGGAATGGGCTGCCATTGGAGGTCTTCAAGCAGAAACTGATGAAACCCTTGTTGGTATAATGTAGAAAGGATCCTTAGTCAAGGCCAGATTAGAATATATGACCCATGAGGTCCTTCTGAACCTCGGGACGTGGTGAGAAAGACCTCCAATACTTGCCAGACACCACTCAAATCACTGTTCCTGACACCCTACAGTGGGTGACATGAAGACACCACAGGGACACTAACCATTAGGCATGAGCTCTATCACCAGCTTTGGGTAAGCCATGTTGGTGCAACCCACACTGGTGCCACAGTGCTTCTCACATTCTGAAGGCACAACACAGGCAATTTCATCTGTAGAGAGAGCCAGAGAGAATTCTGGTCAGCGAGGGTCTAAGCAGTGAGGAAAGCCACACCCACCAATTTAGCAGCTGAAAAGTGAACTTCTGAGTGTCTGCCTTGGTAGGGGTTGATGGACTTTTCCTGGGGCCAGGACATTCTGCCTGGCAGCTCCCACATAGAAGTGATCCTGTTGATACATGCCCAATTTGAGAGCTGGGGCTAACAGCTAGGAGGGCATAAAAACCTGTCCCTCTGCTTCCCACTTTTTCACTGAACTCTCCCCAGTTGTCTTGAGTCTTAAAAACATTTTTCAAAAACACATTTTATTGCTGTCTTTGTTATACCAACCATCACAGCCCCTGGCACAGAGTAGGCACTAAATAAGTGTGCATCATTTGATAGCTTACATCACAATCAGTTCTGAGGGGTAAAAAAAAAAAACAACTTCTGCCCCTCACCCAAGATTGAACAAAGAACAATAAATCCAGTAACATCCAATAAAGTGACTTCATCTGATAATGTATATAATGTTCTTTATCTAGACCAGGTTGTTGTCATCTTTTGGAAAGTGTTCTATATACCTTAGGCAATCAGATGGAACCTTTAGATCCCCATCTCAATATACTGTTTTTAAGTACATAAAATAAAACAAAATATATACGTTTCAGGGACAGCTACACGGTGCAGTGAATACAGTACTGGCCCTGGAGTCAGGAGAACCTGAATTCAAAGCCTTCCTCAGATCCTTACCAGCAACGTGACCCTGGATAAGTCACATAACCCCTATTGGCAACAAAAAAAAAATACATCGGATTCAAAAGGAAACTGACCATACTGAAACAAAGCAACCAAAAAGAGGTGTTTTTGAAGTTCACAGATCTCCAGGTTAAGAACCTCTGATGTGTAGAATATTTATCTATATTCAATCAGTCATTCAACATTTATTAAGTCCCTACTATGTATCAGGCACTATGCTAAGCACTAGGGTTACAAAAAAAGGCAAAAGACACTCTCTATCCTGAAAGAGCTTACAATCTCATGGAATAGGATAACAAGCAAACAAAAACATTCAAAGAAAGGTACATACAAGATAAATAGGAAATAATTAACAGAGGGAAGACATTATAATTGAGAAGGGGAAAGCCTTTTCTAGAAGGTGGAATGTTAGTTGGGATTAAAAGGAAGCCAGAGAGATCAGTAGTCAGAGCAGAGGATGGAGAGTTTTCCAGGCCTGGGGCATGACTTGAGAGAATGTCTGGAGCCAAGAGATGGAGGGTCTTGTTTATGGAACAGAGAGGAGGCCAGTGTCACTGGATCAGAGAGTGCAAGGTGGGGAATAAGGTGTAAGAAGACTGGAAAGGGAGAAAGAGTAAGGCTCTGAAAGCCAAACAGGATTTTGTATTTGCTCCTGAAGGCAAAATGAAGCCAGTGGAATTCATTTAGTAGGGAGTGACATGGTCAGACATGAGTTTTACGAAAACCACTTTAGATGCTGAATGGAGGATGCACTGGAGTAGAAAAAGACTACAGGCAGCAGACTTCCCAGCAGCTATGGTAATAGTCCAGATGTGATGTGATGAGGGTCTGCACCAGGGTAGAAGCAGTGTCAGAGGAGAGAAGGGGGAGTATTTGGGAGATGTTGCAAAGGTGAAATCAGTAGGCCTTGGCAAAAGCTTGAATATAGGGGTGTGTGTGAGAGATAGGGAAGAATTCAGGATGCCATCTGGGTTGGGACCTTGGAGGGCTGGGAAGAGTGTGTTGCCCTAGACAGTATTAGGGAAGGTAGGGCGGGGAGAACAACGAGTTCTCTTTCGGATGTATTGAGTGTAAGAAGTCTACTGGACTTCCAATCTGAGATATTTGAAAGGCAGTTAGAGATCCACTTTAGACCCCTAACTATCTTATACAATGATTTTTTCAGTTTTGATACTCAGCATTCAACTTCTTTTAGGGATATTTGAATAACCTCTCAAAGTATGGAGGCATCATGATAAAACAGAACAAATATGGGGTCTGGAGTCAGAGGACCTGGGTTCAAATCCAACCTCAGCTATTACTAGTGTGTCCCTAGTTGACTTCACTTAACTTCTGTGTGCCTCAATTTCCTCAAATGTAAGATAGAGATGATAATAATACTTATCTCTTATGGTTGTTGTGAGGCTCCAATGAGATATTATTTTTAAAGTGCTTAGCACAGTGCGTGGGACATAATAGGTGCTTAATAAATGTTTGTTTCCCTCCTTCCTACTACCTGTCCTCTGAGTCCATTCTGCCTCTAGATCTATGATCCTATCTTTTATTCACACGGTAACCATTGTGTCAGGAAGACTTGAGTTCAAATCCAGTGTCAGACACTTCCTAGCTATATGACCCTGGGCAAGTCACTTAACCTCTGATTGCCTGACAAAATGGATCCACTGGATGCAATGGAGAAGAAAATGGCCAAACCCTCCAGTATCTTTGCCACAAAAACCTCAAATGGGGTCGTGAAGGATTGGACCCGACTGAAAAAAAAGAAAAACAACAACAGCCATTGTTCTATATTTTTCTCTTGGTTCTGCTGATTTTCTTCTACATCAATTTATGCAATTTGTGCTGAATTTTACTAAATTGTTCATATTTTTCATTACTAACAATACATTAATATTCCAGTATACTCATATGCCTCAGTTCTTTCAACCATTCTCCAATCAATGGGCACCCAATTTGTTTCCAATTCTTTGCTATCACAAAAGTGCTTCTCCAATTTTTTTGTTGTGCTGTCAACCTGCATCTCTGTCATTGACCTTCTTGGGGACTGCACTCAGGCATGGGACTGCTGAGTCAAAGTGTATGGAAAGTTTCAGCATTTTTCTTCCATTTATTTCAAACTGCTCTCCAGAAAGGTTTGACCAGTTCCCACCTCCACCAACAGTTTATGTGTAACTGTTTTCCCATGGCCCATCCACTGATGATTATTCCCATTGTCTGTCATCTTTGCCAATTTTCATGGTTTAACATAAAAAGCTGGAGCTTTTGTAACTTACGTTTGTCTTATTTTGAGCATATTTTCAAATGGCCATTCATAGTTTGAAATTCAGGTGGAAATAGAATTGAATTACAGGTGAAAATAGACAATAGTACTATAATAGTGGGAAACTTCAATCTTCCCCTCTCAGGACTAGGTAAATCTAGCCAAAATTAAATAATAAAGAAGCCAAGGAAGTGAATAAAATTTTATATAAGCTAGATATAATAACTATCTGGAGAAATTGAATGGGAATAGAAAGGAATATGCCTTTTTTCTCAGTGCTACAAGGTACTTTACAAAGATTGATCATATATTTATTAAGGCATAAATATTTCATACTTGAAAGCAGAAAAACAAGCATAAAATGCACCTTTTCAGTTCACAATGCGATAAAAATATATTTAACGAGCGACCACAGAAACATAGAAAAAAACTAATTCGAGACTAAATAACATATTATTAAAAATGAGTGGATTAGAGAACACATCATAAAAACAATCAATAATTTCATTAAAGGGAATTACAATAATGAAACAACATATCAAAACCTATGAGATACAGCAAAAGCAATAATCAGAGGAAAATTTTTATCAATAAAATAGAAAATAACAGACCAATGAATAGGATATGCAATTTTTAAAAACTAGGAAAAGAACAAACTAAAAATCTCCAATTGAACACTAAATTGAGAGTTCTAAAAATTAAAGGTGGGATAAATAAAATAGAGTTTAGAAAACCACTATATAAATAAATAAAAATAGGAGTTGGTTTTATGAAAAAAATACAACCATTGGTTAATATGATTTTAAAAAGAAAGAGAAGAAAAACAAATCACTAGTATTAAAAATGAAAAGGGTAAATATGCCACTACTGAAGATGAAATTAATGCAATTATAAGGAATTATTTTGACAATTATAACCCAATAAATTTAACAAATTAAGTGAAATGGAAGAATATTTACAAAAATATAAACTGTCTAGATTAGCAGAAGAGTAAATAAAATATCTAAATAGACCTATTTTAGAAAAAGAAATTGAATAGGCCATAAATGTGCTTCCTAAGAAAAAGGCATCAGCACCAGGTAGATTTACAAGTGAATTCTATCAAACATTCAATAACCAACTAATTCTAATATTAAATAAATTATTTGGAATAATAGGCCAAGAAGGGGTCTTACCTAATGCCTTTTATGAAACAAATATTATATTGATACCTAAAGCAGGAAGAGTAAAAGCAGGCCCCCTGCTGTAAGGCTAGCTGCTGCTGCTGTTCTTGGGCCATGCTACCCTGCCACCCCATTGAAGCAGACCTTTCCTACTAGGCTCGTAAGCTGCTTCCCTGCTCCTAGGGCAATTCTAAGGCAGTTTTGTACTTGTTCGAAGAGGAATTTGGAAGAACTTCAGAGGGGTTCTTCCTCACTCCACCATCTTGGCACCAGAAGCCCAATAGTACCATATCTTAAACTATAAGTCAGTAATTATCAAAATTATCTACTATTGGCTAAGAAATAAAAAGGTAGATCAGTGGAATAGAGTACAATCTACAGTGGCAAATGACTACAGTAACCTTTTCTTTGACAAGTATAGACTTAAGTTTGGGGTATAAGAATTCATTATTTAGTAAAAGTTGTTGGGAAAGCTGGAAAGCAGTCTGAGAGAAATTGGGCATAGACCATTATCATACACCATTTACCAAGATAAGTTCAAAATGGATGCATGACCTAGATATAAAGGAAGATATTACAAGTAAATGGGGAAATTAGTTATCAGACTTATGGATAGGCAAATAATTTATTAATAAATAAGAGATAGAGAGCAGCATGAGGTGTAAAATGTATAATGTTGGTTGCATTAAATTAAAAAGAAGTTGTATGAATAAAACCAGTGTAGTCAAGATCAAAATGAAAGCAAAAAATTGTGGAGAAATTTTTATGGACTGTTTCTAGTATAAAGGTCTCATATCTCAAATATATAAAGAGCTTTGTCAAATCTATAAGAATGAGTCATTCCTCAACTGATAAAGGATATGGACAAGCAGATTTCTAATGAAGAAATCGGAACAATTTATAGTCATATAAAAATGCTCTAAATCATTATTGATTAGAGAAATGCAAATGAAAACAACCTTGAGATATGATTTTACACCTATCAAATTGGCTAATATGATGGGAGAAAGTGACAAATGTTGGAGAGGATATGGAAAGTCAGTGACTAATTCATTGTGAGCTGGTCTAACCATTTTAGAGAGTAATTTGGAATTATGCCCAAAGAGTTATACAACTGCCTATAACCTTCATCCTAGCAATACCACTATTGGTTCTGTTTCTCAAGATAATTAGGGAAAAAGGAAAAGAACCTATATGTCCTAAAATACTTATAGCAGTTCTCTTTGGGGTGGCAAAGAACTTGAAATTGCAGGGATGCCCATCAATTGGGGAAAGGCTAAGTCAGTTGTGGTATATGATTGTGACGGAATACTACTGTGCTACAAAAAAGTCATGAGGCTGATGAAATATTTTATGAAATAATGAAGAGTTAAATGGGCAGAACCAAGAGAATCTGACATGTATTAACAGCAACATTGTTTTAAGGACAACTTTTAGCGACTAAGTAATTTTGACTACTATAAACACCCAAATTAGCTACAAAGGACCTATGAAAGAAGATGCTCTCTATATCCAGAGAAAGACCTGCTAAATAGATGCATGTATAGTATGGATTCACATATGTACGCACGCGCGCACACACACACACACACACACACACACACACACACACTTCTACAATGCAGGAGAGGGGCAAGAAAAGAAAGTTATATGATAACTTTATTCTAAATTTGAAAGGAAAATCAAGTTGCACATAATACATTTGCAGTTTCATGTACAAAAATTAAATAAAACAACAACAAAGAAATGAAAATGAACCCAAATGTCCCATTCCAGAAGGGTTCCAGGTAATCAAAGTTCCATCACAACCTGAAAGTACCATACAGATCTAGATCCCGAACAAGATCTAGAACCAGAAGGGGCCTTAAAGGCCACTTTGTCCAGTCCCTTCATTTCATGGATTAGAAGGCTCAAGCCCAGTGATGAGAGTGACTTGCCAGGTGGTAAGGGACAATCACATGGCTAGTGAATTACAAGCTTAGACCCAAATTCAGGGATCATTGACCCCAAGTTTAGTGCTCTTCTCTTGTGCTATATCCCTTCCAAATTGCAAACCCCTCTGAATATAGTCCACATCCCAAAATCAGATCTTGAAGGGAAAAGGATTTGTAGAGAAACACATGATAATAACACTCATTACTGATGACAAGATAGAGTAAATGTGTGGTCAACACACTTGGACCATCGCAGTGTTTCCTAGAGCCTGAAGGTGAGCAGATATCAGAGAGCACTTACCTGGGTACAGAATACGGCTGATCATACCAGGCATCACCATAAGGAAGAGGGTCATCAGCTTCAGATAGCCACACATGATGCAGCCAGCCTTCACATGGGACAGGTTCTTCCCTGAGAGACATCGCTGCACAATCACCTGCCACGGAAATAGAAACAAAAAGTGTGGATAATGCCCCAGGGTTCCCTTACTCAAGTTAAAAGATACCCCTGCCTACAGAGGGGAATGTGGATGGATTCTCATTTAAAGCAATGGGTGCAAGTTCTACATAGGCAACCTTCAGCTCAGTGTAAGAAAGAATTCTCTAGCATAGGAGCTGTCCAGCACTCCAGCACTGGAATGGACAGCCCTAAGAGGCTTAGGAAGTGAGTTCCCCACCCCAGCAGATGTTCAATCAGAAGATGGACAATCACCTATTTATAATCTTATAGACAGGCAATTGGACTATTTGGCCCCTCAGACAGTGAGGCTGGGTTTTTTTTTGTTTTGTTTTGTTGTTTGTTTTGTTGTTGTTTCAGCTGGCCAAATTACAGTATTGAAGGAAATGAGAGAAATGTGTCACAGCAGAGAAAGTATGATTTTGTTGATTGTGCCCTGCCAAGCCTAAACCTCTGACCACTCCCACCTTCCACTATCTCCTTCATATGTATTGCTGAAGGAAGGTCATGAAAATCATGAAAATGTTCTAATCCGCTCCACTACAAATTTATGTTACACTTCAACTGGGTCCTCACTGCTGTTTGGCAATCCTATACCTCTCTTATCAGCTCATGTTCCCATTCTGCAAAGTGTCCCTTTCAGACATTCTCATCCCTCCTCATATTTCTCATGGCTCACCCTATTCCCACCTTCTCAGCTGAGAACCTTAAGAATTTCATAATTTACAAAGAAAAAAATCAAAGCCATTCTCCATGAACTCCTTCTTCTCCTTCCTCCCCATCTCCTATCATTCATAGGCTTTCTGCCACCTTCTCCTCCTTCACCTCTCTCTCACAGCATGAAATGGACTAAGTCCTTACCAAGGTTAACCTCTCCACCTTCTCAAGTGATTCCATTTCATAATGTCTCCTCCAACACATTGTCTCCCCTTTCTGTTACCCTCACTCTCCCCTTCAATCTCTCTCCTCTACTGGCTCATTCCTTACTGCCTAAAAGAAGTTGATGACACTGCCATCCTGAAAATACTCTCACTTAATCCTTCCATCCCTACTGATGTAGAAGACAATATCATCCTCCCAGTCCCCCAGGCTGTGTCCATAAGGTAAAATGGGCTCCTTATTACTTAGTTTGGGGGTGCCCTTGAGGAGTTTGGCTTTTGTTTACTTTGAGTGAAAATACTTTCAGCTGTACTAAGCCCCTGGCCCAAAGCCCTATCAGGTGTGAAACCTGTGTGGGCCTAGATTAGTGACTTAAGAGGGGCCAACTCGGGAACCAATGTTCTCTGGTCTCTGGTCGTTGAGGCAGGGCTTGAGAATGCCAGAGGCTTGGCTGTGAGGAGAGGCTAGCTAAGAGACCAATTACAGCTGAAGCTGAAAAAAGCTGAAGCAGGAGACCTGTGTGAACCCAGGAGTGCGAGCAAGGACTTGAGGCCAGTAAATATGATTTGGCTAAATACTATCTTGTTTCTTTGTGGCCTCCTGGTTACTCTTGTGAGGCGGGCCTATTGGGCCTGGGGTTTTTTCGTCAAGATGTTGGAATAGGGAGGCTAGTTTGCTAATTTGTTGCTCTGGGGCCTAAATAAATGTTCTGTTGCTTTCTACTTAGAGAATCTCTCATACCTTGCAATCTTGAACCATTCAGATATATATATATATAATATATGGTCCTTTTTGAGATCATAAATCCGGCCTTCCTACTATACAGGCTCACACCCTAGGAGCTATCCTGGACTCCTCACTCTCTCTCGCTTTCTATATCCAAGTTGGTACCAAGAACTGGATTTCACCTCTACAGCACCCATCCAATATGTCCCCTTCTCTCCCCTCACACTTCCCCCTTCCTGATGCAGGCCTCCATCACCTCATGCCTGCACTATTGCAATAGCTGCTGAGGTGAGGGGGTGTCTGCTGCCTCAAGTCTCTTCCAACTCCAGTCCATCCTCCATTCAGCCACTAATGTGATTTTCCTAAAGCTTGGGCTTGATCTTGTCACACATAAACACACACATACATACACACACAGAGGCTCTCTCTCTCTCTCTCTCTCTCTCTCTCTCTCTCTCAATAAACTTCATTGGCTCCCTCTGGCCTCCAGGAGCTAATACAAAATGCTATTAGGCATTCAAAACCCTTCATAACTTTGTCCTCTCCTCCATTTCCTGTCTTCTTACATCTCACTCCACAACATGTACCCTTTTATCCACTTACATTGACCTCCTGGCTATTTCACAAACAAGAACCTCCATCTCTCAGGTCCAGGCATTCTCTCTGTCTCCCATTGTCTGGAATGCTCTATCTCCCCCTCTTTGATGATTAACCTCCCTAGGTCTCCTTGAGTACCAACTAAAATCCCACCTTCTAAGAAAACCTTTCTCAACTCCTCTTAATTTTAGTGCCTTTAAGCTGTTATTTCCTATTTATCCTGTATATAGCTTGCTTTTATGTAGTTGTTTGTATGCTATCTCCCCCACTAGATGGTGAGCTCCTTGGGGATGGGAAATTTTTGCCTCTTTTTTGTATGCCAAAAGCTTAGCATAGTGCCTGGCACATAGTAGGTGCATAATAAATGCTTGTTGGCTAACTGGTTCTGCAGTCACAGAGCCTGGGTTCAAATCCCATCTCTGACATTTGCTCCACGTGTGACCTCCAGCAAATCATTTAAATATCTCTGGGCCTCAGCTTTCTCATCTGTAAAATGAAGGCATTGGACTCTATAACCAGTGTGATCCTGTGAATTTTGCTCCTGATGGGTAGACACAATAAAGGGCAGAATGGGTCAACTGAGAGGGGAGGACAATTACTTCACTTTTCAAGATCTTTTGCGTACGAAAAATCCTGGATTCAATTAGGGAAGAGAAATTAGGAAATAATTTTGGGGAACACAAAGGGTGTTGGCTGAAAATGTCATTTAGATGAATTAATGTATAATTAATACATGCTGGCTCATTGAGGCAAGCTGGGGATGCTTGGGGACGTATGCCTAATCTCTTGAGGTTAATGTCCTGAAAGGCAGCAATGAAATCATCACAAACCCACCCTTTTGCTTCTAATCAGAGAGAGGATGCCATTATTTCTATTGAATAGAGAAAATCTAAGTGGTCCTTAGCCCTCTTTTCTCTTATGGACATCTCACCTGGTCCGCGCACCAGTACCAAACAGAAACAAGGTTCATTCCAATGACGATTCCTGGCCATGGCAATTCACCAGTGATGGGATCCTGGAATAAGTGGAAGGAGTCTGCTTTGGGTGTGTAGCATTCTGGGCTCAGAGTTACATTGTTGTCTGTGATGACAGATGGGATGGCTTTCATGTACTTCTCAGTGAAGGCCTCATACCCTCCCACTTCTGCAAAAGCTAAAAAAAATCAGAAAAAAAACCTTAACTCTGAACATCCAATGACAGGCAAGAGGTAACATCAGGTGAACCTGTCCTCACACCATGATAAACATGTCCACGTACATGAATGTCATCAACATCCATAGTGTCGCAAACCTATTGTTCTTCCCACCCCTCTTCTAAAAGCCTTTCCTGATCCCTTCTTTCATTCTCTTTCCAGTCTCAATTTATCTCATGTCATGCTCACTTGTGGATTCATTATTTTCCTCTGGGAGAATGTAAGGTTCTTGAAGGCTGGGATGGTTTCCTTTCTGTTTTTGTTTCCTAGTGCCTAGTATGGTGCCCAACATGGTATTACAATAGTCTTTCCCCATGACCTTCCTCTAATTTCTTCTTTTCAAGTGGAGGTCACCCAAGACTCACAAAGAGGAAAATATCCAAACGCAAAATCTGGAAGGTTCTACTCTGCTAGGAAGTTTGAGTGCTGGCTCAATGATGGATTATGTGTGTTTGTCATCTGAGGAATCAGACTGAATTCAGAGAGACTTGTCTCTAGTTCTTCTGCCAGATGACCCTTTTGGTCTGTTTGGTTGGTTTTTTGCTTTCTTTTTTTGTTTTGTTATTTGCTATAGCAATGCCTATATATTGTCTCCTGAAGCATGGAGGAGTTATGATCTATATCACTCTGGGGAGAAGGGGAAAGTGGACTTCGCCAATGAAATTACATATCTATGAAGCACTGGTTTGTTGCCAGCAATGTATTCCTGTTTGTTTTTTAGTTAATTAGCACCCTGTATTACACTGTCTCAGTGCTTAGCACAATTCCAGGCATGTAGTAGGTGCTTAATAAATTATTATTGACTGACTGATTGATATAGGTACAAGAAGAAAATTTTGTCCTAGGTCAGTGACCTACTAGGGGTGTGTTAACACAAAACTACTTCCTTAGGACCACCAAGCCCCAACATTACACCAAGCACTATGAAATCCCACAATGGAGTCCCCACTCACCCAGAAATCACAGAGAATTGGATAAATTTTCCCTAAATTATTGTCTAAATTCTTTGACCCTGGGCACGGCATATGTAACTCACAATTAGACTTTCATGGGGGGTACTCCCATTACCAATGAAGACAGCAACCACTTCACACTGTAATAGAAATCTAATTCCTCAAGGTCTGGTCAGCTTAATTTCTCTCTTTGAATTTCCAGTGTGTCAAGCACATAGTAAGTATCCATCCTTTCACTGGATTCACATTTGAAGATTTTCCATCTCAGTGGCACTAGAAAGAATGTGTGTTTCTCTGGAAGAGCCTTTAGGGGACACAAGGCCACCTCTATATAATAACAGATCTTCAGAGGAGGTAGCTCACATGCCAGGGAAACAAACATTGGGTTCTCCAGTGCTGCAGAAGCAGTCCTATTTCTGCATCACATAGTCAGCAAAATGCAGAACTAGATGTTTTCTCTGATTGTGACAAACAATAACTCTCCAAAACAGGAATTATGTGCAAAAGAGAAAACAACTTCATTTGTTTCCACTGTTTAAGACACCAAGAACCCATACAAAGGAAAGAAAATCAATGAACTAGCAACAGAGAAGGCTAATATCTATGACCATGCCATGCTCACCCAGAACTCCTTCCCTCATTACCCACTGGGCAGTAAAACTGCACAAGCCCACTCCCAAACTTGCAACAGAATTCAACTCCACACTCTGCCACCCTCCTCCATGATGCCAAGGAGTGCCAAGCTGAAGAAATTTGATCAGGTTGTGATAGCAGCAAGGGGGATTAGGGTAGCATCACTATAGAGCTTCATGAGAGAATAGGGCAGGACATGTTCTGTGTTTGGGGTGTATAGGGATGACTAGCACTCCACTGAACCTGAGAGAAAGGGCAAAGCATACAGAAGGGGCAAAATCTGTCTTCCCAGAAGTCACTTGTGGTAAAGATTAGTGAACTATGAACTAACCTGTGTGAAAAGAAACTGAGACAGCTTTGAGGGTCAGCCCCCAGAGAAACTGCCATCAAAGGGAAGGGAGTCAAAAAATGAGCAATAGGTTGGGGGGTGGGAAATGAAATAACTTATTACCTCAGGAAGAGTACTCAAATTTTCAAGACCTCAATTAGAAGCAGATTTACCAACAAGGAATATTAACAGCAGAAGGGGAAATGGTCTCCAAATCCCTGAAAGAAGTTCAGGCATTTATGAATACATAAGTAAGATAAGGGAAAATTAATCGGTCAGAAAATTAGTTAGTCAGAACACCCTATGGATTCCAAACAAAGCATAGAACCACAGTAGCATATTCCTGAATGGTTTGAAAGAGAAATTGTCAAAGAAGAAATGTCCTTCAGGTGCTATGGCCTTTCTACATTGTACTGCAAAGGCACTCAAGGCTCACTGGTGAAATGTATTTGGTAAACTCAGTGAAACAAAAACAGGTGGGAATGGATATAATAACCAGCAACACATGGAACACATCTGCTGGTTCTTCTATCTAATCACTACCCTGAAATTGATGGGCAGGTATCCCTTCCCTAGGTGGAGCCACTCTGCTGGATGCCTCCAATCCAGGACTCTTATAAGATTCTCTGCCATACTCAGGGTGGTTTCTGTTTGTATTCCACCCAGATGGTAGTTGCACCTACAAAAAGGAGGGTAGTCCTCCTTATTATGGTATGCAACTGGTGGTGCTGACCATTCTCTCTTTACTAAGGCAGAGGAGTATCTGATAAACAGTAGGATGATTTCCTCCAAAATGTAATAAATGAAAATGTTATGGCTTCTGAATGGGGCTGCGGTGGCACATGTTAAAATATGGTGCTGTCTACTGCCATCTGCAGCCTGAGAAAGCAGAGGCTTCTCTGGAATGCCTGAGTTGTTCTCTGCTGCCCTCTCTGGTTCAAAATGGGAAATACAAAACTTTCTGTCTTATTTTGCTGTGAACTGGGCTTTGCTGGGAGAAGACATGGAGCTGACTGAATGAAGCCAAATCTGCTATTTAAACATCTGAAGAGTTTAGAAGATCTCGGGCTTAAGCAGGTAACACTCTTTTCTCAGAGCCCTGGTAAGGGCGGCTGTGAGTGAAAAGAGCTTATTATTACTCCATCATCTTTGGAGCAAAGAACACTTGCCCAGCAAGAAGGCAGTGAGAACAAGAAGGGGCAGCTAGCAGACACGTTATGGTGCATATTCTCCCTGAAGGAATTGAGGACATCAAGAGCTACTGTCCAGAGTTGTCATTTGTCCCAGGCACATGGCTTTCTCACTCATGGATATGCTCTTTCTTTCAGTGTGAGCCCATTCTTCCACATGGAGACAGTTAATCATTGGTAAGACAGTATGACACAGGTTCATGAGGGGGGTTTTGGTTATTCATGATTTACCTTACCTTAACTGAAATTTATAATCACTTCTTCTTTGCCTTCTATTGAGCAAATATTAAAATTATTATTGTATTGGCCTTGTTTAGTAACCACTCTATGTTAAAAAATTTTGATGGCATCATAGTAAGTAATTTTGTATAAATGGGAAGTGTGCCAGATGGTGTTCAGGAGCTATATTGCATATAGAAGGAGTGTATACACACACACACACACACACACATACACCAGTGTTATTCTTGAAATGGAGATAGGGAGGGAGGAGAGTCAGATGGAGACAGAGAGAAACTGGCCACACTTCTAGAGACCTTACCCTGACCTGCTGAAGTGGATGGAGGTGGGGGGTGGGGGTAAGCAATCTAGTAAGGGGACAAGAGAAAGCCCAGGGAGGTGTGGGAGTTGAGACTGTACATGGGCTACAGCCTAATTATACATATGGATCTAAAAGAAACCTCCGAGGTCATCTAGTCCAATCCCCTCCATTTACAGAAAATGACATTGAGGAAAAGAAAGTGGAAGTGACTGGGCCAGGATCACAGAGTTAAGTGCCAAAGCTGGGATTTGAATCTAGGTCCAGTGCCCTCTCTTTTAGACTACACTGCTCCCCTGATAAAGAGGACTCTTCCTCTCCTCCCTAGAGTCCTTTACTGCTAAAAGCACAGATTTCCAGAGAGCAAGAATAGAAACCCCAAGTGGGAAAGGGACCCATATATACAAAAATAATTGTAGCAGCTCTTTTTCGTGGTGCCAAAGAATTGGAAGTCAAGGGAACGCCTATTATGGGGGAATGGCTGAACAGGTTGTAGTATATGAAGCTAATGGAATACTATTGTGCTGTAAGAAATGAGGAGCAGACAGACCTCATTATAACCTGGAGTGACCTATGTGATCTGATGCTGAGTGAGGGGAGTAGAACTAGGAAAACATTATACATGATTATAGACACACGGTGTCCATAAAAACTAACTTTGATAGACTTGACTCCTCTCATCAATTCAAAGTTCAAAGACAGTTCCAAAAGACTCATGATGGAAAAAGCTGGGCACATCCAGAGAAAAAATTATGGAGTCTGAATGCGGATTAAGGCAAACTTTTTGCTCTCTCTTTTTTTCCTTCTTTTTTTGGTTTTGTTTCTCCTTTCTCATGATTCATTCTATTTTTTATAATTCTTCCTTACAACTGGACTATTATGTAAATAAGTTCATTGTGAAGGTATATGTAGAACCTACATTGCATTACATGCCGTCTTGTGGGGAGTGAGGGGGAAGAGAGGGAGGGAGAGAAAATTTGGAACTTGAAAACATGTGGAACTGAGTGTTATAAACTAAAAATAAAAAAAAATAAATTTATCATTAAAAAAAGAATAGAAACCCCAGAGGAGATGGACAGACAGACAGAATCAGAAACAGGCTCCCTGGCTCCTGGATCTCATCCAACACTCCCATGACTCAGGTCCACACTCTGTCCCCTAGGGAGGTCTCTGGCCTGGCCTGGCTGTACTTACCATAGCCAGTAAGGATGAAAGAGCCAACCAGCATAATGACTGTCTGCAGGGCATCAGTGTAAATCACAGAAGCCAAGCCACCTGTGGAAGATGAGGAGAGAAGTGAGGATATTTGGATTCCAGGGGAAAGAACACAATGCAGTAACGCAGAAACCATTGTTGCTTTAATGTTATAATTCCCTCCCCTCATCTCCCTGCACTCCTGGATTTCTGCCATGACTTGGGATCATCCACCTTGGAGAGTCCCTTAGTCCTGTGTCCCCCTGGTTCTCCTCCCTGTTCTCCCCAGGCCCTGACCCAATACTCTGCCATAATCTCCAGGAATCATGTATAATCTGGTATAGTAGATGTAGCAGTGACCATGGAGGCACTGCTGGATTCAAATCCTGCCTCTCTCCCTTACTAGCTTTGTGGCCCAGGACAAGTCACTTAAAATCTAAGGCTCTCAGTTTCCTCATCTATTAAAATGAAGATCATAATAACAGCTTTATACATGGAGAGAAGGGGGCATTAGGAGCCTGAGGACCCGGGATAAAATCTGTGCTCTGTCAAATCAATCAAGCAATTCATCAATAGGTAATTGCTGAGCACCTACTGTGTGCCAGGGACATTCACCTATTGAGGCCTTACTTACTCCTTTGTAAAATGGAGTTGAAACTCAGGGCCTTATTGGCCGCATCTGGCTCCAAATCTATGGTCAGACCTACAGTGTCCAGCTCACCCAGTGTTGTTGTGAGGCTCAGTAACAGAGTGTGAAGCCCTCTGTACCTGTCAGTTGTGGGTATCCATGAGATTTAGAGGCACATGGGACCATCTGGTCCAGCCCTATTATTCTTTTTTTTATTTTTTCCAATTTTAATGTTTTATTGTTCAATGTTTTTGGCTTTCAACACTGATTTCCACAAGTTTTTGAGTTACCAATTTTCTCCCCATTTCTACCCTGACCATACCCCAAAATAGCATATATTCTGATTGCCCCTTTCCCCAGTCTGCCCTCCCTTTTGTCACCCAAATCCCCCCACCTTATCCCTTTTCCACTTACTTTCCATTAGGGCAAGATAGATTTCTATACCCCTTTGCTTGTATATCTTATTTCCCAGTAGAATGTAAAAAACAACTTTTTTGAGCATCTGTTTTCAGAACTTTGAGTTCCAAATTGTCTCCCTTCTTACCTCCCCACCCACCCTCCTTGAGAAGGCAAACAATTCATCATAGGCCACACATGTATCATTATGAAAAACACTTCCATAACAGTCATGTTGTGAAAGACTAACTATGTTTCCCTCCATCCTAACCTATCTCCCTTTACTCAATTTTCTCCCTTGACCGTGTCCCTTTTCAAAAGTGTTTTCTTTTGATTACCTCCTCCCCCAATGTGCCCTCCCTTCTATCATCCTCCCTTTCTTATCCCATTGCCCTCTACTTTCCTGTAGGGTAAGATACCCAATTGAGTGTGTATTTTATTCCCTCCTTAAGTCAAATACAATGAGAGCAAGATTCACTCATTCCTTTTCACCTGCCCCCTCTTCCCTTCCATTATAACTGCTTTTTCTTGCCACTTTTATGTGAGATAATTTACCCCATTCTACCTCTCCCTTTCTCCTTCTCCCAATATATTCCTCTCTCACCCCTTAATTTTATTTTATTTTTTAGATATCATCCTTTCATATTCAACTCACTCTGTGCCCTCTGTCTATATATATGGATATTCCCTACAACTACCCTAATACTGAGAAAGCTCTCATGAGTTACAAATACCATCTTTCCATGTAGGAATGTAAACAAAGCAGTTCAACTTTAGTAATTCCCTTATGATTTCCCTTTCCTGTTTACCTTTTGATTCTTGTATTTGAAAGTCAAATTTTCAATTCAGCTCTGGTCTTTTCATCGAGAAAGTTTGAAAGTCCTCTATTTTATTGAAAATTTTTGCCTTGGAGTATTATATTCAGTTTTTCTGTGTAGGTGATTCTTGGTTTTAATCCTAGCTCCTTTTGCCTCCAGAATATCATATCATATTCCAAGCCTTTCGATCCCTTAGTGTAGAAGCTGCTAGATCTTGTATTACATTGTTGTGTTTCCACAATACTCAAATTGTTTCCTTCTGGCTGCTTGCAATGTTTTTTCCTTGACATGGAAACTCTGGAATTTGGCGACAATATTGCTAGGAGTTTTCTCCTTGGGATCTTTTTCAGGAGGTGATCAGCAGATTCTTTCAATTTCTATTTTACCCTCTGCTTCTAGAATGTCAACGCAGTTTTCCTTGATAATTTCCTAAAACATGATGTCTAGGCTCTCCTTTTGATCATGGCTTTCAGGTAGTGCAGTTATTTTTAAATTGTCTCTCCTGGATCTGTTCTCCAGGTCAATGTTTTTTTCCAATGAAATATTTCACGTTGTCTTCTATTTTTCATGCTTTTGGTTCTGTTTTATAATTTCTTGATTTCTCATAAAGTCACTAGCTTCCACTTGCTCCATTCTAATTTTTAAGGTAGTATTTTCTTCAGTTATCCTTTGGACCTCCTTTTCCATTTGGCTAATTTTGCTTTTTAGAGCATTCTTCTCTTCATTGGCTTTTTGGAGCTCTTTTGCAATTTGGTTAGTCTATTTTTTAAGGTGTTGTTTTCTTCAGTATTTTTTCAGTCTCCTTTAGCAAGTCGTTGACTGGTTTTTCATGATTTTTTTTGCATCATTTCTCTTCGCAATTTTTCCTTTACTTCTCTTACTTGCTTTTCCCAATCCTTTTTGAGCTCTTCCGTGGCCTGAGGCCAATTCATATTTTTCTTGGAGGCTTTGGATATAGGCTCTTTGACTTTGTTGACTTCTTCTGGCTGTATGCCTTGATCTTCTTTGTCACTAAAAAAGATTCTATAGTCGGAGTCTGAGTCTTTTTACGCTGCTTGCTCATGTTCTCAGCAAACTACTTGACCCTTGAGCTTTTGGTCAGGGTATGACTGCTTTCTGAGTGAAGAGTGCATTGTCTCAAGTTTCAGGGATCTTGTACTGCTGTTTCAGAGCTACTTCTATTCTGAGGTGGTATGATGCTCCTCTCCTGGCCTGTCCTCTGGTCTATGACTACAAGCACTCCTTTCTGCCCTGGAGCTACCAGGAGGACTTCCTCTCCACAGTCACCTCAAACTCTGCCACACCAGTGCTCCTCCTCCTCCAAGAACCACCAACCAGGACCACAACCCAGATCCAAGCAGGCCAAAGCAGGAGAACCCCGCTTTTGTGCCAGAAAAGCACTCCCTGCACTCCCTCTCTGATCAGACACTTGATTCCTCCCACCATGTGGGGCTGGGGCCAGAAGCAGCTGCCACTGGAGCTCTGGAAGCAGACACTAGAATTCCTGCTGCTGCTGCCACACCACCTCTGCCACCCCCAGGGCTGGGGCTGGACTGCGCACTTCTCTTCCCTACATCCAGCAATTTTCCTACTGACTTGCTAAATTATCTTTGGCATTTGTGGGTTGAGAAGTCTGGTAACTGCTACAGCTCAGTGATTCATTGCCCTAAGGCCTGCTTCGCTAGATCTATTCCTAGTGTGGTTGTTCCTGTCATGGTTCACCCACCCCCATTATTTTACAGAGGAAGAAAATGAGGTTCAGCAAAGGGCACTGACCCACCTAAAACTATCCAAGTAGAGAAGCTGGGAATTGGAACTAAGCCCCCTAAATCCAGCTATGAGCTCTTTGCATGATACTGCATTGCCTGGACTGATTGGGTTGATGTGACCAATTGGGATGATCCTGGCATTCAGTGTGTGTGCAAATGTGTGTGTACATGTGCAGATGTGTATGTGCACGTGTGTGTATGTGTGTGTGCGTGCGTGCGTGCGTGCGTGTGTGTGTGTGTGTGTGTGTGTGTATGTGATGCTTCTGGATCCTCTTCAGTGGTCATTCTCTTGCTGTCTTGGACTGTACTCACCTGACCCTTCCCAGAATTCCTCTAAATTCTTGGCCCCTTCTGTTTGGCCCTCCTCTTCAACCCACAGTTACCCAAATTCCAGGAACTAGGTTCTCCAGCTGCATTTTTGGGGGGTTGGGCTGTGCCCAAGTCACAGATGGGGAATGAGTGGATACTGTGTCCTTGTAGTATAGAGCCATAGAACTGTGACTCAATGATCCCAGAAGTCCCTGCCTGCTCTACAACTTTTGTTTTACAGGTGAAGAAGCTCAAGCTTGGAGAAATATCATGACTTGTCCAACATCTCACAAAAGCAGAAGCAGCATTCGAACCCAGGCCTCCTGCTACCTTCCTTTGTGCCACACTCCTTCCTCCTTATCTTAGTAACAGAAGCTCAGAACCTGAGAACTGCAACATATCTCAGTGGCCATTGAGTCTGGCCCATGCCTCCAAAGAATACCTATAATAATATCCCTGATACGTGATGATGCAACCTCTGCTTCAAGGCCTCCAGTGATGGGAAACTCATTCCCTCTGGAGGCAGCCTGTCCTACCTTGGGGCAGTTTTTACAGTCACAAAGTTCTTTTATCCATTCAGCCTAAATTTGCCTCTTCACAATATCCACTCATTGCTTTTGGTTCTGCCTTGTGGGGCAAAACAAAACAAACAGATCTAATCCTTCTACTCCATGACACCTTTTAAAATGCTTGAAGTTAGGGATCATGGGCCCCCTAAGTCTTCTTTCCTCCAGTCTACATACCCCAAGTTTATTCAGTCAGGCTTCCCATGGTAGGCACTGTGCTGAGGAGTCCAGAGGATAGAAGGCAGTGAGTCAGATACAGAGCCCCTGGCAGAGGCTGAAAGACTCACCTGCAATAGTGAAGATCCCCGTGATGACCAACAGGATGAAGATGGCTACGTAAATATCCAACCCAAGAGCCGCATTGATGAATATGGCTCCTGAGAACATGTCTGTCTGAGAATGAGAGAAGATTTCAGGATCAAGGAGAAGGAAGGCTCATGGCTGCTGGATGGCTAATGATGATGGGAGATAGAAAATCCCCCAGGGAAGATATGGACTTCGTAATAACCTGGGAAGAACTACATGGTATGATGTGAGTGGAGTAGAGTGAGAGTAGAACCGGGAGAACATTGTGCACAACCACAGATATATTGATTCTGTGATGACTAACTTTAATAGACTTGGCTCTTCACAGCAATACAAGACTCAAAGACAGCTCCAAAGGACCCATGATGGAAAGAGCCATCTATATGCAGAGAAAGAATAATGGAGTCTGAATGTGGATTGGGGCAAATTATCTGCTCTCTCTTTTTTTCTATATCTGTTTTGGGGGTTTTGTTTCTTCTTTCTCATGATTCACTCCATTGATCATAGTTCTTCTTTATGATTTGACTATTGTGTAAATACATTTAATGCGAAGGTATTTTTAGAACATACAACAGATTCCATGCTATCTTGGGGGGAGGGGGAGAAGAGGGAGGGGAAGAAAATTTGGAACTCAAAAACCAGTGGAGCTGAGTGTTGTAAACTAAAAATAAAAAATCTTTAAAAAAAAGAAAAGAAGGGGACAGAGCCAAGAGGGCCACATGAAAACAGCGTATTATCCGAGCTCTCTCACAACTTCTGTAAGATTCATATAAAAAAGTGAATTTGAGCGGATCTGAGAAAGTTAGAAACCACAAGCAGTCTGAGTGGGGCAAATTTCCCAGCCAGGGGAGTCTGAAAGGCCAAAGGAACGAATCTGTGGGCTAGGAGAGCACTCGGCGTGCGGAGCTGCTCCAGACCAAAGCGGAAGCCGCCAGCCAGGAAACCCACATGGGAGACAGATGAGAGAAAGCTGGGAGCCCAAAACCAGCAGAGATCCCCAGGCCTCCCAACACAGGATGGCAGTCTGTGGAAGCGACAAAAGGCAGCGCACCACCACCGACTGTTTGATACCAACTCCTGAGGCTTGCAGCCCAAAGGTATTAAACTCTGCTTCTTGAACTTCCAGGAGACATAATGGCCAGGTAAATGGCTCTAATCCCTCCCTTCCCCATCCCAAGAATTCCTCAGGAGAAAAAAAATGCTAGAATAGAGGAGACAGAAGTGGGGCTTCAGTGGCCGAGTAGTGGGAGTACCTGAGTCCCAGAGGGGCAGAGTCAGCAGGGGTAGACACCAGGAGCACAGACTACTCTTGCTCCCCAAGGGAAAGTGCCAGACACCCAGCTCAAACAACAAAGTGCTGAGACCATTACTGAAGAGCAACAGTGCTGGAGAACAACCCCAGGGGAAGAGGAGATTTCAGGCAGCCAGACCCCGTCCCCCACACCTCAGGAAACTGAAGGCTATAATTCACAAAGCCAACAACTGGACTCACAAATCCCAGAATAAGAAAGCTGGGACAGAGAGCCATGAGCCCCAAAAGGAGAAATTTATTGTAAAGCCAGGAAAAGGCTAACCAACATGAAGAACACAAAAAACCGAGGACCATTGGTTCTTTTTATGGAGACAGGCATGATCAAAATACCAATTTGGAAGAGGATAACAATGACACTATACCCACATCTGATACCTCAAAAAGTGGCGTGAACTGGTCTCAAGCCCAAAAAGCATTACTGGAAGAGCTAAAGGAGGATTTTAAAAACCAAATTAGGGAGATAAAATAAAAAATGGAAAAAATGGAAAAAAATCCACTGACAAAATCAAGTCCCTAAAGAATAAGATTGGTGAAATGGCTACAGAGATTCAGAATCTAAATAGAAAAAATGACACCCTTTGAGATAAAATCAACCAATTGGAAAAAGAGAGTCTCAAAAGCAAAATGAAGACAGTAACTCATTAAAAATTAGAGTTGATCAAGGGGAAGCTAATGACTCTATGAGGCATCAAGAAATAATAAAACAAAATGTAAAGAATGAAAAAATAGAAAAAAAATGTGAAATATCTGATTGGGAAAACAACTGACCTGGTAAATAGATCCAGGAGAGACAATTTAAGAGTTATCGGTCTACTGGAAATCCATGATGAAAAAAGAGCCTTGACAGTATCTTCGAAGAAATTATCAAAGATAACTGCCCAGAGGTCCTAGAACCAGAGGGCAAAATAGTCATTGAAAGAATGCACCAATCACCCCCTGAAAGAGATCTCAAATTGAAAGCTCCAAGAAATGTTATAGCCAAATTTCAGAATTACAAAATCAAGGAGAAAATACTGCAAGCAGCCAAAAATAAACAATTCAAATAACGTGGAGCTACAGTCAGGATCACACAGGATCTTTCAGCTTCCACTTTAAAAGACAGGAGAAACTGGAATATGATATTTTGAAGGGCAAAGGAGCTGGGACTACAACCAAGGATCAACTACCCAGCAAATCTAAGCATAATTTTCCAGGGAAGGAGATGGACATTCAGTGAAATAAGGGAATTCCAGACCTTCCTGATGAAAAGGCCAGAACTCAATGGTAAATTTGATTTCCAAATACAAAACTCAAGAGAGATGTAAAAAGGTAAACAGGGGGAAAAACCCACACAAACCTTACTAATCAATAAGGGCAAATTATTCGCATCTTTATATAGAATTATATCATCTTATGTACGTTTTATATGTATACATATATATGTCAATCTTGAGAATAGTGCAGCTATTATGACAATTGAAAGGGATACACATAGACTGTGAATGTCTGTATAAAATAACTGATATAAGGATAAAAAACATAATTAAGAGATGTAAAGGAAGGGCTTGGAGAGAAGAGGTAAGGAGGTAGCAGAAAAGGGTAAATTACACCAAATGAAAAGGCTCAAAAACACATTTTAGTAGAGGGAAAGAAGGGAGGGAGAAGAGGAGTATTTGATTTTCACTATCATCTGATATGGTTCAAGAAGGGAATAACACACCCTGATAAGTATAGAAATCTAACTTGTCCTACAGGAAGTAGGAGGGGAAAGGAGGAAAAAGGGAGGGGGTGGTCAGAAGGGAGGGGAGAAGTAGCAAGTGAGAAATGGTAAGACAAGGGAGGGGAATCAAGAGGGAGGGTAAACTGAGGAAGGCGGCAGTCAAAAGCAAAACTTTGTTGAGGAGTGGAAGGGGAAGGGGAGAAAAAAAAGCATAAACAGGGGGAAATAGGATGGAGAAAAAGACACAGCTAGAAATCATAACTGTGAATGTGAATGGG
>CM053622.1:7623721-7671585 GCA_028646595.1 Phalanger gymnotis
TATTGTGCCTCAGCTAAAGTAAAAAAAAAAGCAGATGTAGCAATCCTAATCTCAGACAAAGCAAAAGTAAAGATAGATTTAATTAAAAGAGATAAGGAAGGACACTATATCCTACTAAAAGGCACCATAAACAATGAAGCAATATCATTGTTTAACATTTATGCACCAAGTGGTATGGCATGAAAATTCCTAGAGGAAAGGTTAAGGGAGTTACAGGAAGAAATAGACAGCAAAACTATAATATTGGGAGACCTCAACCTTCCCCTTTCTGAACTTGATATATCTAACCTCAAGATAAATAAGAAAGAAGTTAAGGAACTGAATGGAATTTTAGAAAAGGCAGATATGATATACCTCTGGAGAAAACTAAATGGGGATAAAAAGGAATATACTTTCTTCTCAGCGGTACATGGCACATACTCAAAAATTGACTACGTACTAGGGCATAAAAACCTCACAATCCAGTGCAGAAAGGCGGAAGTAGTCAAAGCATACTTTTCAGATCATGATGCAATAAGAATTATTTGTAACAAAGAACCATGGAAAAATAAGCTAAAAATTAATTGGAAACTTAATAATCTAATTCTAAAGAATGAGTGGGCCAAAGAATAAATCAAAGAAACAATAACTTCATTGAAGAGAATGACAATAATGAGACAACATACCAAAACTTATGGGATGTGGCAAGAGCAGTTCTTAGGGGAAATTTTATGTCTCTAAATGCTTACATGAATAAAATAGGGAAAAAGGAGACCAATGATTTGGGCATACAACTGAAAAAGGTAGAAAAAGAACAAATTGAAAATCCCCAATTAAATGCCTAATTAGAAATACTGAAAATCAAAGGAGACATTAATAAAATTGAAATCAAGAAAACGATTGAATTAATAAATAAAACAAAGAGCTGGTTTTATGAAAAAACCAATAAAATTGATAAACCTTTTGTCAATTTGATTAAAAAAAAGAAAGAAGAAAATCAAATTTCTTGTATCCAAAATGAAAAGGGTGAGTTCACTTCTAATGAAGAGGAAATCAAAACAATAATCAGGAATTATTTTGCCCAATTGTATGCCACAAATTTGACACCCTTAGAGATATGGGTGAATATGTACAAAAACATAAATTGCCCATGTTAACAGAAAAGGAAGTAAAATTTCTAAATAACCCCATCTCAGAAAAAGAAATTCAGCAAGCCATCAATGAACTCCCTAGGAACAAATCTCCAGGGCCAGATTGTTTTACATGTGAAGTATATCAAACATTTAAAGAACAACAAATTTCTATACTTTGTAGACTATTTGGGAAAATAGGTGAAGAAGGAGTCCTATCAAATTAGTTTTATGACACAAATATGGTACTAATACCAGGTAGAGTCAAAACAGAGAAAGAAAATTATAGACCAATTTCCCTAATGAATATTGATGCAAAAATTTTAAATAAAATATTAACAAAAAGATTGCAGCAAACGTTTCACCAGAATAATACGCTATGACCAGGTGGGATTTATTCCAAGAATGCAAGGCTGGTTCAATATTAGGAAAATGATTAGCATAATTGGCCATATCAACAGCAAAACTAGCAGAAACCATATGATGATCTCAATAGATGCAGAAAAAGCCTTTAACAAAATACAACACCCATTCCTATGAAAAACCCTAGAAAGCATAGGAATAAATGGAGCCTTCCTTAAAATTATAAATAGCATCTACCTAAAATCATCAACAAGCATTATTTGTAATGGGGCTAAGCTAGATGCATTTCCAATAAGATCAAGGGTGAAACAAGGATGTCCATTATCACCCCTACTATTCAATTTGGTAGTAGAAATGTTAGCCATAGCAATAAGAGAAGAAAAAGAAATTGAAGGAATTAGAACAGGCAAAGAAGCTAAATTATCACTTTTTGCAGATGATATGATGATTTACTTAGAGAATCCTAGAGAATCAAGTAAAAAACTATTTGAAATAATAAACAACTTAATTAGTACGCCCAATGAGGATCTCTTATCACCCAAAGCAGAAAAAAGTGGACAAAAGGTCATGTCTTTGAAATTAATAGCTGTTAAAACCTCTTACCACAAGCTGATGCAAGAGTGAACCTCCATAATGTTAGCTGTCACTCCAACATTATCAGTGGGGTGTTGCCATTCAAGGCCTCCCACAATCTGACCTCATCTGCCTGTCCATTCTTATTACGAAATCCTCCTCTCATTAACCCTCAGCCCCAGGAAAGCCAAGCACCTCCCCACCCCCATCTCACTCCCACCTTCACACCTCTCCTCATACTGTTTAGCCCCAAACTGAAAGGAGCTTCAGAGGACCATCTTGTCCTTTGTGCCGAGAGGCACAAAATGGAAGGGGAGGGAAACACATGTCTCCTTTGCTCTCCCCTCTCTCCCTTCTCAAATCCTATGCTACAGAACGTTTCAAGTCTCACCTCTGTCCAGAATGCCAGAGAGCAAGAATTCATGGGACCTCAGCAGCCACAGAGTTCAAACCACAAAACACGGGTTCTTAACCTGGGGTCCATGAATGATAGATAGATAGATAGATAGATAGATAGATAGATAGATAGATAGACAGGTAGACAGATAGAAAGAGAGATGGATAGATAGATAGATAGTCAGATAGATAGACAGGTAGATAGATAGTTAGATAGACAGACAGACAGTCAGATAGATAGGTAGATAGAGAGAGAGATGGATAGATAGGTAGGTAGATAGACAGACAGATAGAGAGATAGACAGATAGAGAGAGAGATGGATAGATAGAGGGATAGGTAGGTAGATACAGAGATGGAGAGATAGGTGAGAGAGATGATTCAGTTTCAGTATGATCAGTTTCCTTTGTAACCATATGTGTCATGTCATCCATTCGAAAGCTGAGTCTGAGAAGGAGTCCCAAGGCTTCACCAGACTGACCACCCAAGGGGGCCACAGTACCAAGAAAGTTAAAAGCCCTGCCATACCTTAATGCAAACCCCCATCTCAGTGGACCCTCCAAGTACTCCTCTAGGCTCTGCATAACACGCCCCATTCCCCTTTGGGACAGCTCTAACCATTTAGCAGTTATTCCCTCTATCACCCCAGCATCTGCCTCTCTGGAACTTCCTACCATTTTTCTTGCTTCTACCCACTGGGCAGGCGCTGAACAAGGCTAATGCTTCTTCCATCTGTCAAATAAGCATACTCATTATCTCCTCCAAAACAATGAAAGTTGTCAAGGGCAAGAATGACTCCATTTTTGTCTCTGTGGCCCTAGTGCCTTCCACATACCCTGGATACAACTGACTGGGGCAGAACCAAGAGGGGCTATTGTTTCCCTACAGTGGCCCTTGCTGCCTTCTCTTTTTTTAACATTTTTATAACATTTTAAGAAATTTTTATTTGTATTGAACTTAAATGCAGAAAGAGAGAAAAGAAAATTTCTATGTACACAGCACAGAATAGAAGATTCAATATAAAAGTATGAATTTCCATTTCAGAGTGTTTACTTTAAAAGAAAGCTATGTAATAAATACAACACATGGGGCAGCTAGGTAGCGCAATGAGTAGAGCACCAGCCCTGGAATCAGGAGGACCTGAGTTCAAATCTGGCCTCAGACACTTGACACATTTACTAGCTGTGTGACCTTGGGCAAGTCAATTAAGCCCAATTGCCCTGCCTTCCCCCCTCAAATAACAAAATAAATAAACACAACACATTATTTTCAAAGCTACCCTGATTTCTATGCTCCCTTCTAAACTTTCTTTTGTTCTTTGCTGGGCACTTTTCAGTTTTTTTCTTCCTTACTCCCCACCATATGCTAGAGAAGGCTACAATTAAACACAAATATATATGTATGTACATACACATATATGCAAAACTATACTAAATATCTTTCTGTTAATCAGTTCTTTCTCTGGAGGGGGATAGCTTCTTCCTTCACAGGTCCTTTGTTTTTGGTTTGAGCATTTATGATACTCAAGATGAATTAGTCATTCAAAGTTGTTCTTTGAACAATATTACTGGTACCGTATACAACATCCTCTTGGCTCCATTTCACTCTTCATTACTTCATGCAAGTCTTTCAATGTCTTTTCTAAAATCAAGCGGCTCAGTTTAGCACGGCAGTGTTACATCACATTCATATACCACAACTTGTGGAATCTTTTAAGATCTTGCTGCCTTCTCACCCTGTGATGTTTCATTACTGTTTTATAAAGCTAGAAGACTTAAATAGATGGCCCTTAAGCTCTGACTAGCTGTGTGACATAGAGGAAGTCATTTGGCCTCTCTAGGTCTCAGTTTCCCCATCTGTAAAATAAGGAGATTGGTTCAGGTGGCATTTCTATGAGTCTAGAAATGACCAGACACGTTGTCCAGGCAGTAGTCAAGAAGTCAAGAAGAAGAGACCTCAGTGCCACCTGAAGTTAGTCTGCAGGAGGGATCTGATTTCTTCTACTTGGCTGGAAAGAAATGCTAGGTAAAGAAGGTCAAACTTTGGCCCAATGTAAAGAAAAGCTTCCTAATAACCAAAGGCTTCCCAAAATGGAATGGATTGCTTTGCCTCTCATTCCCTATCAACATTTAGCTTGGGTGCCTCCTCTCCCATAAGGCTTGACTTGATTTTCTCCCTATAATCCTATGACTGTCCTCATCCTGCTTATCCTTTGGACACTCTCTAGCTTATTGAAGTCTTTCATAAATTATGGTGCCCAGAACTGAACACAATACTCCAGGTCTAACCAAGGGAAAGGACAGAGAGCCTGCTACCTCCCTAGCCACAGAAACACAGGCTTATGCAGTTGGAAGGGACCTTAGAGCCTGTATACTCCAACTTGCACTTACTACAATACCTGGCATGTAGTAGGCACTTAATAAATTCATGTAAACTGACTGACTTGTACTGATCAAGGATCCCCTCTATGACAGCTGCAAAAGTAGTTATCCAAGCTCTGCTCCAAGAACTCCAAGGATGTGTCAGATTTATGGGAAAGGGAAAAATTCACGACCCAACAGGAGATAGAGAGTGTTACAAAATTCAAAATGGATAATTTTGATTATGTTAAATTGAAAAGTTTTTATATAAACAAAGCCAATGCAACAAAGATTAGGAGGGAGGCAGAAAATTGGGAGAAAATCTTTACAACTAGTGTCACTGATAAAGGCCTCATTTCCAAAATATACAGGGAACTGAATGAATATATAGGAATACAAGTCATTCCCCAATTGAGAAGTGGTCAAAGGATATGAACAGACAGTTTTTGGAGAAAGAAATTAAAGATATCTATAGACATATGAAAAAATGCTCGAAATCACTACTGATTAGAGAAATGCAAATCAAAACAACTCTTAGATACCATCTCTCTCCTGTCAGATTGGCTAAAATAACAAAACAGGGAAACGATAAATGCTGGAGAGGATGTGGGAAAATTGGAACATTGTTACATTGCTGGTGGAGTTGTGAACTGATCCAGCCATTTTGGAGAGCAATTGGGAACTATGCCCAAAGGGCTATAAAAATGTTCATATCCTTTGATCCAGCAATACCACTGCTAGGGTTGTATCCCAAAGAGATGACACAAGTGGGAAAAGGACCCATATGTACAAAAATATTTATAGCGGTGCTCTTTGTAGTAGCTAAGAATTGGAAATCAAAGGGATGCCCATCAATTGGGGAATGGCTGAACAAGCTGTGGTATATGAAGGTAATGGAATACTATTGTGCTATAAGAAATGGGGATGATATAGACTTCATAACAACCTGGAAGAACCTACACGACATAATGCTGACTGAGCGGAGCAGAGCCAGGAGAACATTATACACGACCACAGATAGATGGAGTCTGTGTTGACTAACCCTGACAGACTTTACTCTTCTCAGCAACACAATATGCAGAGACAGCTCCAAAGGACTCACGATGGAGAGTGCTATCTACATACAGAGAAAGAATATGAAGTATGAATGCAGATCGAGGCACACTTCATACTCGCCTTTTTCTCCCCTCAGTTTTTTTATCTCTCTTTTGTATTTGTTGTTGGGTTGTGTTTTTTTTTTAGTTCTGTTTCTTCTTTCTCATGACTCATTCCATTGATCATAATTCTTCTCCACAACTTGACTAGTATGTAAATTAATTCAATACCACGTTATACTTGGAAGTTGTATGGGATTCCATGCCATCTTGGGGAGGGAGGGGTGGAGGGAGGGAAGAAAATCTGGAACACAAAATTATGTAGAACCATGTGTTGCAAACTAAAAATAAAAATAAAAAAAAATTTTAAAAAGGAAAAAAAGAAAGAAAGAAAAAAGAAAATCTTTGCAACCAGTGTCTCTGATAAATGCCTCATATCTAAAATATACAGTGAACTAAACCAAATTTATAGAAATGCAAGTCATTCCTCAATTGAGAAATGGTTAATGGATATGAACAGGGAGTTTTTAGAGGAAGAAATTAAAGATATCTATAGTCATATAAAAATGCTCCAAATCATTATTGATTACAGAAATGCAAATCAAAACAACTCATGGGTATGACATCTCACCTGTCAAATTGGCTAACGTGACAAAACAGGAGAATGATAAATTCTGGAGAGGATGTGGGAAAATTGGAACACTATTGCATTGTTGGTGGAGTTGTGAACTGATCCAGCCATTCTGGAGAGCAATTGGGAACTATGCCCAAGGGCTATAAAAATATGCATATCCTTTGACCCAGCAATACTACTTCTAGGGCTATATCCCAAAGAGATCACACAAGTGGGAAAGGGACCTGTATGTACAAAAATATTTATAGCAGCTCTTTCTATGATGGCAAAGAACTGGAAATCAAGTGGATGCCCATCAATTGGGGAATGGCTAAACAAATTGTGGTACGTGAATGTAATGGAATATTATTGTGCTATAAGAAATGAGGAGCAGACAGACTTCATTACAACCTGGAATGACTTATGTGAACTGATGCTGAGTGAGGGGAGCAGAACCAGGAGGTTATACACGATTATAGAGACACGGTTTCTGTAAGGACTAACTTTGATAGACTTGACTCCTCTCATCAATGCAAGGTTCAAAGACAGCTCCAAAAGAGTCATGATGGAAAAAGCTATGCACATCCAGGAGAGAATTATGGAGTCTGAATGAAGATCGAGGCAAACTTTTTGTTCTCTTTTTTTCCTTCTTTTTTGATTTTGTTTCTCCTTTCTCATGATTCACTCCATTGGTTATAATTCTTCTTTACAACTAGACTACTATGCAAATAAGTTCAATGTGAAGGTATATGTAGAACTTACCTTGGACTACATGCCATCTTGGGGGGTTGATGGGGGAGGAGGGGAAGGAGAGAAAATTTGGAACCCAAAAACTTGTGGAACTGAGTGTTATAAACTAAAAAGAAAAAAATAATTTTTTTATTAAAAAAAAAGACCTCCAGGGATGGGGAGCCCATTTTTCTATTCAATACACTGAAAGTTTATTAAGCACTGACTATGTGTTCAGCTCCTGGGATCCAAAGACTTAAATGAAAGAGTCCCCGTATTCAGTCTAGTTGGGAAGACAGGCCATGCACAAAAGCACAATTTGAGGTGGGAGCAAATGAGAGATCCAGGCAAGGCATACTGGGAATATTTGAGGGAGAAATCAAGGAAAACTTTGTGGAGGAGGTGACAACTGAGCTAAGCATCGACAGGGAATCTGAGAGACAAGGATACCCATTCCACTTTGGGACAGCTCTATTAGGAAGTTTTCCTGACAGCTAAAATCTGTCTCTCTTTGTAGCTTCTGACATTTCTTTCCAATCTAGGTGAGATAGTTAAAACTCTCCTGCTGGACAGTTCATCTCCTGAGACAACTTCAGCCATTATTTGATTCTCCCTTTACTGTCTAGACTACGTGTTTGGGCATTTACAGACTTATAGATTGTCAGAGCTGAAAGGGGCCTGAGGGTGAAAGTTGTGCCTCATTATTCTTGGAAACTCCTAATACCCACAACTTTGCCCTTGGTTGTATCAGAGCAGTGATAACAAACACAGGTTAGGATGTCTGAACTGAAAGGGACATTAGATATAACCTAGGGTCACATAGCTAGTAAGCATCTGAAACTGGATTTGAAATCAGATCGTTGAGACAAGGGCACCTAGACAGCACAGTGGTTAGAGTTCTGGGCCTGGTATCAAGAAGACTCTTCTTTCTGAATTCAAGTCTGGCCTGAGACACTAGCTGTGTGATCCTGAGAAAGTTATCTAACCCTGTTTGACTCAGTTTCCTCATCTAAAAAATGAACTACAGAAGGAAATAGAAAACCACTGCAGTGTCTTGTCCAAGAATCCTTAAATGTGGTCACCAAGAATCTGACATAACTGAACAACTTCCAGACTCAAGGCCCAATGCTCTACTTACATGAGCCATCTAGCTGCTATTATGAAAATAATTTTGATCTTACGGACTCCCTGAAAGGGTCTTCACGACCCCAAGGGCTCCCAGACCACAATTTGATAGTTACTAATCTATGCTAACCACTTCATTTAACAGGGAGAAACTGAGGCCCAAGAAGAAAAAAGTACGAGTCCAAGTTCATCCAGCTTGCTTATGGTGATTAGGGCTCATTAAAGGCTGGTTGTAAAAGACTTGGGAAGCCTCAGCCCATCAGGTTGTGGCTCAGTAATGGGCAGCCTGATGTAGCTAGAAAGCAAATGTCTGGATCAGTCATTTTTCTTGTAAAGAATGAGACAAGTACATAGCCTAGGAATTTGACTTTAGAAAGAGGCAGATAAAGAATGTAATGTCCCAAGAATCAACATTTTAGACCTGGAAGGGCACTTGAGACATCATTCTCAGAAGCTCAAAAAGTGAGTTCAGCAAATCCAACCAATTTTTCTTGGGGCCCCCAGAGAGCAGTGTAGTATGGCAAGAAGAGCCCAGAAATAGGCACCAGGACACATGAACACAAATTCTAACTCTGATGCTTACTGTTTGTGTGACCTTGCGCAAGCCTCTTAACCTCTCTAGGCCGCAGTTTCCCCATCAATAAAATGAGTAGACTGACCTAGATCATCTCTAAGATACCTTCCAATTTCTATGATCCCAGGATTCTTCCTCTCAAGCCAATGGAATTCACTGAAAGATACCAAGGATACCCCAGCCTACCAATCCACCAGCAGTGATCAGCAGCTCTTCTTTCTTAAATATCCCAGCCCCAACTCCTCAAATCCCAAAGGGGTCCACATGCAGTTCACCTGTAGCCAGCTCCACTGCCCTGCCTAGCTTTGGTGCTAACAGAGTGCTACCTTGGGGGCTTCACACCAACCAAAAACCTATGGAGAGGTATTTTCCAGAACAGGATCAATTAACTATCCATCAACAAGCCAGGCCCCTGGTTCTCTGTTTTAGCACCTGACATAGCTCCTCCTTCCTTATATTAACATTCTTCTTTCTATTAAGCTCACATAGCTAGAGCACCAACATTTTTAAGATTCTGATGGTAGCTTCCAGCTCTCTCACACCAGGCTTTCTCCATTTGGTAGCAGCCCCCAAATTCATTTCAACAAACATTTACCAAGCACATGCTCTGTGCCAGGAGCTGTGCCAGGTAATGGAGAGAAGGAGACTGAAAGGAGTCATCAACCGCCCTCAGGAAATTTACATTCTACCAAAAAGCAGAGGTAAGATGGACTCACTGAGATCCTCATGGCCACAGATGAGAAGAGGGAAAGGACAGAGAAGTAGATCTGAATCCTCTTCCCTCCAAATCTCTTCTTCAGGTACTCTGGCATGGTCACCACCTGCACAGGAAGAAAGAAGTAAGAAGCATCATGAGAATATTGGGCAGTGGGATTGGGGGAATAGGGACCTTTCTGAAGCACTGTGCCAGCAACCCAGTTAATTCCATTCCCCTGATGCTAGAGTGGGAAGGCACCATCCCAATGTGGGATTTGGAGTCAGGTGCCTTAGTTCAAGTCCTGCCCCTCATGTGACCTTAGGTAAGCGATTTGGTCCCTTTGGGCCTCAGTTTCCTCATTTATGAAATTAAGAAGATAAAATGAAACCTCACATGTAATGCATCTTCCAGAGTTGTTGCAGCTAAAGAGATGTGGAAAACTTGAAGCATTATATAAAGATGAGAAAATAGACTTCCAAGTGGGTTGTATGGAGAATTGATGAGGCAGGGTTTTGGAGGAGAAAGAACCCCCGCCTTTGGATACTCACCGCAGCTTTGATGTAAATGGGGACAAAGAGCCAGCCTAGGACCAACAACAATGGCAAAGCCTGCAAAAAACAAGGAGAGATCATATAGGAATCAGGATTATCTTCTCATTGGCCCTGCCCAACCAATGCTTGATTCCCCCAGATCCTGGGTTTCTTCCCTGTTTTCATCTGATGGTCATATGACATGATTTACAGAGATTTGGGAAATATGGCTGCCAAGAAAGAACTCTCTTATAGTTTTAATCAATGAGGCCAAAATGGGCTCCACCTTTGAGTGTGACATTTTGAGTTTTTAATAGGGAGTCTTTAAGATTAATCTTTTAACATGAAAACAACCTTCGGATGGAGGAACGCATTAGACCTTGGTCTAGTCCCTTACTTTCTCCAAGTCACAGTTTTCTCTTCTTTAAAAAGAGCTGATTGGACTAGAAGATGTTTAAGGTCTCTTTCAGCTTGAATAACCTAGAATACAACTTGATATCATAGAAAGAACTCTGGATGTAGAATCAGGAGGCCTGGGTTCATGTCCTGAATGGCTTACTGTCTGAGTTACCCTAGGTGAGTCATTTTCCCTATCTCTGCTTTGGGTTCCTTGTCTCTACTGCCATACTGACTGACTTGTGGTACCTCATGCACACGTCCCATATTTCATCTCTCTCTTTACACAGTCCTTCTCCATACCTAGAATGCTCTTCCTCTTCACCTCTGCCTTGGAGGATGATTCCTAGCATCCTTTAAAACTCGAGTCAATGCTACCTCCTTCCTGGTTCTTCCCTCCCCCAGCTGTTATGCCACCTAAAATTATTTTATATTTCCTTGTAACTGAGGGTGTTGTTTCTCCAAGTAGAATGTGCCCTCTTTGAAGGCAGGGGCTGTTTTCATCCTGTTTCTACATATACACCACCTAGCACAGTGCCTGCTACATAGTAGATGTTTTCAATATTCCAATTCAATAAATAAGGTGCCACGAAGCTATAACAGTCTACAAGTGATCACATGTTAGCACCTTACTGTGAGTTTATTTATTGGATCCTTTCAAACAGGGCAGTTCCCTGAGATGAGGGTCCAGAGAGCCGTTTATGGGAGTGGACCAGAAGACATATGAGTTTTGGAGAGTAGGTGCATAGACAACTCAGAATTCTGGGATGTCAAATAGCAGAGACCTCAGAGATCTCTAAGCTAATCTAGACCTGACGAAGAATCTCTGCTCCAACACTGCTAGCAAATGGTCCTTTCAGTCTCTACTTGGAGACCTCCAGTGGTGGGGGGAGCTCACTACCTCCCAAGCCTGAACGACCCATTTGGGATAGTTCTTACTATTAGGAAGTTTTGCTTACACCAAGCCTAGTTCTGACTCTGCAAAGCTGAAAAGGTCCCTTAAGGCTATTGAGTAAAAGCCTCTAATTTTGCAGATGAGAAAACTCAAGCAGAGAGTAGAAAGGACTTGCTCACAGTTGTACATGTTGGCTCATAGGATCATGGATTTGAAGCTGGGAGAAATTTCTGAGACCATCTGGTCCTATCACCTCATTTTACAGATGAAGAAACTGAGGCCCGGGAAGATTAAGCCCAAGGTCACTCGAGCGGTTTTAGAGACAGAACTGGAACATAAGTCTTCTGACACTGGGGACAATGCTTTAACCACTGAACCACATTGTCTCTTTTCCACAGTCTGATGTGGAGATTGGCATAGGGTCTCTAGGGAGAGAGACCCTAGGCTGCCACTGGTATGAGCAAGGAACTTAGGGGTTACTCACAGTGTTAAGGTGGTCAAAGCCCTCAGAGATGGGAAGGGAGAAAGCATGGAGAGAAGATCACATGTGGCAATAGACACACACACAATTGTCCCTCTCTTTCTCCAGGGGTCCCTTCTGTTGACACTCATCTACTTCTTCAACGGACAAGCAGACTGCAGCCTCTCCAGAACAGGGAGGAGGTGTGCCCATCTTTGGATCCCCATAAGTCTACATAGGCTGAGCTCTCAGGAGGTCTTGAAGTGTCCTTTCTGCCCTACCTTGCCCTGCCCTGTTCTGCCCTGCCCTGCCCTTGGCCACCCAGAATTCCCCACAGCATGATCTGATTCTTGTTAAACTCATGCCAGGCCATAGGGCACCTCTATCTGTGGCCTGAAGGCTGAGTCAGGGTATTCCAATGCCTACAAGGCATTATTATTACAGCTCACCATAGTTTTATTTCCTCCTCCTCCTAGGCCATAAGCTGCATGAGAAGAAGAATGACACTTTATTTAAGCCTTTTCTCTCCCTTCATGCCCAGCATAGAACTCTACCTCAGTAGGCATGCAATAATGTTGACTGAATAGACAAATAAATGAATGAATCCTTCCCCCAGTTTAGAATAAGGTAATGATGGAGTAGCCCCCAGGAAACCTGTCAGAGCCTAGCGTGGACAGACCTCTTTAAGGAACAAAGGGGAATTAAACCTTCAGAAAGCGGCTGAGCCTATGAGAAACTAGTTGGGGATAACTACTTTTCAGGGTTTCCCTGTTTGGCATCTCTACCAATTTCCAGCCTATTTGTTGTGGGCACCTGACCATTTGGTGCATCTGATTCTTTTTGGGGATTTGGAGTTCTGACTTTGTCATCCTCAATGGTCTAGCCCAAGAACAGGCATGGATCCCGGGCTCCCACTCACTTCATTCACCTCTGCATCTGGCAACCTGCTCCCTGGAAGCTTCATCAGCCAAAAGGATAAAGCCCTTCAGACCAAGGCAGCTCTAAGGTGTGGAAGAAAGAGCTGAATTTGAAGCCTGAAGATCATAGACACCCAGAAAAATCCCAACTGAATGTGGTGACATGGCCAACCTTGGTCCCCAAAAAGAAATAGAAGAATTTCCTTCCTTCTCTTCCTTGTTTGCAAAGGTGGGGAACTATGGGAGGGGGACACTACATATAATCGGATTGGCTAATATGTTGCTTGGCTTTGCTAAGCATTTTCTCCTCTTTTATTCTTCAGTATGGAGGGGGAGATGACTACTTCAGAGAGGAGGGAAGGAGGCAAGATATACTGGAAGATGAAGGTGCTGTAAAAAAAGATATCCTTTTTTAAAAGAAGGCAATCTTTTAGAGCTGGTAGGAACTTTAAAGATCACATGATCCACCTCCCTTCTTTTACAGTACAATATACAGCCCCAGTGTCACACAGAACACCCCAACCCCCAGCTCCGAGCATGCTCACTGGCTTGTCCCCCAGAAATGCTCTCCTTTCTCATCCCCAACTTGGGGCTTCCATGACTTCCTCCAAGTAGCTCAATTCTCATCTTCTGTAGGAGGCTTTTCTTGGGCCTCCTCCATCCCAGGTTTCTCCACCCCCACTAGGGCCATTTTCTCTGCCATTGCCTTCCACCCACCCCCCTATACATTCTGGATGGATCTAGTCAGCCATCTGCTCTGTCCTCATGATAAAATGAGTTCCTTTGGAATCCCAGTGGTCAGCGCAGTGTCTGGCACACAGTAAAGGCCTAAGGTATGCTTGCTGACTGACTGTCTGAATGTATTCCCTTAGGTTAAGAAGGAGCTCTCCCAGGGAGGTGGGGCGCAGTGTTAGGTTTAAGAAAAAATAATGAGGATGCATCACATACGTTTGTCTCAAGCACGGTAACAGCAATTCCCGAGGCTGCGCCAGTCCCAGCCAGTCCCACGAAACTGGCACTGCCAATGTTACTGGCAAAGAGAGAGGCCCCAATCTGAAAACCAGAGGAAGAACATGCTGATATCAGACTGTGAAACTATTAGAGCCTTTTATAGGAATGCAGGATCATGGATGTAATAATGGGAAGGGACTTTTGGGAATATTTAATCCATCTGCCTCATTTTACAGAGAAGGAAACTGAGGCCCAGGGGGAGGGTTCCTGCCCTAGGTCGCACATATAAAGAGTAGCAGAGGTGGGATTCAAACACATCTTTTCTTGGAGCTGTTAATGGTCCTTGGTGGCTTGGGCCCCTCCCCTCTACTGGAAGAACAGGCTGCTTCATTTAGCTTGGAGAGGAGAGAAGTGGACTTCAGGAACTAAAGGGCTATCATTCAGAAGAGTAATTAGAGATGTTAATGATCATAATTGCAATAATTAGTTATTGAATAATGCTATATAGCTTCAGAGGAAAAAAACTGGGAGCAGTTGATTGAAGTAACAAACTGGCAGATTTAGGGAAAAACAAACAAACCTTCATAGTAAAACAATGGTGCTGTCCAAAGGCAGAATAATTTTTAAGGAGGTACCACTTCATTAGTATCCTAATTTGGGAAGGAAATTAACAATATGGCATATGTCCAGAGAAGAGTGACTAGGGTGGTTAGAAATCTCAAAACCATGCTATAAGGACAAGCATAGGTCAGCAGAGCACTTGGTTTTATTATACATGTAGAAAATCCAGGCTCAGAAACAGGTTGGTCTAGATGACCACTGAAATCATTCCTAACTAGGAAATGGCCAGTCTCAGTCTCTGCATTAGCTTACACAAGCAGTAGGTGAATTTTAAAAACAGCTTTTCCATTACTATTCTCACCATACTTCCTTTATCTAAGTCAAGAAAATAAAGAAAAATGCAGCCTAAAAAAACCAGGCTGCTTCTCCTTTCCACCCTGGCCAGACTGCTATATGCCACTGGCTCTTGGATCTACTAACCTGCCATACAGCCCTTCTTTTCATTCATCTTCCTGTTGAGTCCCTGATGGGGGCTGAAAAATCCTGGACCAAGAAATAACACTGAAGAAGAGGCAGAGGAGGGATTTGGAACCCAAAGCTTCACTGAGCTTCTTAAGCACATCCCCATTTCCCACCTTTATTCCTCTCTTCATTTCCGGGCAGGATCCCAAGGCCCCTTTCCCCTGGACCTCACTTACATTCTAAACAAGTACATTAAAGAGAAGTGGATTGAGCTCTGGGTGAGGTCCAAAGGGAAACCCAGCCTTTCTCCTCTCTCTTTTATTTCAGATCCGAGCTGGCCCTCAGATGAGCTTCAGGCTTCCTGAGTAGGAGGCTTGAGAGAGGTTATAGAAAGCCACTGTTCAAATAAATAACAAGGGGATGGAGAGGGACATACTCACTGGCCACCACACCATGTCCCTGCCAGCCAGGAAGAAGCCTCCCACTGTCCCTCGATTGGTCTTCAGCATGGCCTTGGTAGAAAGGAGCAAATAAGATACATGATGGAACAGAGCTGAAGATGCAACAGAATTGGCACACAGACTACTGAGAGGTGACTCACCCCCCCCCCCCCCGCGAGAGAAGCAAAGGGAGATTCTTGTCAACAACATGCAGTCATGTTGTCCTATGAACAAATCTAAGCATTTGTCATTTGGTCAATTAGTCCTGTCTGACACTTCATGACCCTATTTGGGGTTTTCTTGGAAAAAATACTGGAGTGGTTTGCCATTTCCTTTTCCAGATCATTTTACAGATGAGGAAACTGAGGCAAATAAGGTTAAGTGACTTACTCAGGATCACACAGTTAATAAGTGTCTGTGATGAGATTTGAACTCAGGTCCTTCCAATTTGAGGGCCTGCACTCTATCCTAGTATGATTTCATTAAAAAACCTAGAATCACCAAATCTTAAGACTCAGAAGGAGTCATCCAGTCCAGCCTCCCTTCCCACCTCTGGTCTCCTTTCTCTTCAAACAGGTTTCAATTATTTATGTTGTTAAAAGAGCAAAGCCCTTGTGAGAAGCACTTTGTCTCTGACAAAAGTTCAAATGATCAAACGTGAAGCTAAATTAGGTAAAGACTGATCTCTGTTGGAGTTGTCGGGAAGATGACTCAAAAGCAGAACGTCAACACCTAGCTCTGAGGCTGAGGGCCAGTTCACCCTCCAATCCCCTCATCAGCAAACTTCAAAATGCATCCAAGTACCCCCCTACCATCAGGTAAATAACTCAGCCTCTCTGAAATAAGTCAATGACCCCACCAGCTGAAGACAGCTCAGAATGCATGCCCACTAGGAAGAGCACCAGTCGCAGACTGCACATCTAAGTTCAGGCTCTCCTGTGACCTGTGACCATGGGCAAGTCTCTCGACCTTCCTAGTCTTCAGTTTCTTCTATCTACAAATTGAAAAGATTGGTCTACCAGCAAGTAAGGAAACTGAGGACCAGAGAAGTTAAATTACTTAGCATCATAGATCTGGAGCTGGAAGAGAGCTGAGAGGCCATCTACCAAAGGCATCATTTGACAGCTGAAGAAACTGAGGCACAGGGAAGTAATGTGATTTGCTTAATGTCACTCAGAGGCACTGGTGGGCACCGGAAGCAAGATCTGAACCCAGGTCATTTGCCTCCACACTGTCACCCATGACAGAGTGGTGTTTCCCACACTGAAGGTGTTCAAGCAAAGGCTAGATGACCAGTGGGTTCCTTGCTCAGGTATAGTTTGGACCAGGTGGTTTCCAACCTTCTATGATTTCAATAATTCTAATCAGTCACCTTATGTGGGAGGTGTGTCCCCATTTTAATAGATGAAGCTTAGACGGAAGAAATGACTGACCCATGGTCATACAGCTAGTAAATGGCAGAAGTAGTCACTCAAACCCAGATTTCCTGTCCCCAAGGTCCAGCAATCTCTCCACATACAAATGTGTCCTAGATGGTTACAAATTGGACATTAATTAATATTTTGGAGAAAAGACACTCAGTGCTGTGTTCCCCTCGGAATCTGGAGAATCCTTACTCCTGCTGTTGGTTACATTTTTACTCTGCGGGGAAGGAGGAAAGCAAGTGGTGAAACCAGCTTCATTGTTGCAGTTGGCTCAGCATGTAACGTGCAGGCCCAGTTTGGGGTCAGGGTAACTGGCACAGCCTAGAAGTCCTGGGGAGAGAAAAGCCTTCCATGGCCACAACTGTTCTTGTCTTCACATGAACTCTATTCTGATCTCGAAACAACATGAATGCAGGTGAGAAAACAGAAAATATATGCAGAGTTATTTATAAGCAGGAGACTAGAAACTGGGGGATGAGGATGGGGCTCCAGAATGAGCCTTGAATAAGGATTCTAAGAGACAGAGGCTATCAGAAAAGGCCTTGTAGGTATGGGATGAAGGATATGCAAAGTCATAGAGACAAGAAATGAAATGTATTGAACAAAGAAGAGCAAATGGGCCAATCTGAGTTAACTGTACAGTGCATGATAAGGAATAATGTGGAATAAACCCAGAAAGAGAACTTGGAGCCAGATTGTAAAGGACAAATGTCAAATAGAAGAGTTTTTATTTCATCCTAGAGGCAACAGGGAGCCACAGGAGTTTCTTGAGAGTGGAGAATGGCATGCTCAGATCTGTGCTTTTGCTGTGTCAATTCAGCAGCCATATGGATGAATAGATTGGAGAGGAGAGAAACTGAAAGCAGAGAGACCCAATGAGATGCTATTGCAATGGGAAAGGAGAAAGGTCATGAGGAATCAGACTAGAGTGAAGAGAAGAGGATGGATGTGAGAGAAGAGCTGGTAGAGAAGGAGCTCATAGGGCCTTTCTTTTCTCAGTAATATGAGATTATGTCATCCATTGACAAGGTTGGGTAGCAAAAGGGGGTAGTGTGAGAGGATCAAGGAGAAAAAAGAAGGCTTGGAAGAGTGGCTGTGGAGAGAGAGATGGAGATTCAACTGGGGAGGAGAAAAGGATTGCTTAGTTGTGTAAGAGTCCGCATGAAGTCAGGGAACATGATCTGCAGAGGACCTGGCTGGCTCAGTTGCACCTCTTTCTTCTTCCCTGTTAAGCAGCTGGGGTGGAGGACAGAGATGGCAGGAGTTTGGTGAGGCATGAACATTGACAGGACAAGGGAGCAAGGTATTTGAGAGTGTCGGGCTGACCAACCAGGACATCAGGAATTGAAAGGGAAGCCAGAGCAGTCAAAGGGCCTGGATATAATGGAGAGGATGAGGAATAGATTTAGGAGGAGTGAAGGATAAAGAGAGAGATGCTTATAGAAGGCGCTGGTCTTGCACAGAGAAATTTCAGAATTCTCCATCCAGAAAGTGGATGTAGTGTGATCACTACTGTGTGATTTTGAACAAATCGCTTAATTTCCCTTAACCTCTGTTTCCTGATGTGTATGAGGGGTGGAACTTTACAGGTCTCTAAGCTCTGTTCCAAGCCCTCATCTATAATACTATGACAGTCTTGTGTGGAGTGGAGGAGCAGGTCGAGAGTAGAGAAGGCTGGCCACCAGGCTGTCCAGGCTACTCAAAGGGCCATTAACATTCATGCTGAAGTCCCCAAGTACAAGTTCGAAGATGATGTAGAAGACCTTGAGCTAGGTGCTGGACTCCTGAGGGCCAGTAGGTAATTGTTGGCCAGGATTTGAGTGGGGGAAAGGGATTAATTGCATAAACCCCAAAGGAGAAGAAAGAGGTGATGGCAGAGGGAGTGTCTGGGAGTGCTGTTAGAGAGGAAGGAGTGTTTCTATTCCTTCTCCTGGAGCAGTTTCTTGGGAGCAGGAGAGGAGGTTCATCTAGCCCTGGGAAGAATGACCAGGAATGCAGGGTCTTGTGGGGTGGGGAAAGGAGGGAGAAAGAGCCAGGTCTCTGTGAAGGCCAGAAGATAGAAGGAGAGCAGCAAGAAGAAGTCTGGGATCAAGGGGAGTTTGTGACCAATAGAGTGGGTGGGGGGAGGAGACTAGACAGGAGGATGCAAGGGACTTGCAAAGGGGCATGCCTGAGACACACGGTGATGAGAGGATGGGAAGGGTTTCACCTGAGCAAAGGTAGGTGGGGGGGTCTGTATCATGTGATTAACACAAGTGGCTTCAGAGCTCGAGAGCCATAGAATGAGGATGTTGCCCCTTATACTTGGATATACCACCCTCCAAGTATCTGTCTATAGTAGGGGTGGTGCTCTAATGTGCAAAGAATAGTACATTTGTCATGGGAAGACCTGGGTTCAAATCCCAGCTGTGATACTTACTGCCTATTATTCTGGTCACAAGCTCTTCAAGCCTCAGTTTCTTCATCTGTAAAATGAGGGTTTGGGGTAAATGACCGCTGAAGTCCCTTCATAAATCTCTGATCCCAAACAGTCATTCAACCTTCATTTAAACACCTCCAGTGAGACAGAACCCTCCACTTTCTGGGGCCAGCCCATCTCTCTAGGAAGAGCATGGTTTCTCTTCTTCATTTTACAGATGAGGAAACTGAGGCCTGAAGGAGAAATCCAGATTCCTCCCATTTCTGTGAAGCTCAGTGATGTAAAGAAGCCCTTCCCTTAAGACTGCAAGACACATGGTGTAGAACTTAGGTTCCAAGACAGGAAGAGATTTATTCACAATCCCACAGAGTTGCAATGAGAAAATTGGACCCTTATATAGGTCTTTCCACCCCACCCAGACAAATACTTAAGAGAAAGGACCATTTTTTCCTTCTGTTTCTCCTCAGTGTTCTGGCATATTGAATGCTTTGTCCTGTCATTTGCTGAGGAAGAGGAGAAGGACACAACTGGCCAGCTGCCGCTGGAATAAATTGATGACATTCTCTCAGCTTCCCCACCTCCAACCCCACTTCCTAAAACTCCACTGTCAAAGAATAGACTCACTGAATATTAGAGCTGGAACAGACTTTAGAACAGAGGATGTCCAAGTTTGATGGCTTTAGAACATGGAATGTTACAGACAGGAGGGGCATTAGGACTTGAGATGTCAGAGGCAGAAGTCCATCCCTTTCATTTTACAGTTGGGGAAACCAAGGCGCAGAGGGAAGAAAGAGCTTGTCTCCCAAGTAACAAGCATTGTGGTAAGGGAGAGAGCTCCAAATTCAGGCCCCTTGCCTCCTCCCTGCTATGCCCACCCCACCAGTCCCCTGCTTTGCCCTTAGCCTGGCTCCCCCACGTACCCACAAGCCCACGGCCATGACCACCACAAAGTAGATGACAATGACTGAGATGTCCGCAGCATTCTTGATGCGGTCCGACGAATGGGGAGGTGCGGGGGTTCCCACCGAGACACTGGGGCTCACAGTGACGTCCATGGTGGCGGCAGAAGCTTCTGTCCTCTCCTCGCCTGAGCAGCCTGGTCCTCGCCGACACACAGACCGTCCCGTGCCGTCCCGGGACTCGCTGCGTGCCTCTTTGTGGCTCCTGTGCCAAGGCCCGGTCGTCCGTGTTAATGATCAGCCCCGGTCCGGTCAGCCGAGGAGAGGGCAGAGAAAGAGGGCAGGGCAGAGGAGGAGGGCAGAATCCCGAGCAGGAATGGAAGAAGGCCAGGGCAAGGGAGGGGAGTATCCAGGTCTTCCCCTACTCTGACAGAGAGGGAGTGAAGAAATGGGTAAGTTTCCTCAGCTAGTGGCCCATTAAAGGAAAGAAGTCTGTCTGGAGGGCTGCGGAGGGGGAGGGGGAAGTGCTTTCCGAGAACAGCGGGAGGTGGGGAGTAAGGTTTGGGTTTGGGGGAGGGTAAAGTAGGTAGCAAGAATGTAGACCAAGGATTGGTCCCCTCCAGCTTCCTTCAGCTTCACTACTAGGGAAATAAAGTTGGGGTGGGGGGCATATATGCCGTCAGAATTAAACCCTACCTTGAGCCCCCTGGCTGCTGAACAGTCAGAACTCTCCTGGTCCTACAGCAGCTTGTGCCTCCCTAGACAAGAGGATGCCAAATGGAGCCTGGTGGGAAGAGGTCCTCAGAATTTGGCCTGGCCACTCTCCCCATGTTTTAACTCTATAGGGTAAACGAAGGATCCCCTCCAAAACCTCCAGCCTCTGCTTATAGGTCCCCAGGGAGGCACAGCCTGCCCTCCCACCTCCCTTGGAGGCAGCCCCTTCCACTCTGGGACAGTGCTCATTGATGTCAGGAATTTCTTCCTCAAATTAAGCCAAAATTGCCCTCATTACAACTTTACCCTCTAGATCCCTGTGGTGCCCCCCTGGGGCCTGGCAGAGCAAAGCCTATCCCTCCTCCCCATGGCAGCCTTTCAGATACTTGAACACAGTTCCCATGAGCTCTCTCTTCTCCAGACTATGCATTGCCTTTTCCTTCAGTGGATCCTCTAAGAGTATAGTTTCAAGGCCCTTCCCCGTGCTTGCTGCCTCCTCTGGCTATTCTCCAGTCATCAGTGCATTTCTGGCAGATCATTCTTCACATGGCCCATTTACCCCTCCCTCACCAATGCACCTGCCAAGTATATTGGGCATTATCTTTATCTTGTGTGCATATTTTCCCCCTAATTAAATTACATAGTATAAAGCACTTTGCAAATATTATAGTACCACATAAATGCTGTCTATTAATAAAGACAGTAAATATATTTATAGTAATGATGATAATTATAATAAGGAGTCTAGACAGCAAGAGCCAAGAAGAGGAAGATCGGGGTTCAAGGTCTAACTCTGATCAATTCACTGTGTGACCCTGGGCAAGTCACTTGACTTTTGATGCTATAAGCCTGAAGCCAAGAGGACCATGGCATGAAATCAAGGGAAAGGCAGGAAGACTGGCCACATCCCAAGGTTCCTATGGTAGTCAATTGTGGGCTTGTCTCCAACATAACTCCACCACTCCCCTTCAGCCATTATAGCTCACCACTCCCCTGTCTTTGTCCGCTTTCACTCCTGGCATCTTCTATCTAGGCCAGATTCATTCCCTAAAAGCTTAAAACAAAAGGGATTTAGGCACCTAAAAGCAAAATCCCCTGAACCCCCTTCCTGAGTACACCCACACCTTCTCTCCCAGATCACTTTGCTACAGGTGTCCCTTAGCTGACAGAATCTGCTCTTTGGAGCAGTGGCTAAGAAAATCAGATGCCCTTAGACACACTTTTCATTTGGGTTGGGGCTGGGTTGCATCACAGACCTCATTACATTATCTCTTCCCCCAAGCGCTCCCCTCATCTAAATCTTCCTATTACTCTCAAGGATGCCAGCATCCTCCCAGTCACTCCAGCTCACAGCCCTGGTGTCACTCTCAATTCCTTACTCTCACTCACCCAATGTATCCAACCAGTTGCCAAACCTTATCATTTATTTCCCTGTATGGGAGAGGAGAGCTATTAGACTGACTGCCAAGCTGAAGGTCTACAGAGGCATTTTCCTAACCTCATCTGTGAAACCTGGACAGAATATACCAGTGCCATGCTAGGAAATTGAATTGCTTCCATTTGAATTATCTTAGGAAGATTCTGAAGATCACTTGGCAGGACAGGATTTCAGACAGTGAGGTCCTTTCTCAAGCTAAACTGCCAAGCATTCAAACTCTACTGCAGAGAGAGCACCTCCAATAAGCTGGCCGCATTGTTCAAAAGCAAAAGGTACACTTGCCAAAAAAGACTATTTCATGGAGAGGTAATGCAGAAGTGCTCACTTGGTGGTCAGAAGAAGCTATGCAAGGACACTCTCAAGATCCCTCTTAAGAACTTTGGAATTGGTTATGGAACATGGGAGATGCTGGCACAGGACCCTCCACCATGGCGTGCCCTCATCAGAGAAGGTGCTGCGCTTTTGTGCAAAGCAGAATTGAAGTAGCTCAAAAGAAACTTGAGATGTGCAAATCCACTCCAAATGTTAGCATGCACTATTTGTGCCCGACCTGTGGTAGAGCATTCCAAGGTCATATTAGTCTGATCAGCCACAGTCAGACACACTGTAACTCGACTCTTGCAAAATAGTGTCATTTTGGTCCTCCTCAAAATCGAAGGACAAAAAACCATACTCCGTACATTCACTGAAAGCATCTGTGGTATAATTCTAGTAGCAGACAGAACAGTATCACATGCCCCTTCTACTGTTCCCAGATGACTTGGGTCTCCTCATCCAGGTCTCTATACTTTGATAGCATTTGATAGCTTTTCATTTCTTGTATTTTGGACACTTTGATTATTTATGATATGATGTCTATTAAAAACATCATCCTTCAGTTTATAGCCAAGCAGTGATATGTCCAGGATTTGGTGATAATGATAAATCCCTTAAAGTCCATGCCACAAAGGAGGGGAATGCCAGCCATGGTGGAGTATGTGTGCCTGAGACTATTAAAGTAGACATGAAGGCCTGGCAAGAATCCTGGCCTTCTACTAAATTAGGCTCTGGAGACTTCACTGATGGGGTTGGCCCTCCAGCCAGCAGGATGAAACTGCTTCCGTGAATCTCAGAAAGAGGCAGGGCAACCCAGGGTTGTAGGCTGGTCTTCAGACTGTTGTGATCTTAGCTTGATCTAAAGCTTTGCTTTATTCTTTAGTTCCAATAAAGCAGCATCAGCAGCACAAATCAGAATACAGATATCCTGTGGGATAGAAATACTTCAGTGTTGGTGGCTGGGCATGAAAGCAAGCAAAGCACAAATGCCCATAAAATGGATTAAGAACAGAAATAGTTTTATTATGCATCAGGAATATCTCATAGAAAATTGGAACAGATCTCAGTAGGCTAGCATATCACATCGCATTTTTTCAATGGTGCCTTTAGCTCCAAGTCACACAACAACATATTGCCAAGTGGTGCAGATCAACCATTAGAAATAACTTCATTTCTAAAACTAGATCAATCGTCTTTCTTTTTTAAATCAAATTGACCAAAGGTTTATCAAGTTTATTGGGTTTTTTTCCATAAAACCAGCTCTTAGTTTTATTTGTTAGTTCAAATGTTTTTTATTTCAATTTTATTAATCTCTCCTTTGATTTTCAATATTTCTAATTTGGTATTTAATTGGGGATTTTCAATTTGTTCTTTTTCTAGTTTTTTCATTTGCATGTCCAAATCGTTGATCTCCTTTTACTCTATTTTATTCATGTAAACATTCAGAGAGATAAAACTTCCCTTAAGAACCACTTTCACTGCATCTCATAAGTTTTGGTATGTTGTCTCATTATTGTCATTCTCTTGAATGAAGTTATTGATTGTTTCTATGATTTGTTGTTTGACCCACTCCTTCTTTAGGATTAGATTGTTTAGTTTCCAATTAATTTTTACTCTATCTTTCCATGGACCTTTATTACATATAATTTTTATTGCATCTGAAAAAGGATGTATTGACTATTCCTGCCTTTCTGCACTGGATTGTGATGTTTTATGCCCTTAGTACATGGTCAATTTTTGTGTGTGTGCCATATACTGCTAAGAAGAATACATGCTCCTTTCTATCCCTATTCAATTTTCTCCAGAGGCCTATCATATCTATCTTTTCTAAAATTCTATTCACCTCCTTAACTTTTTTCTCGTTTATTTTGAAGTTAGATTTATCAAGTTCAGAGAGGGGGAGGTTGAAGTCCCCCACTAGTATAGTTTTGCTGTCTATTTCTTCCTGTAACTCCCTTAACTTCTCTAAGAATGTGGATGCTATGCCACTTGGTGCATATATGTTAAGTAATGATATTATTTCATTGTCTATGGTGAATTTTTAGCAGGATATAGTTTCCTTCCTTATGTCTTTTAATTAGATCTATCTTTGCTTTTGCTTTGTCTGAGATTAGGATTGCTATCTTGGCTTTTTTTTTACTTCAGCTGAAGCATGATATATTGTACTCCAGCCTTTTACCTTTACCCTATGTGTATCCCCCTGTCTCAAATGTGTTTCTTGTAAGGAACATATTGTAGGATTATGGTTTTTAATCCATTCTGCTATCCACCTCCACTTTATAGGAGAGTTCACCCCATTCACATTCACAGTTATGATTACTACCTGTGTCTTTCTTTCCATCCTATTCCCTATCCTGTTTATACTTTTATTTCTCCCTTCTCCCTTCCCCCCTTAAAAGAGTTTTGCTTTTGACCGCAGCCTCCTTCAATTTTCCCTTTCTATCAGCCCTCCTCCCTTATCTTACCCTTTTCCCTTACTACTTCTTCCCTCCCTTCCAACCACCACCTCCTTTTGGTTGCCCCTTTCCACTCCTATTGCCTGTAGAACAAGTTAGATTTCTATACTTAATAGAGTATGCTGTTCCCTCTTTGTATCAAATCCAATGAGTAAAGCTGAAACAGTACTCATCTCCCTCCCTTCTTTCCCTCTATTATGTTTTTGTGTCTTTTCATGTGATGTAATTTAGCCTTTTCTGCCTCCTCCTCTCCTCTTCTCCCATTACAATCACTTTGTATCTCTTAGGTTTTCTGTCATCACGTCAGTTAATCTATACCCTCAAGCCCAGGCTGCTCCTGACTGGAAGTCACGTGCTCTTCCCTGAAGCCTCCGCCTAGTCCACTCCTGCACCTCATTGTCCTGTGGCCTGAAGTCCCACCCCCTCCTCATCCTGCTCATTCTCTGTCCCTCTCCAACTTTCAATATGCTCCCATTGGGAGGAACTGGAAAGGTCCAATATAGAAGCCTCACCTCCAAGCTGCCACATAGCCTACTTATAAAATGTGACCAGCTAAGCCTTGGGCTTTCTCTTCACAGGGACATGCTAATCTGGTGACAGAGTCCTAGGAGAAAGTGACAAAGCACTTGATCTTTTGCTTTAATCCTCCTCTGGCTCCAGGAGAAAGACCCAGACAGAGCCTCAGAATTGGGATGCCCAAGGTCAATGTAGGGTTAGCAGGAGAGCCAGGATGTGAGTCCATATCATATGCATCTCAATATTCATCCTGCCCGCCAGCCCCTTACACTGTTCCCTCTGAGAACACCTATGAATATAAGTTCATAAATTTAGAGCTAAAATGGTCCTCAGAGGCCATTTACTCCAAATGCATCCTCCTCTTTTTTTACAAATGTGTTGCCCAGGGTCACTCAGCTAGTAAGCGTCACCCCATTCTCATTCTTGTTCTCCATCTATCACTCAGCAGGGTGGGCCAGTGGCCAGAGCTCTCTCTCTATTATAGACTCTGCTCCCTGAATCCCCAAGAATTCCTCATTGTCATCCTAGACCTCACTGGCCCTCTAGTCAGCTCCAGCTCACAGATCTCCAGCTCTGTTACTTTCCTCACTGGCCCCCAGCCCCTGCCCTTCTGCCCCTCCACCTCTGCCCATACTTGCTCCTTAGACTCATTGCTTCAGTTTTTCTTCTCCCAGGATCCCAATCCCACTCCAACCTCTGCCACCTCACTAAGGAAGTCAGAACTCAGCTCCAAACTCCTTTTGCTTTTCTTTGTATCCCAAGTACTTGGCACAGTGCCTGGCACATAGAAGGTGCTTAAGAAAAAGAAAATAATTGATTTGATTTGGCTTGACTGAGGCCTAAGAAGTTGAGGGATTTGCACAAAGAGTCCAAGTCTTTCAATCCACAAATGTGGTGATGTCATCATCATCATCATCACCATCATCAGCATCACTAGCAATTATATAGCACTTTAAGGTGTTACCAAGTACTTTACAAATATTGCTTTGTTTTATTCTCACAAAAACCCTGAAGGGTTGACACTCTCCTCATTTGGTAGATGAGGAAACTGAAGTAGACAGAGGTTAAGTCAGGCCTCCACAACCTGCTGCCTGAAGGCCTCTTCCTACCCAAGGGCCACTTACAGAATGCCAAAGGATTGCCTGTATGTACAAAGGATGTTTTCCTCTACACGTTTCGAGCTGCCTGGAATCCTTTGGTGTGCCCCCAGCAGGCTGCAGGCTGCAGGTTGTGCATGCCTGGGTTGAGTGGTTTGCCCAGGGTCACACAGCTAGAAAGCGTTTGAGGCTGGATTTGAATTCAGGTCTTCCTGACTCCAGGTCCAGCAATCCAGTCACTGATTTTTTCCTGATACTCTTCCATTTGGAACATGGAGACCACAAAGCTAGCAAGCTACACGATGTCCCTAAAGGGCTCGTACATCTGAAGAGCAGAGATTTCCTTCTTGTTTGGATGAGGAAGTGGCCACAAAAGCAAGAAGATCCAGCACTGGGCACTGTCCACTGCAAGGCAGACAGAGCTGGACAGGGCTGGAAAGCAGTTCCTTGACCCCACCTCCTCCTACCTTAAGGCCAGGCCACCCCAGTGTCATCCTTCTCTGCTCCCCATTGGTCATTTCTGTGCTTGTCTGCTTTGTTTGGGGGACCTTAGAAGCCATCTAGTTCAACTGCCTCATTTTACAAGGAAGGGAACTGATCTTCGAAGAGACTCAATCCTTGTCCAAGGTCACGCAGTAAGGACAAAGCCAGATGTGTGTGCCAGCTCCTCTGACTCCAACTAGAGAATTCTGTTCACAAATCAGCAGCGACATCAAGGCTTCACCTTTTCAGATCATTCTGGTCCTCATTTCCCTGACGAGGCCATTTAGCCAATTGTGGATTTGAATCCAAGTCCTCAGAATCCATCCCAGGGACTTTTCCTTCTCCCCTCACTACTTCTCTTTATTTACTGGAACCTGTAAGGATGGAGGGGCTGGGCAGCCAGATGCCCAGGGTCTATAGGAGAGCAATATAAGAACAGTAAGGACTTTGGATTCCAGAACAAGGGATAGAGGACAACCATGTTCTTTCTCACCCTCCTCCATCCTTCCGACCTTCTTTTAATAACTGACCTTAAGCTCCCCTTTCCCCCTTCATACTTGTCTAGCTGAACATCTATCAGTATCTCCTGATCTCTCTGTCTTTTTGTTTCCATCCAGGAGTACTCACTCACTTTCCCTCACCTACAAGGTCTGGGCTGGATGAGCCCACGAGGAGCCAGGTAAAAATTTATGACCAATTTTAAACTTGGCTCAGGACAAGCATCTCCTTACTGGAGCCTTCAGCCTGTACTTCTGCCTGTCTTGGTCTGGCTCCTCAGTTCTTGAAGGTCTTTGTGCCTCTAGCTCTTGACTCATGGCTCCGAGCTCAGACTTTCTTCACAGCTCTGGTGTCCTTTGCTGTTATTTGTCCCATTGGGTTTTGTCTCCTGACCTTCCCAAGCCCAGACCCAGAATTTGTCTCTGATTTCTGGAACTCATGGAGGCCCTGACCCATGCCCATTTCCTTGGTCTCTGACTCACAGGTTAGCCCCTACATTCACAAAATGCATACTTCCTGCCTGATTGCCTCCTCATTGCCCAGTTTAATAATGGTAATAATGATGATGTTCATCATGATAAAAATGGCATCCTCCTCCTGTTCTCTGCCATGGCTGGAGGATGTCTGTAGTATTGTGCTCAGTTCTGTGTACCATGCTTTGTTAAGGACACAGAAAAACTGGGGAGGAGACAGTCATGATGAATAGAAGAACAAGGACAAAGATAATCGATGGATGGATATATGGATGCATGTGCCAGTGGGCAGATAGATGGGGAAGAAGATGGGTGAATGAATTGATGAGGAGCAAGAGGAGGATAGATGTAGAGATAGATGTGGAGGAAGGGTAGATGGATAGACAAATATGACAAGTATAGACAGAAGTGTATAGGATGATGAAGATAGATGGATAAATATATAGGTAGATGGATAAATGAAGGAGAAGGTGGAAAAGAGGATGGCTAGATAGAAAGGAAGATGGATGGATGAATAGGTGGTGATGAAGGAGAGAAGGTAGAGGATAAGTAGATGAATAGATAATGAGGATGGATGGATGGATGGTTGGATGGTTGGATGGATGGATGGATGGATGGATGGATGGATGGATGGATGGATGGATGGATGACTCTGCACCATGTAGTCCCTCAGAACTGTCATCTGACCTACTTGTGTAACATGAGAACCCCTTGGCCCTCCTATCTGACTCACTGCAGCATGCTTTAGATATCTAGACCTTTCCATCTGCCCTGCATTTGTATCTCCACAGCTTAGGATAGTGCTTGGCACACAACAAGGATTTCATAATGCTTTTTCATTCATTCATATATGATGAGAATAGACATATAGATGACTAGATGGTGATGGTGATGAAGACAGATGAATACATAAGGATGAAGGTAGATGGGTGAGTAGATGATACTGAAGATGGTGATGAAGAAGAGGAAGATGAGAATGAATGGTCATGAAGATGGCAACTTTATTTGTGTAATAATTTAAGGCTTGCAAATCACTTTACATATATTATTTCATGTTGTTGTTTGTTTGTCTTTTTGTGTTCTATGGCTCCTCTCAGCAATGACATCCCCTGTTCTAAGGTCCCTCCAGCCCTGACCTTCCATATTCTAAGGCCCCTCCTAGCTGTGACATCCTCTGTTCTGAGGTCCCTCCCAGCTCTGATATTCCCTGTTCTAGGATGCCTCAACACCAGATATTTCCTGTTCCAAGACTCTCTGACCTTCCACGTTCTAGGGCCCCTTTCAGATCTGACATTCCCTGTTCTGTGGTCTCTCCCAGCTCTGACATTCCCTGTTCTAAGGCCCCTCTAAGCTCTGACATTCCATGTTTTAGGGCCCCTCTCACATCTGATATTTCCTCCTCTAAGTGCCCTCCAGTCCTTACTCTCCACGTTCTAAGGCCCCTTTCAGCTCTGATATGCCCTGTTCTAGGGCCCCTCGACACCTGATATTTCCTGTTCTTAGACTCTCTGACATTCCATGTTCTAGGGCTCCTTTAAGCTCTGACATTCTCTATTCTAAGGCCCCTAGAGATCTGATGTTCTACAATCCTATTAGAATTGTCCTTAGAGCATGGGCACTGAAGTGAATACTGAAGTTGTATCCATGAACAAATATGTTCATATCTATCACTCTTGAGAGCCAAGAGCCACTCTCTGGCTAATACTCGTAAATGACCACCTGTTTATTTCATGGTGCATTGTTGCCCTTTCCCTCCTCAGCATAATGGTTTGTGTGTGTAACTGATGCTCTGTGTGATTATCGAAGACTTTTATCTTAGTAAACTGTTAGTCATCAAGCTGGGAAAGTTGAACAAACCCTGCTTGTGTTTAGACTTCCCTTGCCAAAGCTTACTATGGGCTTTTCAAGCACCCTTTGGACATGGTGCTGAAGTCTACTGAGGGGAGTGAATGAAGCACACCATTGAGTGATAAGAAAGGGGTCAACCTTTGGGCAATCTACTCATTCAATGTTTGACCAGAGATTTTAATGGCCTTTTGCCATGACAAACATGTGAACAGTTTCCCATAGTTTATGATCTGTGTTTCAGTTAGATCACATCATCTCAGAGCTAGAAAGAACCTCAGAGACAATCAGTCTTCTAGTCCATTCAGAATCCCTCTACCCCATCCATGATGAGTGGTCACCCAGCCTGTACTCAAAGACCTCCAACAAGAGGGAAGGCACCACAGCTAACACCACCATGGGACAGCTCTCATCACTAGGAAGTTTTCCACCAAAATTTGCCCCTTTCTAGCTTGACCTCAGTCTTCTTAGTTTCGACCTCTGGGGCCAAGTCCCTGTGACAGCCTTCAAGCTTAAATGGCATTTAAGAATGAAGCTATCATGAGTCTTCTCTTCTCCTGGGAAAACCCTTACTCACTTTCTCCAATGGGCCCACACAGGGATTTAAGGCCCCTAACTACCCTAGCTGCCTTCCTTTAGACATACTCCAGCTTACCAATGTGATTCCTAAACTGTAGTGCCCAGGACTGAACACAATCTTCCCTATGTTGTCTGACCAGGGTAGACCTAACAACATTAGACACCATGGCTCTATGTAATGCTAGAAGTGACTTTCCCAAGGCCAATTCTTAGCTGCACAAAGTTAGTAAGTCACTTTTCCTTTCTGCTTCTCACATCCTCCTCTAAGATGAAGGGGCTGGACCCCATGAGTTTCAAGACCTCAGAGGACTTCCAGCTTTGAATTCTTGATACTATGATCCTAACTCCATTTTACAGATTAGAAAACTAAGGCTCAAAAAGAACATGGAAGGGAAAACTAACATATCAGACAACACAGTCAGTCCTGAAGGGTCTTGACAAAATGGAACCGTTGATTAGATCTATTAATATAATAATATAAAAATTAACTTGGACAAGTATAAATAGATCTCAAAATCTCTTTAATGTGAGGGTCCAGTTGAGGTTAGGGAATGTGAATTGAAGTGGACCTAGCTGACTCAGTTGCATGGCTTTATTAAGCTCTCTTCAGCAGCTGGGGTGTAGGGGTAGAGAAGGTGGGTGGTGGCAGTTTGGAGAGGCATGAACATTGACAGGAAAACAGAGCAAGGGATTTTAGAGCATCAGACTAACAAACCATAATATCAAGAATTGAAATGGAGGAAAGAAAAGCCAGAAAAGGAAAAATGGTCAAAGAGCCTAGATATAATGGAGAGGGAAAAGAATAGATTTAAGAGGAGTGAGAGACAAAGAGAGAAGATTTTGGATGACCACTTATTAGGCATGTTTGAGACCAGATTCTTATGGAACTACAGCTTGGAGGTTTGCTTTTTTGAGGTCCCCTCTGAATGTGCACACCCGACAGGTCTACACTGTAGTCATGGGACCTTGGAGTCAGAAGGGGCCACCAAAAGCCGTTTAGTGCTATTCTTGTTTAAGCAATGCATCTGAGGAATGGGCATGCAGCTTTTGCTTTTAAACTTCCAGGAGGGGAAACCCATTACTTCCCAAAACAGCCTAGTCCCCTCTGGAACAGCTCCAACTCTTAGGAAGTTTCTATTTCAAGCTGATATTTGCCCCTTTGCCATTTCTCCTTCCCTCAGCCCCTGCCCATCACCCCTGGTTCTCCACTCTGGGGCCAAGAAAGACGTATCATCCTCCAAATTTGAACAGGTCTTCCTGACTCAAAATTTTTAGTTCAAGCAGGAGCATCATAATTTAGAAGGAAAAAATTCTCTTGAGTGCTAGCCCTGAAGCCAGGAAGACTTATCTTCCTGAATTCAAGTGTGGCCTCACTTACTAGCTGTATAACCTTGGGCAAGTCACTTGACTCTGTTTGCCTCAGTTTCCGCATCTACAAAATGAGATGGAGAAGGAAATGGCAAACCACTCTAGCATCTTTGCCAAGAAAACCCCAGGGAGGCAGATCCAAGTCCCAAACAGGGACTCGCTTAAGCTCTCCCCCAATCCCTCCAAACACTTGTTAAAAATGACTCTAAACAAGTTCTAGAACTGCAGAATGCATGAAATAACAGAGGGAAAAAGTATCCAGGCCAGGACAGCCTGAATGGTCACTAGGAAGGGTCTATCACACTGTCCTGGGAGCAGAGCACAGCCTAGCATGGGTCATGCCAGGATAGACCAGGCCGGGAGTAGATGGGGCAGAGCGAGCTTCAGGGCCCTGAATCACTGAGCTGAGGTGGTTACCAGACTTCTCAACCCACAAACACCAAAGACAATGGAGCAGGTCAGTGGGAAAACTGCTGGATCTGGGTGAGAGAAGTGCGTTGTCTGGCTCCAGCCCGCAGGGTGGCTGCTTCCAGAGCTCCAGTGGCAGCTGCTCCTAGAGCCCCTGGTCCACATGGTGGGAGGAATCAAGTGGTGCATCAGAGCAGGAGTGCAGGGAGCACTTTGCTGGCACAGAAACACGTTCTCTTGCTTTGTCCTGCCTGGATCTGGGTCACAGTCCTGGTTGGTGATTCTTGGAGGAGGAGGAGCTCTGGTGTGGCAGAGCTTGAGGTGACTGTGGAGAAGGAATCCTCCTGGTAGTTACATGGCAGAAAGGAGTGCTTGCACTCACAGACCAGAAGACAGGCCAGGAGAAGAGTATCATACCACCTCAGAATAGAAGTAGCTCTGAAAACAGCAGTGCAAAACCCCTGAAACTTGGGACAAAGCACTATCCATTCTGAAAGCAGTCATACCCTGACAAAAAAAACTCAAAAATCAAGTAATTGCCTGGCAAAATAAAAGGACTCAGAGTATAGAGTATTTTTGGTGACAAAGAAGATCAAAACATATAGCCAGAAGAAGTCAACAAAGTCAAAGAGCCTACATCCAAAGCCTCCAAGAAAAATATGAATTGGTCTCAGGCCATGGAAGAGCTCAAAAAGGATTGGGAAAAGCAAATAAGAAAAGTAGAGGAAAAATTGGGAAGAGAAATGAGAATGATGCAAGAAAATCATGAAAAACAAGTTAATGACAGATTTAGGCTCAAAAAATACTGAAGAAAATAACACCTTAAAAATAGAGTAACCCAAATGGCAAAAGAGTTCCAAAAAGCCAATGAGGAGAAGAATGCCTTAAAAGGCAGAATTAGCCAAATGATAAAAGAGGTCCTAAAACCACTGAATAAAATACTGCCTTAAAAATTATAATGGAGCAAGTGTAAGCTAGTGACATTATGAGAAATCAAGATATTATAAAACAGAACCAAAGGAATGAAAAAATGGAAGAAAATGTGAAATATCTCATTGGAAAAAGCACTGACCTGGAAAATAGATCCAGGAGAGATAATTTGAAAATTATTGGACTATCTGAAATCCATGATCAAAAAAAGAGCCTAGACATCATCTTTCAAGAAATTATCAAGGAAAATCGTTCTGATATTCTAGAAGCAGAGGGTAAAATAGAAATTGAAATAGTCCACCGATCATCATCCAAAGAAGATCCCAAGAAGAAAACTTCTAGGAATATTGTCGCCAAATTCCAGAGTTCCCATGTGAAGGAGATAAAATTGCAAGCAGTCAGAAAGAAATAACTCGAGTGTCGTGGAAACACAATCAGGATAACAGAAGATCAAGCAGCTTCTACATTAAGGGATCGAAGGGCTTGGAAAATGAGATTCCAGAGGACAAAGGAGCTAGGATTAAACCAAGAATCACCTACCCATCAGAAGTGATTATGATACTCTAGGGGAAAATATAGATTTTCAATAAAATGGAGGACTTTCAAGCATTCTCCATGAAAAGACCAGAGCTAAATAGAAAATTTGACTTTCAAATACAAGAACCAAGAGAAGCATGAAAAGGTAAACAGGAAAGAGAAATCATAAGGGACTCACTAAAGTTGAACTGCTTTGCTTACATTCCTACATGGAAAGATGATATTCGTAACTCATGAGACCTTTCTCAGTATTAGGGTAGTTGTAGGGAATATCCATATATATATATGTATACATATCATATGTATAATATAATATTATATATATACATATATATATATATGGACAGAGGGCACAGAGTGAGTTGAATACGAAAGGATGATATCTAAAAAATTAAATTAAATTAAGGAGTGAGAGAGGAATATATTGGGAGAGAGAGAAAGAAAGATAGAATAGAGTAAATTATCTCACATAAAAGTGACAAGAAAAAACAGTTATAATGGAAAGGAAGAGTGAGTAGGTGAAAGAGAATGAGTGAATCTTGCTCTCATCGGATTTGACTTAAGCAGGGGGAATAACATACACACTTAACTGAGTATCTTACCCTACAGGAAAGTAGGAGGGAAGGGGATAAGACGGGGTGATAGAAGGGAGGGCAGATTGGAGTAGGAGGTAGTCAAAAGCAAACACTTTTGAAAAGGGATGGGGTCAAGGGAGAAAACTGAATAAGGGGGATAGGTTAGGCTAGGCTAGGCAAGGATAGGCTAGGCTAGGCTAGGCTAAGATAGGGTAGGGTAGGATAGAATAGGATAGTATGGAGGGAAATATAGTTAGTCTTTCACAACATGACTATTATGGAAGTGTTTTGCATAACGATACCTGTGTGGCCTATGTTGAATTGCTTGCCTTCTTAGGGAGGGTGAGTGGGGAGGGAAGAAGGGAGAGAATTTGGAGCTCCAAGTTCTAAAAACAAATGTTCAAAAAAGAGTTTTTACATACAATTGGGAAATAAGATATACAGGCAATGGGGTATAGAAATCTATCTTGCCCTACAAGAAAGTAAGGGGGAAGGGGATAAGGTGGGGGTAGTGGGGTGACAGAAGAGAGGGCAGACTGGGGAAAGGGGCAATCAGAATATATGCTATCTTGGGGTAGGGGTTAGGGAAGAAATGGGGAGAAAATTTGTAACTCAAAATCTTGTGGAAATCAATGTTGAAGATTAAAAATATTAGATAATAAAAAATAAATTAAAAAAAAAACAAAAAAAGAAAACCCCAAAAGGGGTCATGAAGAGTCAGACATGACTTGAAAAATGATTCTTCCTGACTCCAGCCCCACCAAGCTACCCTACAATCACTGCAACAATATAAAGGGGAAGAAGAAAAAGAGAAACTGGATATTATGTAATTATAATGACAAAACTGTCCCAAAGATGAGAAAATGTACCACCTTCTAGTCTTTGCAGAGATAGAGATCCAGGAGCTAGTTGGCGTAGCGGGTAGAGCACTAGACCTGTAATCTGGGAGATCTGAGTTCGAATATTGCCTCAGACATTTACTAGCTGTGTGACCCTGGTCAAGTCACTTGACCTCTCATCACCTTAGTTTCCCCATCCCCAAAATGGGGATAATAATACCACCTACTTCCCAGAGTTGTTGTGAAGATGAAATGGGATATTTGCAAAATGCTGTGCAAATCTATTAACACTACAGAAATGCCAGGTGTTGTTGCTGCTTCAGCAGCTGTTGTTGTTATACCAACAGACTCGAGTGATGTGTTGATTGATTATAGAGAACTGCCTTTTGTTATTTTCTTTCTTTTGTGCTCCTTGTTACAAGGAATGGATGACTAAATAGGGAAGAGGGGAGGGATCTATTTGGAGTCTAAGATGATGGAAAAACAAAAGCTACCACTCCATATGGCTTTATTTTTGAATGATCTAAATTTTATTTATATCTTCTGCTTTTCATCACCTTCCTTCCCAAAGCTATTAATACAAATTATTGTTTTAAAAAGAATTCTGCTCCTTGGCCTCAGAGGGCAGAAACAAGAGCAGTGGGTGGGTTATGGCAAGGCAGATTTAGACTCGATGTCAGGAGAACTTCTGCAGAATCAGAAATGTCCTGTGGACTCTGGCGGGTCCCTCTTAATGGAGGACTCCAAGCCAAGTGGGACCAAACATTTCTCCTGGATGCTATAGACAGAGCGAATGGCCTCATCCACTTGGGAGACCCTTTGCAGCACTGAGATGCTTGAAGCCTGTGATTGACTTCTGAGACCAAGGGGATGAGCTGCCCTGGGGATGAGTCTCCCACAGGGAGGATTGCTCTTCCTCATCACCTCTGTCCTCACCAGAGCTCCCCAGCTTTCTGATCTCAGCCTGTTACTGAGCCTAGCTGCCTTCTGTAAAAGTCTGATTCAGTACAGTGAGACTGCAGCCCACCTCACTTCCTGCCCCAGAACCATGGAGCCAAACAAAGGAAAGTCTGGCCAAATTGCATGGTAATATTGCTTGGTGGGAGTGGGGGACCTCTAAATTTTGCAAGCCCAGAGACACAGTGGCCAATGCTGTCAGAAGAGCACTGAGCTGGGGCTCAGGAGCCATTGGTTCCAGTCTCTCTAGTAACCACTTGTGTGACCTTGGGCAAGTCCCCTCCCCACTCTGAGTGTAGTTTTCACTTTGTTTAATGGTGAAAGGAGACTAGAGTGGATGATGCCCCCTGCCCCTTCCAGCTGACATACTCTCTTCCAAGGTCCCTCCCAGCACTGACATTCCTTGTCCTAAGGATAGTCCAAGTTCTGAAATTCCCTTTTCTAAGGCCCCTTACAGCCCTGATGTTTCTTGTTCTAAGGGCCCTCCCAGCTCTGACATTCCTTGTTCTAAGGGCCGTCCCAGTTCTGATATTCTTTTTTCTCAGGCTTGTCTGATCTCTGAAATTTCGTGTTTTTAGGCCCTCCCAGCTCTGACCTTCTATGTTCTACGATTCCTCCCAGTCTTGACATTCTCTACTCTAAGGGCCCTCCCAGCTCTGACATTCCCTATCCTAAGGATTCTCCAAGTTCTGAAATTCTCTCTTCTTAGATTCCTCCTGGTTCTTACATTCTGTGTCATAAGTGGAGGCAGAGGATACTCTGGGACAGGGGACCATGAGCAATCCCCAGACTCAGGGACCCCTGGCAACATTTTCTTTGCATGTAGATCTTGAGCCAACCTTCCTGTGGCCTTGGTTGGGAGGAAGCTAGGTATCACTGGCCCTGAGGTCAAGAAGTCTTAAATCCTGCCTGGCCTCAAATGCTTCCTTGCCCATCAGACATCCTGCCTCTTGTCCAGATACCCTGAGTTCTGCAAAGGGCTTCTCTATTATTCAAGGTTCAGTTCTAATCTCACCTCCTCCAAGAAGCTGCCCTGGATTCTGCTGAAAGTGATCCCCTTGGGGAGATAAGGCCGTTTGCTCTGTTTGAGCTTTGGACTCTGATAATCTAAATATGTTTTGTGTTTATTTATATGCCTGCCTTCTATCTTTTATTGCATTCTAAAGTCCAGAGGGCCAGAGAAAATATCTAATTCCCTTGTATATCTGCTGAATCTCAGCCCATCAGTCAGCATGCTCTCATGAATGGCAGCTAGGTGTGCACAGAGTGTTAGATCTGAATCAAGAAAACCGAAGTTCAAATTCAGCCTCACACACTCACCAGGTGCGGGTCAGGCTATTAAATGTTCAGTGTGAGGATCCGCATCGGAGAAATTGGCAAATGCTACTAGTCAGGGCTAGACTTATTATTTTCTGGATTATCTAGACTTAAGAAAATGATGTAGAACATGTTACGAATGGAGATTAAACTTTAAAACGTGTCATTTGCAGAAACATAGCTGTGTCTCCCAGGGGACCCACTGAGGAGGGGTTGTGTGGCTAAATGCACATAGCAAAATTGTGTTGACTGACAGAAATGGTATCTCCAGATATTAAGGTTCTCTTAGGTGCCACATCTAATGGCCTCTTCTTGATCCTGATCCTCCTTGGCCTCTCTGCAGCATTTGGCACCATTAGTCACTCTTTCTTCCTGGATAATCTCTCCTGTCCGGGTTTTCATGACCCTTTTCTCTTGATTCTCCTCTGACTGGCCTGACTCTTTATCAATTTATTTTGATGATTCTTCATCCATGTTACATCCACCATGTATGGCTGTCCCTCAAGACTCATTCTTAGACTTCTTCTTTCTCCCTCTGTACTGTCTCACTTGGTGGTCTCTTCAGATCCCACAGGTTTAGTTGTCGTCTCTATGCTGATGATTCCTAGACCTGTTTTCCAGTCCTAGTTTCTCTCTTGAACCAAAGTCACATGTCAACAACCATTTTGGGCTAACTCCAACTGGATATCCCATAGTCATCTTGAACACATCCATAAAAGAATCCGTTATATTTCCCCTCATCCCTTCCCTCCTTCGAATTTTACCTTATTCTCTCAAAGGCACTATTATCTCTCAGTCACATGGGCTTGCTACCTCGGCATCATTCGTTGTTTCTGTCAACTCATAGAGCCAATCGATTGCCAAATTTTGTCTTTTGTTTCTGTACAATATCTTTCTTTGGAATCATTGTTTATTTTTCTGACCCCATAGAGTCAATCAATTGCCAAATTTTGTCAATTATTTCTCCACAATACCTCTCTTTCTTCACTCATTTCAATCATGTCTGAATATTTGGGATCCCATTTTAGGTTTTCTTGGCAAAGATAGTAGAGTGGTTTGCCTTTTCCTTCTCTGACTCAATTTACAGATGAGGAAACTGAGGCAAACAGGGTTATGTTACTTGCCCAGAGAAACATAAATAGTAAGGGTCTGAGTCCAGATTTGAACTCAAGTCCTCCTTACTGTAGTCCCAGTACTCTATCCATTGTGCCACCTAGCTTCTCAATGCCTCTTTTACACATCCCCTTTTCTCCATTCAAACAGCCACCATAGTAGTTCAGACTCTTATCACCTCACACCTGGCCTATTGCAATAGCTGCTGATGGGTCTGTCTGTCTCAAGTCTTTCCCTACTCCAGTCCATCTTCCACTTAACTGCCAAAGTGATTTTCCTAAAGTGCTGGTCTGACTCTATTATCATCTTGCTCAATAACCTTTGGTGACTCCCTGTTGTCTTCAGGATCAAATATAAAGTTTTTGCTTGGCATTTAAAGCCCTTTACGACCTGGTTCCTTCCTAACTTTTCCAGTCTTCTTAAACTCTACTCCCCTCAGTGAATTCCATGATGCAGACATACTGGCCCACTTACTGCCTATGACACTCCATTTCCTCTGACTTTGCACTGGCTGTTCTTCGTGTCTGGAATGCGTTCCCTCCCTACCTCAAACTCTTAGAATTCTTGCCTTCCTTTAAGACTCAGCTCAATATCAACTCCTACAAGAGGCCTTCCCTGATTTCCCCCTCATTCTTCCAGCCCCAGTTGCTGATGCTGCTCTTTCTAAGGTCGCCTTCCCTGTGTTCTGTATTTATTTTGTATGTTGTGTCAAGTTGCTGACAACCCAAAGGACAGCAGAAGGACACACTGCAGGTGTGAGGAGGCTGCAGCTTATAATTAATGATTAATTATGTGCAAGATGTCATCAGTGTTAGGAATGATTGGAAAAGGAAGTGGGCAGGTCATGTAACCAGGGCAAAGCATGATGCCCAAGAACGCCTGTGAGATGGTGAAGGGCCCAGATGAGGGAAGGTCTCTATCACCTTGGACTGATAGGCCTTCCATGGAGGATTTATAAGAGGATGGGGACAAAAACTGCATGACACACACTAGATGCTTAGTAAAATATTTATTGTTTGGTTGATGAAAAGACCTGTATGGACTGTCATCAGCCTCAGTGGTAAGACTATGCACTTGGAGAAGGTACATCTAAAAATCAAAGAGTATCATAGAATTTAGTGAACATTGGATTTATTTGATATAACAATTTTCATAGTATCACAGATCCTATATTTACAACATGGAGTGGGGCTCCCCCACCTTGCCATAAGGTGTGATTTTTATAGAACCTCATAACTGAATGCTTCTTATTGGTTCAGAGAACATTATTCTTCCTAAGTCTCAGAGAACAGAACTAGGTTCCATAGGTGGGAATTGCCAAGAGGCAGATTTAGACTTGATGTGAGGCAAAAATCTTTCTCACTGTTAGAGTTGTTCCAAAGGCTGCTTTGGTCAGCAGTGAATTTTCCATCCCTTAATGTCATGCTCTAGAAGCTGGATGAGTCAGGGAGGGTGTAGAGAGGATTTTCAATCAGGTATGAGCTGGACTAGATGTCTCTGAGAGTCCATTCCATGAAACCCATTATATACACATTCTCGTTCTCTGTCTCTGTTTTTCTGTGTCTCTGTGTATGTTTTCTTCTTTCTCTCTCCCTGCCCCCTTTTCTCTCCCTTTCTATATTCTTCCTCCTCCTCCTCCTCCTTCTTCCTCTTCTTCTTCTTCCTTCTCTCTCAATATAGACAACTATATCTGTCTATGAAGTTTGGAAGTGACAAGGGGCTTGGGAAGAGGCATTACTGTTAGACCTATAGATGTTTGAAAATGGAGATAGGGATGGAAGGGCACAGAAAATACTTGAGAAAATAGGATGGAATTTCCAGTTCAGAATTGGTCAAAATATTTAATGTCAGTTGAGTGGCTGACCAGTGAGGTGAGTCCTGGTACAGATCTGGCCCTTTAATCTGTTGTCTGCAGATTACCATGGCAAGGGGAATGAATGCCAATGGGGTTGCTGCTGTTACAGTGGAAAGCCTCGAAACTCTTTCATTGCAGGAAAGACAATGCTGGACCCAAAAGAGTTTGGTGGCTTCTGTGTGAGTCACATTCTTGTCTATATCCCAAGGGTGACATGTCTTCTCTTCTCTGTTCCCAGGAAAACAAGATTCCCTCTCAAAGCTATGATGGTCTGTGTGCACTGTACTGTGTTGGAAGTCATATAATCTTGTATCCTAGGCCACAAGACAGTGAGTGGCTGGAGATGATTTCATGTTCAGTCCAATCTCTCTTTAGATGTTTGCCTGAGTTAAAACATTCTGAAGCCCCACTTTTACCCACAAACAGAGGTAGCAGTAAAAAATCAGCTACCGCCCAGCTATTAAATGACTTTCTAAGGATTTAGGATCAATGGGTATTATTCAAGAGTTTAGGGACCCCAGGTTTACACATTTGCCCATCTATCTCACCATCTTCAATTATGCTTGTTTGCTGCCCTTCCACAGCCCAGTGAGGGGCTAGCAGGGAAGAGGAAGGTTGGTATTCTAGGCTTGGTTGACCCTGCTCTGAAGCCCCAGGCAGGACTCAAGCAAAATAACAATAAAGGAAGACATCCACTGCCACGATCAGGATGGCATTGACATTCATGACATTGCTGCACAAGGATTTTTCAGATGTGTCTATCAGCTGCTTCTGCAGAGCAACCTCCTCCCCCTTGGTCAGCTTGGGCCTTTCTTTGGCTCCAGCCCACAGAATGCATTCCAGGCCCTCTTGAAACACCCTTGTGATTCCTCTGGACCATCTGAAGGAAAGGGAAGAGAGGCAAGCAGTGAGGAAATGTGCTCATAATGGGCATTTCTACAGGGCATTTCAAGTTGTCAAAGGGCTTTCCCAGGATGTCATTTGAATTTCACAGAAGTGCTGGGAGGTGTGAAATACAGGTATTATTATGCCCGTTTTGCAGATGAGGAATCTGAGACACAGTGAGTTAAAGTGGCTTCTCTGTGGTCACACATCTAATGGGTGGGAAAGGCAGGATTCAAACTCAGCTCTCTCTGACTCCAAGAACAACATGCTAGTCAGTGCACCCTGCTGCAGTGAGCTCTAAAAGTGACTGGGAGGGAGCTGCTTTTCTGGCAAGTCATCGGACCCCAATGAAAACAATAGCTTTCCATGACATTACCAAAGGTAGCAACTGGAGGAAATGAGCTGGAAGGGAGAGGGCCCTCCAGAGTAACTTCGGACCTCAGGAATCTCAAGATCCTGATCAAAGTTTGTACCACCAGAGAAGAGGTTTCCACCTTAGTGACAGAAAGAAAAAGGGGTTTTCAATTTCCATGTGGCCTTGAACAGATGCACAAAGGGGCCCTGAGTCCTTCTAAGGACAGATTTGTCTCAGTAGACAGGGAATTGTCTCAGCCAGCTTCTGAGAGCCCCAGGTTGCTGGGCACATAGAGAAACCAAAGGACAGAGTGCTGGTCTTGGAGTCAAGAGAACTTTAGTTCACATGAAACCCTGTTTGTTTCAGTTCCTTATCTATAAAATGACCTGGAAAAAGACATGGCAAACTGTTCCAGTATCTTTGTGAAGAAAGTCCCAGATAGAGTTATGGAGAGTGGGATGTGGCTGAAGTGACTCAACAACTAAAACAACAAAGATGCCAAGTTAAAAAATTATCATTAAAAAGTTAAATATCACCTTCTTCCCCCTGGTCTCCAGCTTCCTCTTGTCCATTCTGCTCAGTACTCAGATCGATGCATTCTTCCTGGCTATTGTGGAGAGCCCAGCAAAGGCGGTGCAGCTGTCCATGGATGAACACCTCTCCCCACCAAAAATGTTACAATAGACTCCAGGTCAAGTGCTGCCTGCCTCTGGGAAGCCTGCTGCTTTCCCAGCTCTATGTTCTAACGCCCGTCCAGATCACATTATGTTCTAAAGTCTCTTCTAGATCTGACATTCTGTGTCCTCAGAACCCTCTGAGAGCTCATATTCTGTGTTCTAAGGGCTCTCCCAGGTTTGACATTCCCTGTTCTAAGGCTCCTGCCAGGTTTGACCTTCCTTATTCTAAGGTTTCCTCTAAGCTCTGATATTCTACCTGCCAAGACCCCTCAAAATTTTGACATACTTTGTTCTATGAAGTTTTTCCTGACTTTGAGTCTCATCTTCCCTTTTTATGACTTCTTTCTCTGGTTCCTGGTTTTGCCCTCTGAAGCCAAATGAAACAAGTCTTTTCCATCTTCCATGTGGAAGTCCAATTCTCTCCTACCTCACCCCTAGGTGGTCTCTTTTCCTGGCTCCAGATTCTCAGTCCTTTCATCTCACCCACATTTGGGATGTGAACTTCAAACCCCCTCGCACTGTGGTCCCCTTCCCCTACATGGTCTGTACTTTATACACATACTTTCGAAAATGAGTTCCCATCATGGAGTCCCAGATACTTTTCTTCTCTCAATGAAGACCAAGAAAATCCCACCTTTCTTAGCAGCTTGATCAAGCTGCTGCTCCATAGAGGATTTTCAGCCTACTAAAGCCTCCCCTAACTTTATCAAAGTAGCAACTGTTGGGTCATGCCTCCCTCATCTTGTACTTGTAATGTTGATCTCTCAGAGCCCGAGTGTGAAGCTGCACACTTGTCTACTATATTTCATCTTATTATGGTCCAGCTCTGTCCTGCTTCCTCTCCCTGACAGGCTATGGTTATATGACTCAAAGTCTTTCTGACCCCGGATTCGTAGCTGAGGTAGAATCCATTAAAAGGCGTGATTTCATGATAAGTGAGCTACATAGCACTAGGAAAGTTCCTTCACATCTCTGAACCTTGGCTTCCTCCTCTGTGAAATGGAGTTAATCATGATGAAATATACTTATGCTACCTGTGTCACAAGGATAGTTGGGAAGAAAGTGCTTTACAGGCTTCAAAGTCCTGGAGAAATGGGAGACATGATTATCATGCAGTTATTGCCACTCTCTGAGCTTCACTTCTTATCTCTTCAATGAGGGCTTGGACTGAGTGATCTCTAAGGTCCTTTCTTGACTCCAGAGGTCTACACAATCTAAGTTCCATTAGCTTTGTTATTAGCCAGGAAATCATGGCCAGCTCTTGGGGCCCCGCCTTGACATCAAGTCAGGGGAATGGTCTGGTTGACCTCTAGTCCTCGGGTTTTTATGATTAGGTGGTTATAAAATCATGCTGATCTTTCTCTACTTTTTTCAGATAAGTAAAGTGTATCAGGCATTCTAGATTGGCCTGATGGATCAATAGATCATAGTTGAGACCTGGAAGAACTTTGGAAGCCTTTTGGTTCCACTCCTTCATCTTACAGGGAAGGAAACTGAGACAGACAGAGGCTAAGCGACTTGCCACAGGCCTTACAACTAGTCAGTGTCTACAGGTTTGGAACCCGATTCTTGGGCTTAATTCCCCTTGAAAGTAAGATTGAGAAATTTAGCCTCAGAGAGACAAGCTAAAGTGAGTCCAGAAGAGGCCAAGAAGAATAGTGAGGGGCTGTGCTCGTATATTAGAAGGCCAAATTAATTCTGCCAAAAGAGCAGAATTAGTCTTGTTCAACTTGTCCCCAGAGGACAGAACTGGAAGCCATAAGTGGAAGTTATAAGAAGGCAGAATTAGACTCAATGTTAAGAAAAACATCCCAAGAGTTGGTGTTATCCTAAAGTGTAATGGGCTACCGTTGGAGGTCTTCAAGCAGAGACTGGGTGACCCCTTGTTAGGTATAATGTAGAGCAGATCCTAAGTCAAGACCAGATTGGAATAGATGACCCCTGAGGTCCTTCTGAACCCTGGGACTTGGTAAGAAAGGCCTCCAATACTTGCCAGAGACCACTCAAATCACTGTTCCTGACACCCTACAGTGAGTGACATGAAAACACCACAGGGACAGTAACCATTAGGCACGATCTCAACCACTAGCTTTGGGTAGGCTGTGTTGGTGCAACCCACACTGGTGCCACAGTGTTTCTCACATTCTGAAGGCACAGCAAAGACAATTTCATCTGTGGAGAGAGAATTCTGGTCAGCCAGGGTCCAAGAAGTGAGGAGTGACAAGCCCACTATTGTAGCAGCTGGAAAGTGAGCTTCTGAGTGACTGCCTTGGTAGGGGCTGATGGGCTTCACCTGGGGCCAGGACATTCTGCCTGGAAGCTCCCACATAGAAGTGATCCCTTAAATATGTGCCTAATTTGAGAGCTGGGGCTAACAGCTAGGAGGGCATAAAAACCTCTCCCTCTGCTTCCCACTTTTTTACTGAACTCTCCCCAGTTGTCTTAAATCTTAAAAACACATTTAAAAAACACATTTTATTGCTATCTTTGTTGTACCTCTTGAAGAAAGTGATTTATTTTTGTCTTTATATTCCCAGATCTGTCACAGTACTGTAATAAGAATTTAAATTTCAAGATTTATCCCACTCACTAATAGGCCATGTGACCTGCTTATGTCATAGGAAGCCAAAGTCACATGTGGTAGGAGGACCTTGCTGAGAGGAAAAAGAAAGTGTGTCACAGGAAATGCAGGGATAGTAGTTAGAACTGAGGGAGGGAGCAGATATGCCAGGTGTGCTGTGAGTGTTTGTTGGTGGCAAAGCCCCAGTGGAGGCGGGGGAGAAGCAGGGAGCTGGCTTTGAGATGGAATGGTTCTCTGCTGTGATATTGTATATTGAGTTCTTTGCTGCTGTGATGGATTGGGCTTATTGGTTTTGAAGCCTGGTTCTCTGGTGTCTGAATAAATGGTTCACTTCTTCTACCTTCTATATGGAGAGTCTCTTTTATTTTGCAATACTGAATAACGTAAGCATATTGACGATTATCATCTATATTGCGATTATTGCCTTGCTAATACATTTGGCAATGAGGATGGGATCACAAGGTATAAAATCTCTATTTGGAGGTAGAAGGGCTTTAGAGGAAGAAATGGCTATCCCAGGATGCCATGAGGTACCTTATTCCTCCCTACCAAAGGAATGGTCCCTTGGAACAGGTCCCTTGGGAACAGAATCTACAGAGGGGAGACCCTAGAGATTTGGAGAGATGTTTGCAAGAAATTAAAGTTAAACCAGGGAGAGAATTGCCAATAGAACTCTCTCAGAGAGACTGGATTTTACTCACAGCATATCATATGTGTATATATAAATATATGTATATAAATACATATATATATGAAAGCATATCATATGTATATATACATATATATATATATGAAAGAATGAACAGATTGTTATGAGAGAAAATTCAGATGTTTAGCTCTAATGATAATATTTCTATACCACAGCAAGATGGGGAATCTCAGGTGGCAGAAGAATAAATTACTGTTCAGGAATCGATTGATTTTTCTGTTAATTTGCCTAGAAGAAAAAGGAAGCCAAGAAGGTCAAAAGTGCTTTTGAGTTCAGCCCAGGTTGAGTCTAGCTGCCAGTCTGGTTGCCATGGTGACAGGGGAAGAGAGTCAGGAGAGAATGATGCAATATTAGTAGCTGAGGCATGAAATGAGTGATGCTCCTGAGCCAGAGAATTATACAATATCAGACCAGGCTCCTCAGACAGAAATACACCCCATACAGTGAAGGTGCCAAGAAACCAAGAAAATAATACAGTGTTCAGAGAGGTTGTGGAAGAATTTACACAGCAGGAAATCACAGATATCTTGAGTAGGTTTACCCAAGGAATAGGAGAATTGTTAATATCTTGGATTGTGAGAATTGGTGATGAAGGGGCCCCAGGAGTATTTGTGGGTAGTGTGGACTGTATGAAATTCATAAGCATTATTCAAAATCCTTTTGCACAACAAGTTTTTAGTGATTATCATCTGCCAGGGGGTAACAGGACAATTAGCCTGTTAGCTTTAGCAGCAAGGATGTAACCGAGAGTATCCCAATGATTCTATATGCCCTAGTGCAGATAGACCCTGGTATTCACTTAGGAACTGTATGATAAAGTTAAAGGAGGAGGCCATGAAGACTGCTATTATGATGGGAAATGCAGATGCATACTATGCTATTCTCTTGGGAGTCTTTCATAGAAATTTAATAGTTAAGGCAGCTCCTCCTGCTTATAAACACCTAATTCTGACTGCTAATTGGGGAAGTAGGATACCCTCTTTTGGAGGTGTTGGATAAGATTTCAGTTAAGTGACTTAGGAGACTGGGGAAAAGATAAATTTCCTTGAGAGAGAAGAGTGAATAGTCAGTGAATTCAACCTCAGAATAGAGTGACAAGAAAAGAAATGTTTACTGCTCTACTGACAGCAGGGGTAGATTTTGAAAAAATAGATGGTATTCCAACTAACGAGCTATGCAAAATGTATTGAGATAAGGGATTTAATATCAGATGGAACAGAGAAGTAAGAACTGCTCCTACAAATCCTATATATTTTGAACCCTTGTATGCAAGTGAGTTACACTTTCAGGGAGATAGGAAATAGGCCAAGCCCCAGCACAGATTAAAGAAACACACAGACAGGATTACAGACCCCATATTAATCTGATTATATACTGGAAAAGTGGATCAAATATTGTAACAAGGGCACTGATTGACACCAGGGCCACTTGATTTATGGAAATCCTGACAAGTTCAGGCATGGAACTCCTATTACTCCCAATTCTGCAAGAGCTTAAAAACATCACAACAAACTTAACTCTAAGCATCCAATGGGAGGCAAGAGGCCACATCATGTGAACCTGTCCTGACACCATGATCAATATGTCCACACACATGAATGTCATCAACATCTATAGTTTCCCAAATGTGTTGTCCTTCCTACCCCTCTCCCTGATCCCCTCTTTCATTCCCTTTTCTGTCTCAAATTATCTCATGTCATGCTCACTTGTGGATTCATTAATTTCCTCCAGGAGAATATAAGCTCCTTGAAGGCTGGGATGATTACCTTTCTCTTTTTGTATTCCTAGTGCCTAGTATGGTGCCCAACATGGCATTACAATAGTCTTTCCCCATGACCTTCCTCTAATGTCTTCTTGTCAAGTGGAGGTCACCCCAGATTCTCAAAGAGGAAAATATCCAAATGCAAAGTCAAGAAGTTTCTGCTCTGCTGGGAAGTTTGAGTGCTGGCTCAATGATGGATAATGTGTGTTTGTCATCTGAGGAATCAGACTGAATTCAGAGAGGCTTGTCTCTAGTTCTTTTTCCAGGTGATCCTTTTTGTCTGTTTGGTTGGTTTTTTGCTTTTTTGTTTTGTTTTGTTATTTGCTCTAGCAACGCCTATAAATTGTGTCCTGAAGTATGGAAGAGTTGTGATCTATATCACTGTTTGGAGAGAGGAAAAAGTGGACTTCGCCAATGAAATCACATATTTTATTTATTTATGTATTTATTTATTTAATTTTTTACTTTTGAACATCTATTTTTTTAAAACCTTGAGTTCCAAATTCTCTCCCCTCTTCCCTTCCCATCCACCCTCCCTAAGAAGTCAAGCAATTCAACATGGGCCACATGCGTATCATTATGTATAACCCTTCCACA
>CM053622.1:7672085-7701477 GCA_028646595.1 Phalanger gymnotis
TGGGGCCTAAATAAATTTCTTGTTGTTTTCTCCTTAGAGAATCTCTCATACCTTGCGATTTCGGACCATTCAAACATATACATGATTATATTTGAGATCATAAATTTGGCCTTCCTACTACAGTCTCCCATCACTGAACACAGTACTCCAAGTGGAGTCTCAGATACTTTACTCCTCTCAGTGAAGGCTAAGATAATCGCAGCTTTCTTGGCAGGTGGATCAAGTTGCTGCCCCATAGAAGGCTTTCAGGCCACTAACTCCCCTCCCTGCAAAAACCCAAAACTTTTTCATAGCACCTACTGCTGAGTCATACCTCCCTCATCTTGTAAAGTCGATCTCTGAGAACCCAACTGGGAAGCTGCACACTTGTCTCTACTACATTTCATCTTACTGTAGTCCATCTCTGACATGCTATGTTTTGAAATTCCCCCTGTCCCTGAGAGTCTACGGTTATATGACTTAAAGTCTTCTTGATCCCGAATTCATAGCTGAGGTAGACTCCAGAAAAAGGGCATGATTCCATGACGAGTAGAGGCAAGCTCATACTTACATGTACATCAGGAATAGGTTTTGTCATCAGAGAAATACCAAGTGCAACCAAGACTGTCAACGTGAAGAGGAAGATGGAGAAATAGGTGTAATGCCATCCACAGATGATGTTGGGACACTGGCTGGGGACCATGCAGGTGCCTGTTCCGTAGGAAAACTCAGAAATCATACGAATTAGGCCAATCACAAGTCCAAATATCAGTGCCCAGAAAGCTCCCTGCCAAAGAAAGCAAAGGAGAGTGGTTTCAGGGTGCTTTCAGCACAAAGGACCACAAATCACACAAAACGCATCCTGTGGGATGGAAGAATTATCGAAAACCAGAAAGGCAATAACAACAAAAAACAACATAAAACTTTCATAAGTGATTCTAAGAATGTCAGAATTAGAAAGAAAACTGAGTCCAACCACGTTTGCTGTTCAGATGAAAAAACAAAGTTCCAGATAACTGAAATAACTGACTCCTAATTCAGGGTTCTTTCTGCCATACATTTATAATGGATGATCGTTAGTATTGTGTCTTATTGCTGTGAAAAATTTGGATTTGGGGACATCCATGAATGGGGAAAGAAGGGGCAATTTGGGTTCCCCAGGAAGTCAGAGTCATCACCATTTCTACACACTGACCTCCCCTCATTCCTACTCACCTGCTCATTAACTCTCTTGCAGAAGATGGCAAGCAGGAAGACAGCTGCAATGGGGGACCCAATGTAGCTTAATATCGATGCAAAGTAATGAATGAGTTGACCATTTTGACCTGCCTGGACTACTGGGACCCAAGCAACGCTGAGGGCAATGAGGACGATGATGAACAACCTACAAGCAGATTTCCGTCATTAGGACATTGAGCTATAGCTCGGCAGAACAGGTTGAGGACTTTTTATGGTGGGGCACACGTCATGCCCCAGGAAGATCCTTTTTCCTTCCCGTGACACCACAGGCCTTGTATTGCCGAGTACTCCAACATCATAGGGATAAGAAAGGGAAAGGAGACTGTGGGAGAGGGTCAGGAAGTGTTTGTTCATCTTTCCTTCTTGAAGAAATAACATCAGAAGGTCATGTCCTGATTTGTGCTCAAACTGGATTGAAGTCAGGCAGAGTTGCACAAAATCACCAGTCTCACTGTCCCTCCAGAGTCACCTAAGTCCAGTGTCAGGACAAAGTCAGGAAGACTGATGATGCCTGGGATGCAGTGGACGGCCTGGCCATTTCTAAGTTAAGGTCTTTCCCTGGTCTCAGTTTGTCTGAGGCAACACCCATTCGATGTCTAAGGGCTAGGCAAGAATTGAGACAAAAGATGGCTTAATTTTCCACCAAAACAGTATCAGTCTGGGTAGGAGTTTTCATGGAATGACCAATAATATTTCTGGTCACGGGGATGAAGGAAATAAGGGGAGGGGATGAAGATGGGTTTCCCCTTCTCCACACAGTCAGGCTGTCTTTCCTGGTGGCTGCCTGACTTCCTCCCAAATGCCAAGAGGGTTCATGTGGATTCTCTGGATAATGGTCAATAAAGGCATTCTTTTTCCCTTGTCAACAATGCTCTGAGCCTTAGAATTATTATTAATTTGTCTCTCTTCCTTTCGCCCTCATACTCAATCCATCACCAGTCCAAGCAATTCTCTTCCCCTACAGTTCTTGCTACTGACTGACTGAGAGGCTGAGAGGGTATAGAGCTGGAAGAGACCTCAAAAGTCATCTCAACTGAGCCTTCATTTTGGGGGGGAAGGAAACAAAGTCAAGAGATTTGGCCAAGGTCACACAGTAAGTGGTAGAAGCACGATTCAAACTCAGGTTCTCTGTCTCCAGAGGTTGTGTTCTCCCCACTGCACCACACTGCCTCCCCAGCATCTTTTCTTCGCATACAACTTAACAGGCAGCCAACAGTTTAGCTTAGTGGCAGGAGCTCTGGACTCTCATTCCAAAGACCTGAGTTTTATTTCTGTTGTAACATTTCCTGGCTATGTAACCCTGGGCAACTGGCTTGCCTTCTCTGCTTCTTGATTTCTGCATCCATAAAGTGGAGAGAGCAGTGATTACCCTGCCTTACTCATGGGTTGATTGTGAGAAAAGAAAATTATGAACCTCAAGAGGGAGGGGAGCTGCTCCCAGCAAGCTCCTTGAAAGTACGGAGAAATCCCCTGGGCAGGAAGGGACATTCCACTCGCTGCTGCATCCTGCAACACATTCCTCAAGCTTGATTTCCTTTTTTTGTTGTTGTTGTATATTCAAGTCATTTATTTCTCCATCTTCTCTTCTCACAACAAGGTGGTGCAATTCATAAAGTGTTGAGCCTGGGCTCAGTAAGACCTAACTAAGTGTAAGTCCAGCCTCAGACACTTAGTAGATGGGTGTCCCTGGGCAAGTCACTTAACGGAGACTGCCTCAGTTTAGAGTGCCAAGCCTGGAGTCAGGAAGATTCATCTTCATGAGTTCACATTCACATCTGGCCTCAGACACTTAATGGATGTGTGGCATAGGCAAGTCACTTCACCCTGTTTGCCCCAGTTTTCTTGTCTGTGAAATGAAGTGGAGAAGGAAATAGCTAACCACTCCAATATCTCTGCCAAGAAAACCCAACAACTACAAGAAGCAGTATTGCTGGGTCACAGGTAAACACAGCTTTACAGCCCTTTGACCATAGTTCCATGTTTTCCTCCAGTATGGTTGAACTCCTCCAATAATGCTTTTGTGTACCTATTTTTCCACACCCTCTTCAACATTTATAATTTTCTTTTCTGCCATGTTAGCCAATCTGACAGGTGTGAGCTCATACCTCAGAGCTGTTTTAATTTGCATTTATCTAATCAATATGATTTAGGGCATTTTCTTGTGACTATTGATAGCTTCGATTTCCTCTTCTGAAAACTGCCTGTTCACATCCTTTGATCATTTATCAATTTGGGAATGGCTCATTTTTTTTAAAATAAATTTGGTTCAGTACCTTATTTCAGAAATTAGATCTTTATCAGAGAAACTTGCTGTAAATCTCCCTCCCTACCCCACCCACCCACAAGTTTCTTGCTTTGCTACTAGTTTTGGCTGCATTGGTTTTGTTTGTACAAAGTCTTTTTTAATTTCATGAAATCAAAATTATCCATTTTACTTCCCATAATCTTCTCTGTCTCTTTTCTGGATTTTTGCATTTATCAAGCATTACATTCCTACGGGCATTTACAAATGTTTGTTGTGTACATAATCTATTCCACTGATCCATCGTTCTATTTGTTAGCCAGTACCAGAGTGTTTTTGATGATCACTGTTTTGTAACATAATTTGAAAGTTGGTACTCCTAGGCCACCTTTTTTCACATATTTTTTCATTGATTCCCTTGATATTCTTGACCTTTTGCTCTTCCTGATGAATTTTATTTTGCTATTTTTTTTCTAGCTCTAGAAAACAATTCTTTGTTAGTTTGATTGATTTTGCACTGAATATGTAAATGAACTTAGGTAGAATTGTAATTTGTATTATATTAACTCAGCCTACCCATAAGTAATTGTTCAGATCTGTCTTCATTTGTGTGAAAACGGCTTTTGTAATTGTGTTTCTGTAGTGCCTGGGTAGACTTCCAACTATTTTATATTATCTGAAATGATCTCAAATGGAATTTCCCTTTTTATATCTTACTGCTGGTTTTTTTTTTTGGTTACAGATAGAAATGCTGATGATTTATATGGCTTTATTTTATACTTTACAACTTTGCTGCATTTGTTAATTATTTCAACTAATGTTTAGATGGTTCTTTAGGGTTTTCTATGTATGCAATCATATCATAGATAATGAGTGATTTTTTTGTTCATTGCCTATTTTATTCCTTCAATTGATTTTTTTTGTATTATTGCTATAGCTAGAATTTCTAATATAATATTAAATAATAGTGGTGATAATGGACATTTTTGCTTAACTCCATATTTTACTGGGAAGGCTTCTAGCTTATCCCCAAGGGAAGGGATTTAAAAAATACTTTACGATCTCCTTAGGGAGCATGTCAGAAACATTTCAAAAGATCCAAATATATGGAGTCTATAAAAAATACATTTGGTATAAGAACACGTGAGTTCAAATCCAAGCACTACTATTTATTAACTGTGTAACCTTGGCCAAGTTATCCTACTACTTTAGGCATTGGTTTCCCCATTTATAAGATGAGGAGGTTGGATTTGACAATCTCTCAGTTCCTCTACCACAGTTCCGAAATACTATGGTCTAGGATTCAAATCTTCCCTATTTCTGTTAAGGGGCCACCATCCCTGGAGTCCTCAAAGCTAGTAATCTAAGTGTCATCCTTGATTCTTCTGTCCCCATTGATTTCCACATGCAATCGGGTGCCAAGTCTTCCTGCTTCTACAATATCATTCACGTACACATTCAAAAAATTTTTCTCCCAATTACATATAAAGACAATTTTTTTAGATTCATTTTTAAAAATTTTGGGTTCCAAAATTTCTCCCTCCCTTCCTTACCTGTTCCCTTCAAGCGATTTGTTCTCAGTTATAAAGGAACAATAATGCGAAACACATTTCCTTATTAGTCATGTATTCACATTCATTTTCCGCTACCACCAGCCTAGTTTGATGCCCCCATTCTCTTTCATTTGGACTATGGCGATAGCCTTGTATTTGGTCTCCCTGCCTCAAAGTCTCTTCCCACTCCAAACTATCTTCCAAAGAGCAGCCAAACTGACCTTTTTAAAACACAGATCTGACCATTACACTACCACCTACTAAAAACATTCCTTCTATAGCTCCCTGTTGCTTTTAGGATCCAACATAATTTCTTCTCCCTGTCATTTTTTAAGGCCTTCTACAATCTGCCTTCCACCTATGTTTGAATTTCTTATCATACAATTTCCCTTAGCAATCCTCTATTTTGATGAAACTGGCTGGCTAGCCAGCTACTCCATACACATTACATTTTATCTCAAGTCTCTGTGACTTTGTATCACTGGTCCACCATGTCAGGAATGCACTCACTTTTCACCCCCACTTTGCAGAGTCTTTGGCTTCCTTCAAAGCCTAGCTTAGATGCAACTTCCTCCATGAAGGATTACTTGATTTCCCCCTCCCCCCAGGCATTAGAGTACTCTTCCCCCTGAAATTGCTTTTTAAAAATATGTTTTATTTACTAATCTGGGTACATGGTGTATCCCTCCAACAGAATAGAAGACCTTTGAGGGCAGGAACCAGTTTTTCCCCATTTTTGTTTTCTATCTCCTGGAACCTAGAAGAATAGCTTACATATATTAGGTGCTTAATATACATGCATTGAATTTTGGGATGAATCTCTTACTATTTGAGATTACAGAGCTAAGAAATCTTAAGCTTTCTATAATTTAGATGTGCATCACAAACATGGCTTACTAGGTCTTGCTAGCCTACTTCTTCTACCCAGAAGGCCATCCATCCTGTTTACTTCTGTATCATGTATAAATACATAGGTTTTAGGGAAGAGAATTCCAACACACCCTGGCCAAGATGTTCACAGGGCTATGTGAGCTAGATGAAGCAGTGGATACGACGCTAGACTTAGATTCAGGAAGACCTCAATTCTAATCCTTCTTCAGACATTGACTAGTCATGTGACCCTTGGCAAATGAAATATCCTCTCTTAGATTCAATTTCCTCATCTGTCAAGTGAGAATGTTAATAGCATCTTAATAGCTAATAGCACCATTTACAGAGTTACAGAGTTACAGAATGTTAATAGCATCTTAATAGTTAATAGCACCATTTACAGGGTTATTATGAAGATCAAATGAGTTGATACATGTCGGTCCTGCTATCACAGAATATTTACTATATAGTATAATAATATATTATAAAATGTTAGCTATTATTATTAGCTCTGTTACCTTCCTGCTATGAGGAGCTCTCTCTCCGATGCTTGCTTTCGGATTTTGGTATAGATGTCAATGGTGAACAGTGTGCTGGCACTATTGAAGATGGAGGTGAGGGAGCTCATGAGTGATGCCAACATGGCTGACAACATCAGTCCCCGAAGCCCTTGAACCACAACCAAAAAAAGAGGAAATTATTTTCTTCTGCACTTAGGAGCCAATGTCCATGGCTTTATGCTGTCCTTCCATAGTTTCTGAACCTTTGAGAATTATTGAAGCATGGAATGTCAGAGGTGGCAGAGTCTTAGATCAGAGAGTAGCAGAATTAAGATGGACCTTAGAAAAAGAATGTCAGACCTAGAACGGACCTTAGAATATAGAATGTCAGTATTGGAAAGGACCATGGCACAAAGAAGGTCAGAATGTCAGAGCTGTCAAAATGAGGGCTGACCCATGCTCAATTTGCATTTGCTACCTTGATTGCCTCAGCAGCTAAGGGACACAGTGGATAGGGTGCTGGGCTTGGAGTCAGGAAAACTCATCTTCCAGAGTCCGAATCTGGCCTCAGACACTTAATAGCTATGTGACCCTGGACAAGTCACTTAACCCTGTTTGCCTAAGTTTCCTCAGATAGAATATGAGCTGGAGAAGGAAATGGAAGTTCATTCCAGAATCTCTGCCAAGAAAACACTATTGGGGTCATGAAGAGTCAGATACTACAGAAAACCGAGTGAACACACACACACACACACACACACACACACACACACACACACACATGCAGAGAGAGCACTTGAGTGTTTATACATTTGGGAAAACCTTGATATAACAATACTTGTATTTTATTTTGCAGATTTCCTGGAATAATTTCAGATGAGTTTGATGATCCAAAAATGACTCCAGAGACACAATGCTTTCTTGACACACCAGATATCTGTATTTTAATTCTAGCCCTTTTGCCTTACTAGCTGTGTGAGACTAGAAAAGTTCCTTCACATATTTGAACTTTGGCTTCCTCCTCTGTGAAATGGGGTTAATCATACTGAATCCTGCTTATGCTATCTGCTTCACAGGGATAATTGGGAAGAAATCACTTTGTAGACTTCAGAGTCTTGGAGAAATGGGAGGCATGATTATCATGAAGTCATTGCCTTTCTCTGAGCTTCAATCCTTGTTTGTTCATTAAAGGCTTAGACTGAGGCATTTCTAAGGTCCTTCCTGTACCCCAGAAGTCTATACAATCTGAGTCCATTAGCTTTGTTATTAGCCAGGCAACCATGGTCAGCTCTTCGGACTCCCCCTTGACATCATCTTAGGGAGGTGGTCTGGTTGATCTATAGTCCTCTGGTTCCTATGATTAGATGAATTTATGGAGATGCTAATCTTTTTCTCTACCTTTTTCAGATAAGTAAAGCATACCAGACCTTCTGGATTCACCCGATGACTCACTGAATCATATATTGGAAGGGATCTTGGAGGCTCTCTGGTTCAACTACCACAATTTACAGAGAAGGAAACTGAGGCAGACAGCGGTTAAGTGACTTGCCTAAGGTCTTACAGATAGTCAGTTTCTGCAAGTTTTAAACATACACCTTGGATTCAAGTCTCTTTATAAGTAAAAGAGAATAACTTACTCTCAAAGAGACAACCTAAAATTTGTCCAGAAGAGGCCAAGAAGGACAATGAGGGGTTAGGGAGATGGCATGATAGTTGTACTCACATATTAGAAGGTCAATCATAAGAGAGAGGGATAAGTCTTGTTCAGCTTGGCCCCAGAAGGCAGAACCAGGAGCCATGGGTGGAAATTACAAGAGGGCAGAATCAAGCTTTGTAGCAATAACTGTGATAGCCCTACTCAAATTACTCCACATTTACTCAGTTCATTGTGATTTGATGGGTATCAGTGATTACATTAGTAAATCATACAAAATGGAATTGTTCAAGTTAGTTATATACATTAATGCTGTTATGGTAAGAGTTATGGAAAATTAATCTACTATATATTGATGACTGTATTACTTATACTTATCAGAGAAATTCATACTGTTAGGTGGAAATGTAATAAGAATGTAATTGCAGCACTGCCCCACCCCAACTACTCTGTACTGTGGTGTAATAAAGTTCATTTGTTGGTATTATGTGCCTCATCCCTATGAAGAACTGCTATCCACTCCCTTGTGACCTTTGCTTCAAACCCACAACTTCCTTGGACCCTGGGATATTGTTGGTCAAACACTAACATCTCATAACTTGTGGACCTGAGATGTTATTGACAGGATCTTATGACCTCTGCTGAGATGACCTGTTGATGACATGTGGAAGGTCTCATGACCTGTGAAAGTTGCATTGACTAAGTGGTTATGATTGATGGACATTTCCCTTAGCCAAGTAAAACATTTTCCCACTTTTGGAATTGACCAACCAATGAATTATAATTTTCTTCCATTTTTAGTGCTCTCCAAATATATAAAAGTAGCTAGCACCCAAGGGGAAGGGTCTCTGATCATGCAGAAGATCTTGGACCAACTTAATTAGGGACCTCTCATATCCTTAATAAATTGAATATGCTCAGAGCTCATTCTCAATGACTTTTCTTATTGATTAGAATTTACGGCCCACAGCTTGATGTTACGAAAGACATCCTAACAATGGCCATTAACCCAAAGTAGAATGGGCTGACGTTGGAAATTGTTAAGCAGAGACTGAGTGACTCCTTGTTGGGTATAATGTACAGGGAGTTCTTACGGCCAGATTGGAATAGATGACCCCCTGAGGTCCTTCCCAATCCTGTGACTCAGTGAAAAAGGGCTCCAATACTTGCTAGAGACCACTCAATTCACTGCCTATGGCACTCTATGGTGGTGACATGAAGATCACACAGAAATACTAACCGTTGGGCATGAGCTCCACCACCAGCTTTGGGTAGGCTATGTTGGTGCAGCCTGCACTGGTGCCACAATGTTTCTCACACTCTGAAGGTACAACACAGGCAATTTCATCTGTGGAAAGAGCCAGAGAGAATTCCTGTCAGCCAGAGTCTAAGCAGTGAGGAGAAGCACACTCTCTGGTGTAGTAGGTGGAAAGGAAGCTTCTGAGTGTCTGCCTTGGCAGGGACTGATGGGCTACAATATCCTCGGGCCAGGACATTCTGCCAAGCAGCTCCCAAGTAGCAGTGATCCCCTTGAGACACGTGCTAATTTTAGAGCTGGGGCTAACAGCTAGAAGGGCACAAAACCCTATCCCTCTGCTTCCCACTTTTTCATTGAACTCTCCCAAGATGTCTTGACCCTTAAAAACATATTTTATTGCTGTCCTTGTTATACCCCTTGAAGACACTGACTTGTTTTTGTCTTTGTATTCCCAGAACCAACGACAAGCATTTGATTGATTAAGTCACAACTATTTCTGGGGATTTAAAAGAAAAACCTTCTGCCCCTGCCCCAAGATTGAACAAAGAACCATAAATCCAGTATAATCTGATGAAGTGACTTCATCCGATAATGTGTATCATATTCTTTATTTAGATACAGCTTTTTCATTTTTTGGGAGGCTGTCCTGGACCCCTTAGGCAGTCTCATAGAGCCTGTAAACCCCTTCTCAATAAGGTTTTAAGCATAAAAAACCAAACTCCACAGGATTCAAAAGGAAACTAATAATACTAAAGGAGAGCTACCAAAAGAAGTACTTTTCAGACCCCTACGGACCAAGAACCTCTGATTTAGAGAATATTTCTCTGTAATCATTAAATCAGTAAATCAACTTGTATCGTGTCTATTATGTGTCAGGCGCTATACTAAGCACTGGGGATTCAAAAAAGAGGCAAAAGACTCTCTATTCTCAAGGAGGTTGCCATCTAGTGGGGAGAAACAACATACAAACAAATATATACAAAGGAAATTCAATAGGAAATGATGGAAGGCACTAGAATTAAGGGGCATTGGGGAAGGCTTCCTGGAAAAGGTAGAACTTCATTTGGGACTTAAGAGAAGCCAGGAAGCTTAGTAGGTGCGGTTGACTTCCAGGCATGAGGGGGTCAGCCAGAGAGAATGCCCAGAGTTGGGAGATGGGGAATCTCATTCATGGAACAGCCAGGAGGCCAGGGTCACTGGTTCAAAGAATATGTGTAAGGGAGTAAGGTGTAAGAAGACTGGACAGAAAGGAGGGGCAGGTTATGAAGGGCTTCGAATGCCAAACAGAGCATTTTGTATTTGATCCTGGAGACAATAGGGAGCCACTGGAGTTTATTGAATAAGAGAGCTTTAGGAAAATCACTTAATTGAATCAATTGGAATGGGGAGAGACTTGAGGATGGCAGACCCCTCCCCCCTCCCAGCAGTTACTGCAACAGTCCAGGTATGTGGTGATGAAGATCTGCACTGGAGTAGGGGTAGTGTCAGAGGAGAGAAGGGAATATATTTGAGAAATGCTACAAAGGTAAAATAAACACACTTTATTTTCTTCATTCTGCTGATTTCCTTCTGCCTCACTTTGTACAAATCCTCCCAGGTTTTCATGAATTTCTCATAGTTTTCATTGCTAACAGTATATTAATATTCCAGCATATTCATATGCCTCAGCTCTTTTAGTCATTTTCTGAGCAATGGGCAGGCACTGAATTTGTTTTCAGTTTTTTTGCTACCACCAAAGTGGTGTGGATGTGGTGTTCAGGGAAGAATAGTACCTCAGGTACCTTGGGTACAGTCTGCCAGTATGCCAGGCAGTGAGGACTGCCAAGGCCTTTTTCAGGGATGTTGTCCACTTTGGTATCCACCTGATTCATTTAACTCTCACCTGTGACTCCAAGAAGCTGTAGCATGTGCAGTGGCCACACCCTAGTAAACCACTTTGGCAGATGGATTAAACTAGGCTGAGGGTAACTGAGGAGTCTCAGACCTGTTGGCCAATTGGGGGGGGGTGGCTATCTCAAGCATGTGAAGACTTCTCCCAGTGGATTAGGAACATGAGAACAACTTGTTCCAATGGCCAGGAAGGTGGCTAAACTCAGTGCTTTGGAGTGTTTAGAAGTTGGTTAGACATCAAAGATGCCAAGGTCCTCCACTCCAACCCTAGCCATCCCCAGTCCTCTTGACTTTTGTCTTGCCACTGGAAGAGAAAGCAAGGCTGACAAGTATCAGATATGGCAGGGAGTCTTTCAGAGGAATGAAATAAAAAACAGCAACAACAGTGGTCATTTGCTACTGAAGACTTGTGAGTTTCATGACCTTCTCATCACCAACACTGTCTTCCATTTACCTAAACACAATAAAACTGCATGGATGCACCCTAGGAGAAAACATTGGCATTCAACAGACTATATAATTGTAAGAAGAGACAGACAATATGTGAGCATGATGAAGATGATTCGTGGTACAGAGTGCTGGATTGATTATAGACTTATCCTCTCCAAGCTAGATATTCCCATTCAAAAAAAGCTGCAGCCCCAAGGCAAGATAACTACCAGAAGATTTAATGTCGACAGATTAGAGCACTGCTCTGAACTGGAAGTTTGTTGCTAACTTGGAGAGAAAGCAGAACCAACATATGATTGGCAACGGCAGAGGAGAAAAGGAGTGAGCAACTTTCAGAGAGTTGGTATGCAGCACTGCATTTACTCATGGGGACCAGAGCACTCACAAACATCAAGACTGGTTCGGTGAAAATGATAAGCAAATTCAGAAGCTGCTAAGTAAAAAATGAAAATTCCACAGGATTAGCCAGCAGGAGAGTTCATTCATCTCTAAGAAGTCAGTGTTTAACTCCAAAAGCAAAGTACAGGAGAAGCTGAGAAAGATGCAGGATTCTTGACTCAGTAAGAAGGGAGATGAAATTCAGTTTTACACTGATAGTAACAATGCAAAGTGATTTTATGACACCCTGGAGGCTATTTATAGGCCAAAGACCTATGGTGCATCTCAGTGCTGATGGAGCTGCATTGATTAGTGATAAGGACCTGATCCTGGAGAGATAGGCTGAACACTTCCACAATGTTCTCAAGAGAACATCATCAATTAATGCTGAAGCCATTTACTGTCTACCTCAGGTTGAAGTCAGTGCATCTCTAGCCAAAATTCCAACTGAAGAAGATCTTTTGAATGTCATTAGGCTTCTCTTCTATGCCTTGGAATCTGATGCTGATTCTTTCCCACCTGAGATTTACAAGGCAAGGGGTCCACTGCTCATACAAAAGCTTATTGAAAATTTTTGGCTATATGGAAAGAGGGGGTTATCCCTCAGGAGTTCAAAGATGCCTTCATTTTTCCATATCTATAAAAGAAAAGGAAATAGACTCTCCTGTGACTGTCATGGCCTCGGGTGGGGGGCGGGCGGAGGTTCTTCGTTAGTTGTTGCCACCAACATTCTTGCCAGACTCCTCCTTAGTAGAGTAATCTTCACCTGGAAGATGCTCATCTACCCAGGAGTTAGGGTGACTTCAGAAAGGGCTGAGAAATGGTCAGTATGGTGTTTACTGCCAGACAACTGCACAATCAGATCAGAAGTCTATGTACAATGTCCCTGGATTTAACTAAAACCTTTGATTCTGTCAGTCATGAGGGCTTGTGGAAAATTGTGTCAAAATCTGGTTGCTCAGAGAAGTTCATCTTTATTGTTTGCCAATTTCATGACAGCATACTTGTCCAGGTCCCGTATGTGGACGATGCTCTCACACTTTCCAGTCACCAGTGGAGTGAAGCAGAGCTGTGTGCTCGCTCCCATGCCTTCAAGCATTATGTTTCCTGCACTGTTGTCAGACGGCTTCAATGAAGATGAAAATGGCATCAAGGTTAGCTACTGCACTGATGGCAAATTATTTAACTTGAAAAGGCTACAACCAGACTAAAGTGGAGGGAGAGTCTGGGCTGTGACTTTTTGTTTGCAGATGATTGTGCATTCAAAGCAGCCTCTGAGGATGAGACGAAACAAAGTATGAATTGATTCTCTGCTACTCATGCTAATTTTGGGGAAACAATTAACACCAAGAAAACAAAGTATCTCCACCAGCCAGCACCATACTGTCCATACGTAGAACCATGCATGGGTTACTGCAAAGGGAGAAATTTTGAATGCTGTGGATGAGTTCACTTTCCTTGGCAATATGCTTTTCAGGCATGTACACATAGATTATGAGGTTGACGCACACTTTGCCAGAGCTAGCTCAGTGTTTGGGAAGCTCCAAACCAAAGTTCGGAGAGATAAGAGGTATTAGACTACCAAACTGAAGTTCTATTGAGCCATTGTCTTGACATCATTGTTGTATGCCGGTGGAACCTGAACAGTTTGCCAGTACCATGCTAGGAAACTGAATCACTTCCATTTGAACTGCTTTAGGAAGATTCTGACAATTACCTGGCAGGATAAGGTACCAGACATTGAGGTCCTTTCTGGAGCTAAACTGCCAAGCAATCAAACTCTACTTCAGAGAGTGCAGCTCTGAATAGCTGGCCACGTTGTTCAAATGTCAAATGTACGCTCGCCTACAAGACTATTTTACAGAGAACTTACACAAGGTAAGCACTCACATGGTGATCTGAAGAAGCAATACAAAGATTCTCTCAAGGTCTTTCTGAAGAACTTTGGAATCAATTGCATGACATGGGAGACACTGGCAAAGAACTGCATAGCACCAAAAAGAGGCACAGTGCTCTTCGAGGGAAGCTGAATTGCAGCAGCTCCATAGAAATTTGAGATGCACACACTCCAGATGTTCATATGGACTATTTGTGCCCTGTGGTAGAGCATTCTGAGCTTGTATTGGTCTGATAAGCTACAGTCAGACATGCTATGACTTGTCCCCAACGTAATTATGCTATTTTGGTCCTCTTCAAGAACAGAGGACAACAATCAACCACCACAATTATGCAAGTCCAAATATTTTGTTGTGTTCTGAATGTTCATCTCTGCCATTGGCCTTTCTGGGGACTATGCTCAGGCATGAGGCTGCTGAGTCAAAGAATATGGATGGTTTGGTCACTTTTCTTGCACAATTTAAAAACTGCTCTCCATAATGGTTGGATCAATTCATAGCTCTACCAACAGTTTATGAATACCAGTGTTCACCAAGCCCCTCTACCATTGATTGATCCCATTTTATGTCATTTTTGCCATTCCTCATGGTTTAATATAAAAATATAGAGCTGTTGTAATTTACATTTTCTTATTCTTAGGGATTTAGAGCATATTTTCAAATGGCCATTCACGGTTTGAGATTCTTCCCTTGAAAAACTGTTGGCTCATATTATTTGACAATTTCTGTATTAGGCAATGGCTTTTGTTATTCCTCTATATATCTTGTATATAAAACTTTAAGCAATGACATTTGATTCAATTATTTTTCTCAGTATACAGTTTCTCTTTTTATTCTATTTCTATTGGAATTAGTTTCAATGAAAGTTATTTAGTTTTGTGTTCTACACATTGTTTATTTTGTCTTTTATGATTTCTTCTGCCTTTTGATTGGTTAAGAATTCTCCCCTGAGCCAGAGTTTAGACAGCAGATTGGGGAGGTGGTTGTTAGTGTTTTTAATCAGAAAAAGAGTCCTTTTCGAAGATGGCAGCTGGAAAGCAGGGACTTGCTGAAAATTTCCCCCAAGTCCCTCCAAACACCTGTAAAAAATGACTCTGAACAAATTCTTGAGCTGCAGAACCCACTAAATAGCAGAGGGAAGCAGGGCTCCAGCCCAGAATGGCCTGGATGGTCACTGGGAAGGGTCTATCACATGGTGCTGGGAGCGGAGCGAAGGCCAGTGTGGGGCGCCAGGACCAACCAGACCAGGAACCGGGCAGTACAGGCCATAGGACCCTGAATCATTGGCAGTTACTAGACTTCTCAACCCACAAATGCCAAAGACAACAGAGCAGGTTAGTGGAAAATCTGCTGGAACAGAGAGGAATGCACAGTCGGCCCCAGCACCAGGGGTTGGCAGAGGTGGTGCAGTGCTACGGCTGCTTCCAGAGCTCCAGCTGTGGTTGCTTCCGGCCCCAGGCCCACCAGTGGGAGGAATTAAGTGGTAGATCACAGTGGGAGTGCAGAGCCTGCTTTGTCCTGCTTGGATCTGGTGATTCTTAGGGGAGGAGGAGCGCTGGTATGGCAGAGCTTGCTGTGTAGAAGTAGCTCTGAAAACAACAGCCCATCCCCTATAGCTTGGGACAAAGCACTCTCTATTCTACAAGCAGTCATACCCTGACAAAAAGCTCAAAGGTCAAGTAGTTGGCTGGGAACATGGCCAGGCAGTGAAAAAGGACGCAGACTCAGACTCTAGAATCTTTTTTTGGTGACAAAGAAGATCAAATATACAGCTAGAAGAAGTCAACAAAGTCAAAGAGCCTATATCAAAAGCTCTAAGAAAAATATGCATTGGTCTCAGGCTGTGGAAGAGCTCAAAAAGAATTTGGAAAAGCAAGTAAGAGAAGTAGAGGAAAAAATGGGAAGAGAGATGAGAGTGATGGAAGAAAATCATAAAAAACAAGTCAATGACTTGCTAAAGGAGACCCAAGAAAATACTGAAGAAGATAACTCCTTAAAAATAGGCTAACTCAAATGGCAAAAGAGCTCCAAAAAGCCAATGAGGAGAAGAATGCCTTGAAAGGCAGAATTAGCCAAATGGAAAAGGAGGTCCAAAAGACCACTGAAGAAAATACTACCTTAAAAATTAGATTGGAGCAAGTGGAAGCTACTGACTTTATAAGAAATCAAGATATTATAAAACAGAACCAAAAGAATGAAAAAATAGAAGACAGTGTGAAATATCTCATTGGAAAAACCACTGATCTGGAGACTAAATCCAGGAGAGATAATTTAAAAATTATTGGACTACCTGAAAGCCATGATCGAAAAAGAGCCTAGACATCATCCTTAAAGAAATCATCAAGGAAAACTGCCCTGATATTCAAAGTTCTAAAAGCAGATGCTTAAAAAAAGTTATTTTTCATGCAACTGGGAAATAAGATATACAGGCAATGGGGCATAGAAATTTATCTTGCCCTACAAGAAAGTAAAGGGAAAGGGAATGGGGGGGGCTCAGTGGAGTGACAGAAGAGAGGGCTGACTGGGGAATGGGGCAATCAGAATATACGTCATCTTGGAGTGGGGGGAGGGTAGAAATGGGGAGAAAATTTGTAACTCAAAATCTTATGGAAATCAATGCTGAAAACTAAAAAATATTGAATAATAAAATATGGAATTAAAAAAAGAGAGTCCTTTCACCAGAACCTTATGCTTTGGAGATGCATTTTAGTCTCTGACACCTTAGATAAGATCACAAAATAACCCTGCAGAAATCCAATGAGGACAACCTCATTTAGCTAGAATCCAACTGATCAGCATCCACCAAGTCCCTAGAAATAGCACTCATTACTGAACATGAGGCAGAGAAGAAATATGCCCAACACTTGGACCTTCTCAGCATTTCCAAAGGCCAGAGGTTAAGGAGATGTCAGGGAAGATTTACCTGGGAACAGAATGCGGCTGATCATACCAGGCATCACAATGAGGAAGAGAGGAAGCAGTTTCAGGTAGCCACACAAGATGCAGCCAGCCTTCACATGGGACATGTTCTTCCCTGAGAGGCATCGCTGCACAATCACCTGCCAGGGAAACAGAAAATGTGGATGGTGAAGGGCCCCAGGACTCCCTTACTCAAGTCAAAAGGTGCTCTTGCCTCCAGAGGAGGATATGACTTGATTCTCATTTCAGGCAATGGGTAGAAGTTACAGGTAGGCAGCCTTCAGCTCAGTGTAAGAAAGAATATTCTAGCATTAGAGCTGTCCAGCACTCCAGCACCGGAATGGACAGCCCTAGGAGGTGTAAGTAGTGAGTTCCCCACCACAGGAGATATTTAGTCAGAAGACAGACAACCAACTATTGATGATGCTGTAGATAGGCATTTGAAGTATATGGCCCCTCAGACAGTGAAGTGGTTTGCTGTTGTTGCTTTGTTGTTGGCCAAAACAGAGCATTGAAGCAAAGGGGGGAAATGTGTCATGGTAGAAAAAGTATGATTTTGCTGAGTGTGCTCTGCCAAGCCTAAGCCACAGATCACTACCACCTTCCACACCCTCCTACATACAAGCTGCAGAAGGAAGGTGGAGAAAATCATGAAACTGTTCTGACCAGGGCCACTACAAATTTTTATTACATAACTTCAACGGGGCCCACTGCTGCTTGGAAATCCTCCTATGCTGCCCTTATCAACTCATGCTCCCACTCTCCAAAGTGGTTCTTCCAAACCTTTCCATTCCTCCTCAAACCTCCCATGGGCCCTCTTCCCCCAGCTGCTCAGCTGAGAACCTTAAGAACCTCATATTTCATAGAATAAAAGGGAAACCATTCACTCTGAGCTCCCTCTTCTCCCTTCTTCTTCATCTCCTATTACTCAGGTTCCTCTTTTAAGCCTGTCTCACAGGCTGAAGTGGTCTTACTGATTACCAACATTCACCCCTTCACCTACTCAAGTGATCCCATTTCATCCCATCTCTTCCAACACATTGACTCACTCTCTGTCATCCCCACTGTTTCAATTATCTTCCATCTCTTTCTGTTTACTGGCTCATTTCCTACTGCCTACGAACATGCCTAGGTCTCCTTTATGCTGAAAAAAACCTCTCACTTGATCATTATATCTCTGCTGCTGTAGAGGACAGCACCTTGTTCTTAGCCCCTTAGGCTCCCATCCCAGCAGTCATCCTGGACTCTTCACATTCTGCTTCCCCTGCCATATCCAAACTGGTGCCAAGGCCTGCCCACTTCACCTGTACAGCATCTCTCAAATACAGCCCCTTCTCTCCTCTGACACTGCCACCCTTCTGGTACAGATCCTCAGCACCTCATACTGAGATAATTGCAGTAGCTGCTAGAGGCTCTGCCCATGTCAAGTCTCTCTCCAGTCCAACCTCCATTTGTCCACTAAAGTGATTTTCTTAAAGTACATGTGCAACCCTGTCACCCCCAACTAATAAATAAACCCCGGTGGGTTCCCACTGCCTCTAGGATCAAATACAAAATGCTGTCTGGCATTCAAAGCCCTTCATCACCTAGCCCCCTCCTACCTTTCCAGTCTTCTCACACTGTACATCCTACCCATGTCTTCTTCCATCCAGTGGCCTTGCCCTCCTGGCTGTCCACCAACATTTCCTCTGGCTATCCCCTGTGCCTGGAATGTTCTCCCTTCTCCTACTGACCTTCCTGACCTCTTTCAAATACCAACTAAAATCTATCCTTCTACAAGAAGCCTTTCCCAACACCCTTAATCCCAGGGTCTTCCCTCTTTTGATTATCTCCAATTAACCTGTAGATAACCGTGTGTGTCTAGTTGTTTGCATGTTGTCTCCCCGCCCACCATGAGACTGTGAGCTCCTTGAGGATGGGGAAGTTTTGCCTCCTTTTGTACCATGAATGCTTAGTATAGTTCCTGGTACACAGTAGGTGCATAATAAATGTTTATTGACTAACCAACTGGTTCTGGCATCAGAGAGTCTGGGTTCAAACCCCATCTCTTACAACTACCCCGTGTGTGACCTCAAGCAAACATTTGAATGTCTCCGCTCTGAGCATTGGTTTCCTCATCTGTAAGATGAAGAGGATCTTAGAGGACTCTAAATATATGATCCCAGGACATTTGAACTGCAACTGAATAAACAAGTGAATAAATGAGTGTGTGTGTGTGTGTGTGTGTGTGTGTGTGTGTGTGTGTGTGTGTGTTTAACAAGAGGTAGAGAAAACAGAAAGGAGTGTATGTTTATGTGTAAGGGAAGGGAAGGGGAAGAGGAAAGGGAGAAGAGAAAGAGATGAGGGGAGAGAGAAGAAAAGGAGGGATAGAGGAAGGGGAAAGTGAGAAAGGATGAAGTGAGAAAGGAAACATGGAGAGGGGAAAAGAAAAAAAAGAGAAGTTGAAGAAATGAAGAGTAATGGATCTTTGAAAATTGGAATTTGGTGTCTGTTAGTTATTGGTCTGCTTGTTTCTTGGAAATTAGAGCTTTCCCAAACAGGAGTGGGACATCTCAGGAGGTAGATAGTGCCCCATCACCAAAGGTCTTCAAGCAAAGACTGGATCGATGGTCAACTCAGTGGTGAGATTCTGTGACTCAGTGCCTCAGTGGTTCTGTTCCCTCCTTCTTCTAATCTCACTTTGTATTCTTGGTTCTATTGACTTTTTAATGTCATCCCCACTTTGACACTGGGATGTTGATATCTGCGTCTTGGGCTTCACCACTCACTCCCTGGCTAGCTGTCACCTTTGGCAAGCTATTGCCCTTATGTGGGCTTTAGCTTTCTTCTTTGTAAAGTAAGGCTCTTCGTTCTTGCCCTGTCTCCTTCTTGGGACATTCAAATGAAAGAATGATTGGGAAACATTTTGGAAAGAAAAAAGTTCTTTGCACAAACAAAAACATCATCTTTTTCTTAGGTAGCATAAAAAAGCATTGGCCTTGGAGTCAGCTTTGGGTTCAATTTTTTTCCGGTAAACAATCCAGGTCAGGTGATTTACTCAGGGTCACAAAGTGGGTTCAGTTTCATCTATTCTACTCAATTTGACTCTACAAATAATTATCAGATGCCCATTATGTGCTAGTTCCTGGGGATACAGAGTTGAAAATGGACAACTCCCTATGCTCAAGGAGTTTCCATTCTTCTTAAAGGATGCACCCAAGTAAGGAAAAACAAAATATGCACAAAGGAATTTCCAGTGGTAGAGAGCAGTTAAGAAGATGAGGACCAGTAAAGGCTCTGAGCAGAGCTTTGAAGGAAGCCAGGGTTTCTAAGAGGCAGGTGAGGGAGGGAGGGAGGGCATGAGGCATGTCTTAAACACATTGTCTGGGTGACCTTGGGCAAATGCCCTAAGTTCCCTAAGCCAGTTTCTTTACCTGAAAAATGAAGGGGTTGAAATGTACAGTGGGATGACTACTAGCTTTGGGGCCAGAGACCTGGATTTGAATCCTGCCTCTATCTCTCACTAGCCACATAGCTTTGGGAAAGTCACCTAACCACTCCATGCCTAAGTTTGCTTATTTGTTAGAGGAGGCAATGTAATGGTAATTTAAATTAGAAGATCTTTCACACCCATTAATAGGCCCAAGTGACCTGCTTATGTCACAGGATGTCAAATCACATGTGGTGGGAGGAGGTTGCTGAGAAGAAAAGGAAGGTATGCCACAGGAAATGCTCAGAGAGCAATTAGAGCTAAGGGAGAGAGCGGATGTGTCTTAGCTGTGCTGTGAGTGATTGTTGGTGGCAAGGTCCCTGCAGGGGATGAGGAGGTTATGGAATGGAATCATTCTCTTCTATGATATTGTGTATTGATTTCTTTGCTGCTATGATGGATTGGGCTTATTGGTTTTGGGACCTGGTTCTCTGGTGTATGAATAAATGGTTTACTTCTTCTACCTTCTTTATGGAGAGTCTCTTATATTTTGTGATACAGACCTACATAGGCATATTGACAATTATCATCTGTATTGTGATTATTGCCTTGCTAATACAGGTGGCTAGGCTAGAAGGTCTCTAAGGTCCCTTCCAGCACTAGGTCTAGGATCCCATTCTTTCTATTGCATAGAGAAAAGTGAAGTGGCCCTTAGGCCTCTCCTCTCTCGTGGACCTCTCACCTGGTCTGCACACCAGTACCAAACAGAAACGAGGGGCATTCCAATGAGGACTCCTGGCCATGGTAGTTCACCAGTGATGGGATCCTGGAAGAGGTGGAAGGAATCTGCTCTGGGTGTGTAGCATTCTGAGTTCAGAGTTACATTGTTGTCTGTGATGACAGATGGGATGGCTTTCATGTACTTCTTAGTGAAGGCCTCATAGCCTCCTACTTCTGCAAAAGCTAAAAAACATGAGGAAAAAATTAACTCTGAGTGTCCAATGGTAGCCAAGAGGCCACATCAGGTTAACTTGTCCTCAGGCCATGATAATTATCTTCATGTACATGAATGTCATCAACAACCATATTGACCCAAACTTCTTGTCCATCCCACTCTTCTCCCAGGCAAAAGTATTTCCCAATCCTCTCCAGGTCATCTTGTTCCCCACCTAAAATTATCTTGCATCATGTTTACTTGTGAATACATTATTTTCTTCCAAAAAATGTAAGCTTCTTGAAGGCAGGGACAATTTCCTTTCTGTTTTTGTATCCCTAGTGGACTGCTAGTTCACACAGTGAATATGGTGCCAGCTTTGGGTTCAGGAAGACTCATCTTCCTTAGTTCAAATCCAGCCCGAGACACTTACTAGCTGTGTGGCTCTGAGAAAGTCATGTAACCATGTTTACCTTAGTTACTTCTCTGTAAAATGAGCTGGAGTAGGAAATGGCAAACCACTACAGTATCTTTGCCAAGAAAGTCCCGAATGAGATCATGGGGAGTTGGACACATCTGAAACTCAACAACAACAGTGCCTGGTATGGCGCCTGATTTGGGATCACAATAGTCCTTCCTTGTGACCTTCCTCTACTGCTCTTTGTCAAGTGGAGGTCACCTTAGATCAACAAAGATGACAAAAGCCAAGAGCCCAAGGTCAGGCACGTTTCACTTAGCTAGAAAGCCTTTGAGTGCTGGCTTGCTGATCAGCCATGTTTGTTTGTCATCTACGTACTTGGACTGAGCTCAGAGAGGCTCATCTCTAGTTGTTTTGTCTGATGATCCTTTCCATTTGTTTGATGACTTTTTGCTCTTGGGGTGGGGTCTGGTGATCCCTTGGTTTGTTTTGCTCTAACAAGGTCTATAAATTGTCTCCTGATGCATGCAGGGGTTGCGATCTGTATCCTTAAAGGGAGAAGGGGAAAAGTGGATTACACCAATGAAATTAAAGGTCTTCGAAGTAATGGCTAGTTCCCAGCATGGCATTCCTGTTTATTCTTGAGTTAGTTAGCATGTCTCATCACACAGTCCCAGTACTTAGCACAGTGCTTGGCACATAGTAAGTGCTTAATAAATGTTTATTGACTGAGTCATATGGTAGAAGAAGAAAATTTCATCTTCGGCCATTGACCTACTATGAACTTTGGTAGCAAAAGTCCACTTCCTCAGGACCACAAAGCCCCAACAGTACACAGAGGACTATGAAGTCCCATAATAATAGGGTCCCCACTCACTCATAAAGCATAGATGAGTATTCATGTTTTCCCTGAACCATTTTTCAAACTCTGACCCTGGACAGGGCTTATGTAACTCATAATTAGGCTTCATGGGGTACTCTCATACCTCTCCAAAATAGGAATTATGTGCAAAAGATAAAGCAATTTTATCTGTCTCCACTCTGTAGGGCACCAAGAACCCATGCAAGGCAAAAACTCAATGAGCTAACAACAGAGAAGGCTAATATCTGCTCCCATCCCATGCTTACCCAGCACTCCCTCCCTTACCACCCCCCCAGGCAGCAAGGCTGCACAAGTTCACTTACAGGCTTGCAACAGAACTCAACTCTATACTCTACCACCATCTGCCATGCTGTCAAGGAGAGCCAAGCTGAAGAAATTTGATCAGGCTGTGATAGAGGGAAGGGGGATCACGGCAGCATCAAGAGAGGTGCCACAACAGAGCTTACCAAACAGTGGTGCAAGACCTCTCTCTCTCTCTCTCTCTTTTTCTCTCTGCATGTATTTGGGAAAGTTGTGGCATTCCATTAAATTTGAGGGAAAGAGCAAAACTGGAGCAAACTCTGTTTTCCCTGAAGTCACTTGGGGCAAAAATTAGCAAACTATGAGTTGTCCAGTGTGGAAGGATATTGAGGCAGCTTTGAGGGCCAGCTCTCTGAGAAACTGCCATCAAAGGGAAGGGAGACAAAAAGTGAACAATAGAGGAAAGTAAAAGAAAAAATGAAATAACCAAAATCTCAGGAAGAAGAACAATCAAATAAAGTCCTTGAGTAGAAAGAGATTGACCAAAAAGGAAAATATTAATAACAGAAGGGAAAATGGTCTCCAAATCACTGAAGGAAGTTTAGGTACCTATGAATGCACATTTCAAGATAAGGAGGAAATGCATCTGCATCTCATTAGTTGAGAGATTTCGTTGATTCCAAAGAAAGCATAGAACCACAGCAGGGTGTTGCTAAACAGTTTAAAGGAGAAACGGTAAAAGAAGAGGTGTCCTTTAGGTGCTATGGTCTTTCTAAATTGCACTGCAAAAGCATTTGAAGCCTACTAGTGAAATATATCAGGTAAACTCAGTGAAATAAAGACACATGGGACTAGATTTCATAACCAGTAAAATATAGAACCCATCTGCTAGTTCTTCTAGTCCCTGCCCTGAGATTGGTGAGTAGGTACCCCTCCCCTAGGTGGAGCCCCTCTGCTGGCTGCCTCAACTCCAGGACATTTATGAGTATCCGCTGACATTTCCAGGGTGGTTTCTGTCTCTGTTTCAGCCAAGTGGTGATGGTACCTACAAGACAGAGGTCAATCCTGCTGAGATGGTGTGCAACTGGTGGTGCTGACAATTCTTTATTTATTAAGTCAGGGAAGTGTGTGATAAACTGTAGGATGATTTCCTTCAAAATGGAATAAAAATGTTATGGCTGCTGAATAGTGTGCAGTGTCATATGTTGAAGTATGGTGCTCTCTACAGCCACCTACAGCCTTAAAAAGAGAACCTTCTTCAGAGTGTCTTGATTGCTCTCTTCTGCCCTCTCTGGTTTAAGGAGGAAAAGACAGGCTTTGCTTCTATTTAGTTGTGAACTGGGCTTTGCTGTGAGATAAGGCTTAGAGCTGATTGGAGGAAGCCAAATCTCCTGCTATTGAAAGATCTGAAGTTTGGCTGTTTACAGGTTTAAGTGGGGAACACTTTTTCTCAGAGCCCTGGTAAGGGTGTGTGTTGATAAGGCAAAATGGGCTCCTTAGCACTTCAGGAGTCTGGCTTTTGTTTACTTTGAGTGATTCAGCTGTTTCATTTAATCTTGCTAAGAGCTAAGCCCCAGGCCCAAAGCCCTATCAGGTGTGAAACCTGTGTGGGTGTAGATTGATGACTTAAGAGGGGCCAACTTGGGAACCAATTGCCTATGGTCATTGAGGCGGGGCTTGAGGACGCCAGAGGTTTGGATGTGAGGAGAGGCGAGCGGAGAGACACCTACAGCTGAAGCTGAAAAAAAAGCTGAAGCCAAAGCAGGAGCTGCGGAACAGAGCCGACCCGTGTGTGGACCCAGGAGTGCGAGCAAGGACTTGAGGCCAGTAAATATGATTTGGTTTAATGCCATTATGCTTTTCTGTGGCCTCCTGGTTACTCTTGTGAGGCGGGCTTATTGGGCCTAGAAACTTTTGACCAAAATATCAGAATGAGGAGGCTGGTTCGTGAATCTGCTACTGTGGGGCTTAAATAAATGTTTTGATGCCTTCTACTTAGAGAGTTCTTTATATCCAATGGTTTCGAACCATTCAAATATGCATATGATTCTCCTTGAGATCGTAAATTCGGCCTTCCTACTACAAGGTGGCTGTGAGGGGAAAGAACTTGCTATTACTTCATCATCTTTAGAGCAGAAGAGGAACACTTGCCCAGCAAAAAAGTAGTCAGAACAAGAAGGAGAAGCTACCAGAGAAGTTATGATGTATATTGTTCCTGAAAAAATTGGGGAGCTATTGAGCAGACTTGTGATTTGCCCCATGGATATGAGTTTCCAACTCATGCATATACCTGCTAAGTTTCTTTATGTATGTACTTGATTGGGGCAACTAGGTGGCACAGTGAATAGAGCATCAGCCCTGGAGTCAGGAGGGCCTCAGTTCGATTGGGTCTCAGACACTTGACACACACTTACTAGCTATGTGACCTTGGACAAGTCACTTAACCCCAACTGTCCTGCCTCCTCCCTCCAAAAAAAATATGTGCTTGATTTTCTACATGGAGACTGGTATGCTTTGGTAAGAGAGTATGACCCAGGTTCCTGGGGGGATGTTTAGTTATTCATGATTTGCCATATCTTGATTAAAAGTTATTATTTCTGTTCCTGTCTTCTATTGATTAAATGTTGATTTTTTTTAGTTTTTTTTTTAGTTTTTTTGGCAGGGCAATTGGGGTTAAGTGACTTGCCCAAGGTCACACAACTAGTAAATGTGTCAAGTGCCTGAGGCCGAATTTGAACTCAGGTCCTCCTGACTCCAGGGCCGGTGCTCTACGGAATGGTATACCATTGCATATTAAAGATCATCCATATTATAGTGCAAGCCTAGCACGTATGCTTCAGGTTGTCCTCTGCATGAGCTCTCTCTCCCTTTAATAAACCTTCTGGACTCTCCTACTTGGAGATGTGATAAGCCTCCAGCAAAAAATGACAAACCTTTGGACTCTCCAGCTTAGAGATGTGATAAGCCTTGAACAAAGGATAATTAACATCCTTTAGGTTAAACATTTGGGGAAACTGCGGTTCTGGTGTCTAGCCAGCTCCCAAGAATGTTACCTCACATGACCCCATTGTGAGGGTTGGTTACCCTCTCAATGGGAACATCTGGAGTAATTGGCAGTAAGTTTTTTTTTGTTCAGGGCCTTATTTAAGTCTCCACGTGGGTGAGTTGCATGGGGATCTCACCCATGGAGAGGATGCTTTGCCTGGGACTTTCCAATTCAGGACCTTGATTGAACTGCGTATCCCAGGACCTCCCAGCTTTGAAAGAGCAGGTGTTGGTGCTCCCTGAACTGGTGATGTATTAATGTATTGCTTTCTGTGTCTTTATCACTTTTGCTGTGATTAGCTGTGTTGTTATTGTTGTTGTTGTCGTAACCCCAATATAGTATGCCCTCTGCCCTTTAATAAAAGCATTATTCCATTAGGAATGTGTCTTATTGCAGGCACGAATCCGAACCTAACTTAGCTTAATTGCAATCACTCACTGTGCCACCTAGCTGCCCAAATGTTATGATTATTACTGCACTTGCCTTGCTGTTTAGGAAACTTCTTATGTTTAAAAATTAATGGTGTCATGGTGACTAATTTAGTATAAATGGGAAGTGAACCAGATGGTGCTCAGAAACAATCTTGGCATATGGCAGAAATGTACACAAGTACACACACAAACACACACCAGTCTTACCCCTGGGATGGAGATAGGGAGAGAGAGAGAAGGAAGGAGAGATAGAGACAAAGGGAGACTGGCCACACCTTTGGGGACATTACCCTGACATACTAAAGTGGAGGTAGGTAGAATAAGCAATCCATCACTGGGACAAGAGAAAATCTGGGGAGAGTTGGTAGTTGAGACCACATGTGAGACACAGCTAATTATAGATGCAGAACTGGAAGGACGTTCAGAGGTCAACTAGTCCAATGCTGTCATTTTACAGAAAAGGACACTGAGGCAAAGAGAGTGGAAGTGACTTGGCCTGGATCACAGAGTTAAATGCCAAAGCTAGTGTTTGAATCTAGGTCCAGTGCCTTCTCTACTAGACCACACTGATCGCCCTGATAAAGTGAACTCTTCCTCTCTTCCCTAGAGTCCTTCACTGAGAAAAGCACAGATTTCCAGAGAGCAGGGACAGAAACCCCAGTTAGGTGGACAGAGGGAGAGAGTCAGGAATAGGCTCCCTGGCTCCTGCATCTTATCTGACACCTACCACTGCTCAGGTTTACCCTCTATCCCCGAGGGAGGTCTCTGGCCACCCTTGGCTCTACTTACCAAAGCCAGTAAGGATGAAAGCACCGACCAGCATAATGACTGTCTGCAGGACATCAGTGTAAATCACAGAGGCCAAGCCACCTGCCAAGGACGAGGAGAGAAATGAGGACATTTGGATTCCAGGGGAAGGAGCACAATGCAGTAACATAGAAACCATTGCTACTTTAATGTTGTGTGTCTCTTCTTTCATCTCCCTGCACTCCTGGCTTTTTGCCACGGTTTGGGCTCACCTGCCTCAGAGAGTCCTTTAGTTCTGTGTCCTCCTGGTTCTCCTCTCTGATCTCCCCAGGCCCTGACTCTTCCATAATGGCCAGGAATCATGTATGATCTGGTATAGTGCATGTAGCAGTGACTATGGAGTCTAGAGAGACCTGAGTTCAAATCCTGCCTCTGTGCCTTACTAGCTTTGTGACTCAAGCCAAGCCACATCTGTGATTCTCAGTTTCCTCTTCTATAAAAGTGAAGATAATAATAACAGCATTGTACATGGAGAGAAGGGCGCATTGGGGGTCTGAGGACCTGGGTTCAAATCTGTGCTCTGCCAAATCAATCGAGCAATTCATCAATAGACATTTACTAAGCACCTACTGTGTACTAGGTGCTAACTTATCTGGCCTTGAAGAGGGAAATTCACCTCTCCAGGCCTTGTTACTTCCTTGTAAAATGAGGGAGTTGAAACTTAGGACCTTTAAGGTCCCTTCTTGCTCCCCATCTATGGTCCTACCTGTGGTGCCCAACTCATCCAGGGCTGTTGTGAAGCTTAGTAAGACAGTGTGAAGCCCTATGTACCTGTCAGTTGTTGGTATCCATGAGATTTAGAGTCACACAGGACCATCTGGCCCAGCCACAGTATGTTACAGAGGGAAAAACTGAGGTTCAGAAAAGGGCACTGACCCACCTGAAACCACCCAGGCAGAGGACTTGGGAACTGGAACTGAGCCCCCTAAATCAAGCCACATGCTCTTTGCATGATGCTGCATTGCCTGGACTGATTGGGTTGGTGTGACCTTTCAGGTTGAACCTGGCATTCAGTGTGTGTGTGTGTGTGTGTGTGTGTGTGTGTGTGTGTGTGTTTGTGTACACGCATGTGTGTGAGATGCTTCTGGATCCCCTTCAGTGAGCATTCACTTGCTGCCTTGGAATGTACACACCTGACCCTTCCCAGCATTACTCTAAATTCTTAACCTTTGCTCTTTGTCTCTCCTCTTCAACCCACAGATGCCCAGGTCCCAGCAACTAGCTAATGGGGCTGCATTATTTCTCATTGGCCTGTGCCCAGGTCACAGATAGGAAATGAATGGATGCTGTCTCTTTGCAGTATAGACCCATAGGATTGTGACTCAATGATCCCAGAAGTCCCTGCCTGCTTTCAAACTTTGTTTTACAGATGAGGAATCTCAGGCTTAGAGAATGATCATGACATGCCCAACATCTCACAAACCAGAACCAGCATACAAACCCAGGTCGCCTACCACTTTCCATTATACCACACTCTGTCCTCCTCATCTTAGTAACAGAAACACAAAATCTCAGAGCTGCAATCTTCACTGGCCATTGAGTCTGGCCCATGACCCACCAAATACCTACAATAATATCCCTAATATGTGATGATGCAATCTTTACTTGAGGATCTCCAGTGATGGGGAACTCACTACCTCTGGAGGCAGCCTGTCCTACCTTGAGGCAGCTCTCATAGTTACAAAGTTCTCTCATCCATTCAGCCTAAATTTGTCTCTTCACAATGTCCCCTCATTGCTTTTAGTTCTGCCTTGTGGGGCAAAGCAAAACAAACAGATCTAATCCCTCTGCTCCATGACACCCTTTCAAATGCTTGAAGTTAGAGATCATGAGCCCCCAAGTCCTCTCCCCTCCAGTCTACACACCTGTGCCAGTAAGGCAAAATGGGCTTAATTTAACAGGTGCCCTTGAGGAGTTTGGCTTTTGTTTACCCTGAAAGTACTTTCACCTGTTAAATGCTAAGCCCCAGACCCAAAGGCCTATCAGGTGTGAAACCTGTGTGGGTGTAGATTAATGACTTAAGAGGGGCCAACTCCGGAACCAATGGGTCTCTGGACTCTGGTCTCTGGTCATTAAGGTGGGGCTTGAGAACGCCAGAGGCTTGGCTGTGGAGGACAGGCAAGAAACTGCAGCTGAAAAAATCCGAAGCAGAGCCGACCCCTGTGTGGACCCAGGAGTTCGAGCAAGGTCTTGGGGCCAGTGAATATGATTTATGCCATCTTATTTTTCTGTGGCCTCCTGGCTACTCTTGTGAGGCTGGCCTACTGGGCCTGGAGGCTTGTGTTCACAATACTGGAATGGGGAGGTTGGTTCGCTAATTTGTTGCTCTGGGCCCTGAACAAATTTTTTGATGCCTTCTGCTTGGAGAATTCTATATACCCAACGATTTCAAACCAT
>CM053622.1:7701977-7731543 GCA_028646595.1 Phalanger gymnotis
TTAGCTTCATAGACTCCAGAAGTATGGCTGATGCTGATAAATGCCACAAGCCACTCAGAGGGAAGGTGATCTTGTGAAAGTTTATATCTGGAGAAAGGCTGGGAGGACAATCTTAGTCTCTGTCTAGGGTGGGATCCTCTTGGTTTAGTTTTCCCATTGTGTTCCTTTTGAAAAGAAACATTTCCTACCTGAGTTAGACTATGGGATCAAATTCTTGAATAATTGGAGTCTCAACCAGAATGGGGGTGATTTCATTTAAAGTATAATAGCCCATACTTGCTTACTCTTTTGCTCTTTGTCTTGGTTTAACTTGTTAGTTCTGTCTCCTTTAGGCTTAAGCACCCTACACTCTCCCATGACTGCCTAAGTACGTAGTATTCTTGGAATTCCTGCCAGCTCACTAAAGAACTGGCCTCTGGAATGGGACTCTTGGGGCAGAGATGTCCAATTTCAGCAGGAAGAAGTTATGGAAAATGAGACCCTCGCCCCTTACCCCAAGATTTTGAGCCCCAATCGTTCGAGTGGGGGTGAATGATGATACTGTTCTGTCTACTTATTTTGTATTATCCTGGCTGTAATGTTTTTGTTGTTATGGAATTATTGACACCCCTTTTTTACGTAATGGATACAAAGATCCAGGGGTAGACATTTGAATTGTTAACAAGTATTTTGGTATTCTGGGAATGATTGATTTGAAGAGATTATCTTGCTGAGACCTAGGGGTAGGTCATGTTTGTATATCACTGAATGATATGTTTTGCTTTGTGGTGAATGATATGTTTTAGTTTCCTGTGTAATTGGATCACAATGTATAATGGGTCAATGTATGTTCTAGGATACATAGCTGATTAAATTATCCTAGAACATAAGGGTGGAGTGTGCCAGTAAGGCAAAATGGGCTTAGTTTAACGGGTGCCCTTGAGGAGTTTGGCTTTTGTTTACCGTGAAAGTACTTTCACCTGTTAAATGCTAAGCCCCAGGCCCAAAGGCCTATCAGGTGTGAAACCTGTGTGGGTGTAGATTAATGACTTAAGAGGGGCTAACTCCAGAACCAATGGTCTCTGGACTCTGGTCTCTGGTGGTTGAGGGGGGGGGCTTGAGAACTCCAGAAGCTTGGCTACGAGGACAGTCGAGAAACTACAGCTGAAAAAATCCAAAGCAGAGCCAACCCCTGTGTGGACCCAGGAGTTCAAGCGAGGACTTGAGGCCAGTGAATATGATTTATGCCATATTATTTTTCTGTGGCCTCCTGGCTACTCTTGTGAGACTGGCCTACTGGGCCTGGAGGCTTGTGTTCACAATACTGGAATGGGGAGGTTGGTTCGTTAATTTGTTGCTCTGGGCCCTGAATAAATTTTTTGATGCCTTCTGCTTAGAGAGTTCTATATACCCAACGATTTCGAACCATTCAGATATATACATGATCCTTTTTGAGATCATAAATTCGGCCTTCCTACTACAACACCCTGAGTTTATTCAGTCAGGCTTCCTATGGTAGACACTGTGCTGAGGAGTCCAAAGGCCTAGAGGGCAGTGAGTCAGACAGAGAACCCCCAGCAGAGGCTGAAGGACTCACCTGCAATAGTGAAGATCCCCGTGATGACCAATAGGATGAAGATAGCTACATAAATATCCAACCCAAGGGCCACATTGATGAATACGGCTCCCGAGAACATGTCCGCCTGAGAATGAGAAAAGATGTCAGGATCAACAAGGAAGGAGGCTCATGGCTGCTGAGGGGCTAATGATGACAGGAGATAGAAAATCCCCCAGGTTGGAGACCTGGACTCTGAGTCAGAATCTCAGTCCTGTCCTGGCTATGCCATTGTATTACTGTGCAACCTTGAGGGAGTCTCCTTCACTCTCTGGGTCTCACTTGCATCATATGTACATAGAGGGATAGATAAAGATGACAGAGAAGCAGTGTGGTTATTCTACTGTGAAATGTACCTGATTTGGAATCAGAAGATTTGACCTTGAAGCCTGGCTCTCTGACTTAGTACCTGGGTGGTCTTTGCCATTGGCTTCTCCTCTCTGGGATTCCATATTTTTCTCTGTAAAATGGAGAGGTCAGACTAAGATGATTAGAAAGTTGTGGAGTTCAGAGGACTACATGGAATTGGGAATCCCAAGACTTGAGTTTGAATTCTGGCTTTATGATTTACTGACTCTGGGATCTTCCTGTCACTGTACTTCAGCTTTCTCACATGTAAAATAAGTAATGAAGACTCAGATGATGGGAAAGTAGAAGAAAAAGCCTTGAGTTGGGAGGAGGGAGGACTCAGTTTGAATCTCAGCTCTGTCTGTTTCTACCCGTGTGACCTTGGGCAAATCTCTTCCCTTTTAGAATCTTCAGGTTATTCAGTTGTGAAGTGAAGGAGCTGGATGTGATACCTCTAGCTCTCATTTTCCATGAATGTTTCAACACTTGCAGAATGAGTGATATTGTCTGTGGGTGGTCTCTCCACCATTCCAGAAGGCAGCCCCTCTGTGCCTCAGTAGACAATTTTTGACAGGTTGCATTGGCCGAAATAAATTCAGTTCTCATGCAGTATACTTAGACTCATAGGTCCCCTTGCTGATGTGAAGGGGATTCAGCAGGATGATTGATTGAGACCTTGAATGGACTGGGAAGAACCTCAGAGGTCCCCTAGTCCAAAGTCCTTGTTTCCCAGAGGAGGAAAGAGAATCCCTAAGAAGTTGACTGATTTGCTCAAAGTCACACAGCTGAGAAAGCTCAACTCTAAGCCCAGCCTTCTTTACCTGATATCTTTGTGGCCATGAGACCCAGGAATTTTTGTGGTTCAGTCATTTTCAATCGTGTCCAACTCTTCGCGACCCCACTTGGGGTTTTCTTGGCAAAGATACTGGAGCAATTTGCTATTTCCTTCTCTCCCTAATTTCACAGATTAGGAAACTGAGGTAAACAAGGTAAGTGACTTGCCCAAGGTCACAGCTAGTAAATGTCTCAGAGTAAAATTGAACTCAAAAAGATGACTCTTCCAGACTCCAGGGCCTTGCCCTGTGGACCATGGCACAATCTGACAGTCCCAGACCTATGAATACTCTGTTACAGGGGTGGGGAAACTGCATCCTCAAGGCCACGTGTGGCCTTCTAGGTCCTCAAGTGCAGCCCATTGACAGAATCCAAACTTCCCAGAACAAATCCCCTTAACATAAGCATTTGTTCTGTAAACTCAGATTCAGTTAAAAGGACCTAGAAGACCAAATGTGGCCTCAAAGCTGCAGGTTTCCTACCCTCTCCTGTTCTAAATAGTGAGCAGGGCACCCACATGAGGGAGAAATGTGCAGGGAATTAGAGGTCCCAGTCTCTCCCTAGAGATCATGCATGTGGAGCTCTGAGACACTAAGAGGCAGGGTAGCATCGTGGACAGAGCCAGGTAGCTGTGGGTGCCAGTCCTGTCCCTGTCCCACAGTGGCTCTGTATGTTAAACCACTTCATGTCTTAGTGCTTCCAGGGAACATTCAAGGACTCTAAGTCACAGACGAGTTGCATTGATGGAAGGAATTTCCACACTGGAAGTTCCCCACACAAGTGTAGACCCCATGCTCCCCTTGCCTAACCAAGAAAAGGAAGTGACATCAAATGTACGAGTTGACATTATTTGAGGACAGCATGAAGGTCATATCACTGAATAAAAAATAGCATGTGTGATGAGGAAGGTGGGGGCTGTGGCCATGGCCTGGGCTCCCAACATACCCTAAGTTCTGGCCAAGTCATGATCCAGCTCAGAAAATTATGACTTTGTGATTAGAAGTTCATTACTGCTCCCTCCATCCCCCATTTGTCCCTGCCTTTCAAAATGTTCATTAGCAGCTAAAACATCTATGAGTTCTCTCCATCCTGAGAAATAACATTCCTACTTTTGTTTCCCAACTCTGCATGTCTGAAGAGAAAGAAAAACAAATCTCAGAGATCATCAGGTGCCAGCTCTATATTTAACAGAAGAGGAAACTGAGTCTGAGAGAGATTCAGTGACTTGGCCAAGGTCACACAGCCAGTGAGTGACAGGGTCCAGATTTCAAGATTTAAGTCTTTGGGCCCCAAGCTCAAGGGCTCTAGTACAGTGTCTTCACCATTCAATGTGCCCTCCCAAATAAATCTGTTATTTTGCTTATGCTGTGTGATCTTGGATGAGGTCTCAGTCTGGACTTTTCCCCTTATTTGTAAAAGGACAAGAGCCAGTGGACTCTTAGGTCCTTGCCAGCTCTAGGATGATGCTGTGAAAAGATTAGTCACATTGGAGTCTGTGGCTTAATTAGTAAACCTGATGAGAATCTCTTATCACTCAGGGCAGAAAAAAGTGAACAAAAGGTCATGTCTTTGAGATTAACAGCTATTAAAACCTCTCACCACAAGCTGAGGCAAGGGTGAACTTCCATATAGATGGCTGCCACACCAACATTATCAGTGGGAAACTGCCATTCAAGGCCTCCCACAATCTAGCCTCACTTGCCTGTCTACTCTTATCACTCCTCTCTCCTTACTATGAACCCTCAGCCCCAGGAAGACCAATTAGGTCCCCACCTTAATTCACTCCCACCTCCACACCTTTGCTCATACTGTTTAGCTGAAAACTGGAAGGGGCTTCAGAATATCATCTTGTCCTGTGTACTGAGAGGAATAACTTTGCTCAGAATGTTGTACCTTTGCTGTCCTCTCTCTTCCTATTCATGTCCTGCCCACTGTGCTGGAGAACCTGTTTCAAGTCTTACCTCTGCCCAGAATTCCAGAGAGCAAAAATTCATTGGACCTCAGTAGTCACCGAGTGCCACCCATAAAGCAGGGGTTCTTAATCTGGGGTCCATGAATGATTAGATAGATAGATAGATAGATAGATAGATAGATAGATAGATAGATAGACATACAGACAGACGGATGGATAGATGGATGGATGGGATTCCTTTGTAACCGTATGTATCTCATGCTATGCATTTCAAAGCTGAGTCTGAGAAGGGGTCCCAAGCCTTCACCAGACTGACCATCCAAGAGAGCCACAGTACTAAGAAGGTTAAAAGCCCCTGCCATACCTGAATGTGAACCCTCATCTCAATGGACCCTCCAAGTACTCTTCTAGGCTCTGCCTGAAGACACCCCATTCTCCTTTGGTCCAATCTACCTGCACACTTTAACTGTTAGCAGTTATTCCCTCTATCACCCTAGCATCTGCCTTTCTGAAATTTCCTCCCATTCTTCCTGCTTCTGACCACTGGGCCAAGCTGAACAAGGCTAATGCTTCTTCTTTCTGCCCAATGAGTTTACTCCTTATCTCTTCTGATAGAATCTAAGTTCAGAGAGGGAGAGCACTGCTTCATTTCTGTCTCTGTGGCTGGAGTACCCAGCACATACCCTGGATGCCTGTGACTAGGGCAGAGTGGTTATCAGTTCCCTAGGGTGTCCTGACTCTGCTATTTCTGCCTTTTCACTCTGTAATGCTACATTGCACTTTATAAAGCAAGAAGATTGAAATAGGTGGCCTCTAAGATCCCATAACTTCTGACTAACTGTGTGACATAGAGGAAGTCATTTGGCCTCTCTAGACCACAGTTTCCCCATATGTAAATTGAGGGGATTGGATCAGATGGCCTTTAAACTCTGACATTGTATGAGTCTAGAAATGCCCAGACAAGTGGTCTGGGCAGTTGTCCGCTCAGTCAAGAAGAGAAGACCTCAGTGCCAACTGAAGTTAGTCTGCAGGAGGGATTTGATTTCTTCTCCTTGACCAGAAGGAAATGCTAGAGGTTGTAAAGAAGGTCACATTTTGGCTCAGTGTAAGGAAAAGCTTCCTAATAACAAAAGACATCCCAAAGTGGAATGGATTGCCTTGCCTCTTATGTTCCCTATGAACATTTAGCCTGGGTGCCTCATCTCCCAAAGGCTCGACTTGATTTTATCCTCAGAGATGTTCCTAGCCCCATGATCCAGTGACTGTCCTCATGCCACTTATCCTCTGGACACTCTCTAGCTTATTGAAGTCCTTCATAATTTATGGTGCCCAGAACTGAACACAATACTCCAGGTCTAACCAAGGGAAAGGAGAGAGAACCTGATAACTCCCTAGCCACAGAAACACAGGTTTCCACAGTTGGAAGGGACCTCAGAGGCTATTTATTCCAACTTGCACTTACCACAATACCTGGTACATAGTAAGCACTTAATAAATTCATTTCGACTGACATACGTGTACTGACTGAGGATCCCCTCTATGAGAGCTCCAGCAAGTAGTTATCCAGGCTCTGCTCCATGATCTCCTGTAGTGTTAATGTGATTAAAGATCTTCCCCATTCATTAAATAGGGCTACTAGGTGCTAGGTGCTAGGACCCAGGCCCACATTCTTTTGCTATTTAGGTCACAAGAGGTGTGAAACCCTCGGGGCCCTAAGGAGAGGTGCTAAGTATGTGCACTGAGTTCTAGCCAATCAGATGACAGCTAGGACTGTATATAGAAGAGCGTGAAAGCAGCACAAATTAGAAGCCAACATCAAGAAGACATTGAGGCAGCAGACATCAAGAGGGAGTTGAAGAGCAGGCATTGAGAGAGCCAGCATCAAGAGACACTGCAGAGTGGAGAGTGCACACCAGAGAGTTGTGGAGATCAAAGAGCTGAGAATCTACAGCATTTAGAGGTTGGAGAAATGAGAATCCAGAGAATTCAGGAGAGTGCAAGGACTCTGAGAACTGAAAGGGCTTTCAGAGCTGTGGGAGAGGATGCAGGCAAGCAGACAGTTAGGAGTCATGAGTGCTTGTTTACAGGAAGGCCATAGCAGAGGGGAAGGTACAGGATGACTTGGTTCTTTGTTATAATACTATATTATAATTTCCTTGTTGCTACATTGAGGTAGGCTTACTGATTTTGGAATATAATTACTGCTATGTCAAATTGAGGTTATTGCTCTTGGGATTGGATCTTCTGGTTTCTAAATAAATGTTATACTTCCTCTGCCTTCTACCTAGAGAGTTTTTCATACTATGTGATTCTGAACCGGACAGGCATGTTCATGGTCATCCTCGAGGTCATGAATCTTGCCTTTCTGATATACCTCCAAGGACAGGGACAGGATCTAAAGACTGAAATGAAAGAGTTGCCATCTTCAGTCTAGTTGGGGAGGTAGGTCATACACACAAATATAGTTGGAGGTGGGCGCAAATAAGAGATCCAGGCAAAGTATACTGTGAATATTTGAGGGAGAAATCAAGGAAAACTTTGTGCAGGAAGCAACAACTGAGCTCAGCCTTGATAGGAAATCTGAGAGAGAAGGATACCCATTCCACTTTTGGACAGCTCTATTAGGAAGTTTTTCTTGACATAGCCAAAATCTGTCTTTCTTTCCAGTCTGAGAGAGAAAATTAAAACTCTTCTGCTGGACAGTTCATCCTCCAAGAAACTGTCAGCTATTATTTGCCTCTTCTTTTAGTGTCTAGACCATGTGTTTGGCTATTTGCAGACTCACAGACTGTCAGAGATGAAAGGGACCTTAGTCCCATCTTCCTTACTAGACTGAAAGCTGCCTGAGGTTAAAGGTATTCCTTATTATTCTTGGAAACTCCTAACACCCACAACTTTGCCCCAAGTTGTGTCTGGTGCAGTGCTTACAAGCACAAGATAGTATGCCTGAACTAAAAGGAATCTTAGATATAATCTAGACCAGCAGTTCTCAAACCTTTTGGTCTCAGGGCAATTTACGCTCTTCAAAATTACTGAGAACTTCCCAAACAGCTTTATTTATGTGGCTTTTATGTACTGATATGTATCATATTAGCAATAGAAACATCTTATCATTATGAACGGAGGAAGTATTTATTAAGTACTTACTATAGGACAAAGAAGGGCAGCTAGGTGGCTTAGGGGATAGAGAGCTGCCTCTGGAGCCTGGAAGACCTGAATTCCAATCTGGCCTCAGACACTTTCTGGATTTGTGACCCTGGGCAAGTCACTTAACCCTTGTTCCCTTAGTTTCCTCAGCTATAAAATAAGTTGGAGAAGGAAATGGCAAACCATTCCAGTGTCTCTGCCAAGAAAACCCCAAATTGGTTCACAGTGTGTCAGACTCAGCTAATCGACAATATAACAACAAAAAAATGGGCCAAACACTATGCTAAGTCTTTACAAATATTATTGCATTTGATCCTCTTGTCAACTCCGTGAGGTAAGTATTATTATGATCTCCATTTGCTAGTAAGTGTCTGAAGCTGTATTTGAACTCAGGTCTTCCAGACAAGAGCAGCTGGGTGGTGCAGTGGAATGAGTGTTGGGCCTGGAGTCAGGGAGTCTCTGTTCCTGAGTTCAAATTAGGCCTTAGACACTTCCTAGTTGTGTGACCCTGGGCAAGTCACTTAACCCAGTTTCAATCAGTTTTCTCATCTGTAAAATGAGCTGGAGAGGGAAATGGCAGACCACTCCAGTATCTTAGCCAAGAAAATCCCAAATGGATTTACAAAAAGTGAGACTCAACGGAAACAACTAAACAACAACTTCCAGACTCCAGGCCTAGTGCTCTATTTACTGCACCATCTAGTTGATATTACGAATATAGTTTTGACCTCATGGATTTCCTATATGGGTCCTTAGGACCCCACAGGGGGAAACAGACTACATTTTGAGAATTGCTGACCTATTTCGAGCACTTTGTTTCACAAGGATAAATTGAGGCACAAGAAGAAAGGACTAGTCCAAGTTCATAATCTTATTTTAGTAGTAAGGGCTCATTGGATGCTGGTTGAATTGGGTCTGGAAAGCATCACACCTTCAAGCTGTGGCTCATTCATGGGCACCTGACATAGTTAGAAAGCAAATGTCTGGAGCAGTCATTTTTATTCAGAAGAGTTAGACATGTGCATGACATGGGAACTTGATGTTAGAGACAGATAAAGAAGATAGTTGGCTGAAACTCATAACATTTTAGACCTGGAAGGGCACATGAAAGATCATTCTGGGAAATCCACATAATGGGCTCAATAAATCCAACAGTGTTTTCCTGGAGCCCTCAGGGGCAGTGTTGTTTAGTGGAAAGAGCCCTGGGCTCATGAATTCAGTGCACATAAATTGAAATCCTAACTCCATTACTTGCTGTTTGTGTAACATTGGGCAAGTCTCTTCGGCTCTCTTGTCCTTAGTTTCTCTATCTGGAAAATGACTAGACTGGGCTAGATCATCTCTATGGTACCTCCCAAATCTATGTAATTCTATGATCCTATGATTTTTCCTCCAAAACCAATGGAATCCACTGAAAAGCAGAAAGGTGTTGGCCAGCTTATCAAACTATCGCCAGTAATTAGTAATTCTTTATCCTTAAATTGCCAGTTACAAAGAGTCAGGCTAAACTGAAACAAAGGGTCCATGTGCTGCTCACCTGCAGTAAGCTTCATTGTTTTCCTAGCCTTGGTGCTAACAGCCTGCTATGTTGGTAGCTGCCCACATGTTACACAGATCACAGGGCCCACCAAGTTCAGTTATCCAATCAGTTAACAAGCTGATTCCTGATTCTCTGTTCTAGGACCAGAGACAGCTCCTCCTTCCCTGTATTAGCATTCTTCTTTCTATTAAACTCACATAGCCAGACCACCAACATTTTTAAGACACACAATGACAGCTCCCTGCTCTCTCACACCAGGGCTTTCTATATTTGGTAGCAGCCCCCAAATTAAATTCAACAAACATTTGCCAAGCACATACTCTGTGCCAGGAGCTGTGCCAGGCAATGGAGAGAAAGAGACTGAAAGGAGTCAGCACCTGCCCTCAGGGAACTTACATTCTACCAAAAATCAGAGGTAAGATGGACTCACCGAGATTTTCGTGATTATACAAGAGAACAGGGAAAGGACAGAGAAGAAGATTTGAATCCTCTTCCCTCCAAACCTCTTCATCAGGTACTCGGGCAAGGTCACCACCTGCACAGGTAGGAAGAAGCAAGAGTCACACTGCACCACAAAGCATCATGGGAACATTGGGCACTGGGATTTTGGGAATAGGGACCTTTCTGAAGCACTGTGCCAGAAATCAAGCTAATTCCATTCCCCTGAAGCTGGAGTGGGAAGCCACCATCCCAATGTGGGATTTGGAACCAGGGATCATGATTCAAGCCCTGCCCCTCAAGTGACTTTGGGTAAGTAATTTGGACTCTCTGGGTCTCAGTTACCTCATTTATGAAATTAAGAAGATAAAATAAAATCTCACATACAATGCATCTTCCAGTGTTGTAACTAAAGAGATTTAGAAATTTGAGGCATTATACAAAGATGAGCAGATACCTTTCTAAGTGTGTGGTGGGGAGAATTGATGGTGCAGGATTTTGGGAGAGAAAGAGCCCTTCCCTTTGGGTACTCACCCCGGCCTTGATGTAAATGGGGACAAAGATCCAGCCTAGGAGCAGCAGCAATAGCACTGCCTGCAAGAAACAGAGAAGAGATCATACAGGAATTAGGCTTATCTTCTCACCGATCCTACCAAACAATGCTTCACTCCCCAAGATCCTGGCTTTCTCACCTGCACCTCTATTCACTTGATACTTGCATTGCATGATTTAAAGGGACATTGGGAAATAAGGCTGCCAAGACAGAACTTTCTTGTAGCTTTAATCAATGAGGCCAGAATGGGTTCCACCTTGAGAAAGTCATTCCTTTGAGTGTGATGTTTTTTAGTGTTTAATAAGGAGACTTTAAGATTCACTGGAGCAGCTAGCTGGCACAGTAGAGAGCACTAGGCTTGAAATCAGAAAGATTCAAGCTCTGCATGAGTTCAAATCTGGCCTTAGACACTTACTGGATGTGTGCCTCAGTTCCCTCATCTGTAAAATGAGCTGGAGGAGGAAATGGCAAAGTATTCCAGTATCTTTGTGAAGAAAACCCCAAGTGGGGTCATGAAGGGCTGGATACAACTGAAAGATAATTGAACAACAAAGGCCCCCTATTAAAATGCGAACAATCTCTGGAAGGAGGAACATTAGACCTTGGTCTAGTCCTTTACTTTCTCTGGGTCTCAGTTTCCTCTTCTGTAAAAAGAAAGGGTTGGACCAACTTCATAGATTCCCAAAGTGGGAGATACCACCCCCTGGGGGGTTTTGGAATGATCTAGGTTGGCAGTCGCAGACTCAGGTGCAATTAGGGGGCATTGAATAAAAATATGGGGCCTATGGAAGTGTAAGGAAGGAAGAGAAGAGAAGAAAATTTTAAAAAACCATTTGTACATATGTCATCTGTCACAGTGATTACATAATTTTCCAAATAAACACACAAAATGCAAGTTATAACCAATCTGTGGTCAAGTCTGCTCACCGGTCTTAAGCAACTGTTGGTAGGCAAGTGTGTACACATTGTTGGAAAGTCCAGTGTGCATCCTCATTAATATGTGCATGTATTGACTTGCTTACAATGCATGCTATACAGTTGCATGACTCAATATTGCATAATCAAAATTTCAATGCAGGGAAAAATACAAATTTACCACAAATTATTAAATTTAAGATGGGTCATTTAGAAAAAGTCATATATTTTTAAATGACGCAAATTTGAAAAAAAACATTAAAGGGGTAAAGAAAGTATATTTCCAGGGGAGTGTTGAGTATTTTTTTTGAAAAGGGGGCAGTAGGCCAAATAAGTTTGAGAACCTCTAGACTAGAAGATTTCTAAGGTCCCTTCCAGCTTGAATAACCTAGAATACAACTTAGTGTCATAGACAGAACTCTGGATATAGAATCAGGAGACCTGGGTTCATGTCCTGACTGATGCTTACTGGCTGACTGACCCTAGGTGAGTCACTTTCTCTCCCCCTGCTTTGGGTTCCTTGTCTCTACTGCCATACTAGCTGACTTGCTTCCCCTTATGCACATGCCCCATGTTTGATCTCTCTCTTTACACAGTCCTTCTCCATACCTAGAATGCTCTTCCTCCTCACCCTGGCCTTGAAGAATGATTCCCAGCATCCTTTATAACTCAAGTCAATGCTCCCTCCTTCCAGTTCTTCCGTCCCCCAGGCGTTATGCTCCCTAAAATTACTTTGTATTTCATTGTATCTAAGGGTGTTGTTTCACCCAGAAGAATGTGCCCTCTCTGAAGGCAGGCGCTCTTTTCATCCTCTTTCTACATGTACAGCACCTAGCACAGTGCCTGGCACATAGTAGGTGTTTTCAGAATGCTGGTTGAATACATAAGATGATTGAAGGCTGACACCATCCACCTAGAACAGTCCAGAAGTGATCAGATGTCAGCATTTTCATGTGAGTTAAGGTCCAGAGGGAGGTTTATGAGAGTAGACCAGAGTTTGGGGTGTAGGTAGGTGCATAGATGACTCAGAATTCTGGGATGTCAGAGATCTCTAACCTATTCCAGACTTGACCAAGAATTTCTGCTCCAATACAGCTAACAAGTTGTTCTTTCAGTTTCTTCTTGGAGACTGCCAGTATTGGGGTTAGGAGAAGCTCACTACTTTCCCAGACAGACTGTCCCACTTCCTGTTCAGTGTCTCAGATGCATCACCTACATTTGTCTCAATGACGGAAACACCAATTCCTGAAGCTGCGCCAGACCCAGCCTGGCCCACAAAATTGGCACTACCAATGTTGCTGGCAAAGAGAGAGGCACCGATCTGGAAACCAGAAGAAGAACATGATGATATCAGACCTTTAAACCATCAGAGACTTTTATAGGAATGTAAGATCAGGGACATGAGAATGGAAGGAACCTTTGGAAATATCTAATCCAACTGCCTCGTTTTGAAGAGAAGGAAACTGAGGACCAGAGGGGAGAGCTCCTGCCCTAGGTCACACAGCTAGACAGTAGCAGAGTGGGATTCAAACTCACTTTTTCTTGGGATTGTTAACGGTACTTGGTCACTTGGCTCCCTCCCCTCTACCATAAGAACAGGTTGCTCCTCCTTTCCACCCTGGCCATTCTGCTACCTGCCACCGGTTCTTGTTCTCCTAAGCTAATGTATGACTCTTATTTTCATTCATCTTTCTGTTTAATAATAATGGGGGCTGAAAAATCCTAGACCAAGAAATAACACTGAAGAAGGGGCAGAGGAGGAGATTGGAACCCAAAGCCTCACTGAGCTTGTCTCTCAAGCACATACCCCTTTCCTACCTTTTATTCCTCTCCTGATTTCTGGGCAAAGTCCCAAGGCTCCTTTCCCCTGTACCTCACTTACATTCTAAACAAGTACACTAAAGAGAAATGGTTTGAGCTCTGGTGAGGTCCAAAGGGAAGCCCAGCCTATCTCCTCTTGACTTTGTTTCAGAACTGAGCTGGTCCTCACTGAGCTTCAGGCTTCCTGAGTAAGGGGCTTGGGAGAGGATATAGAAAGCCACAGTTCAATTCAATAACAAGGTGATAGAGTGGGATATACTCACTGGCCACCACGCCATGCCCCTGCCAGCCAGGAAGAAGCCTCCCACTGTATTTCGATTGGTCCTCAGCACGGCCTGGGTAGAAAGGAGCAAACGGGACACAAGATATCAGAGCTGAGGACACAGCAGAGCCAGCACACACACTACTGATAGGTGAAAGAAGCAAAGGGTGATTCTTCTCACCATCATGTGGTCATATTGTGCTATGAACAAATCTCTGTATTTATTGTTTCATCAATTAGTCCTGTCTGACACTTCATGGTCTTATTTAGGGTTTTCTTGGCAAAGATACTGGAGTAGTTTACCATTTCCTTTTCCAGCTCATTTTACAGATAAGGAAACTGAGGAAAATAGGTTTAAGTGATTTGCCCAAGGTCACACAGTTATTAAGTGTTTGTGACCAGACTTGAACTCAGGTCCTTCCAAATCAAGGACGTGTACTCTATCCCCGTATGGCTTCATTAGAAAACATAGAATCCCTGAATCTTAAGACTCAGAAGGAGTCATCCAGTCAAGCTTCCTTTCCCAACTCTGGTCTCCTTTCTCTTCAAACAGGTTGCAATTATTTGTGTTGTGTTTTAAATATAAATTTATTTTTATTTTTAGTTTACAACACTCAGTTCCACAAGTCTTAGGGTTCTGAATTTTCTCTTCTTCCCCCTCCTCCCCCCTCTCCCCAAGATGGTATATAATCCAATGTAGATTCTATGTATACCTTCGCATTGAACTTATTTACGTAGTAGTCCAGTTGTAAAGAAGAATTATAACCAATGGAATGAATCATGAGAAAGGTGAAATGAAACCAAAAAAGAAGGAAAAAAAGAGAGCAAAGTTTGCCTCAATCTTCATTCAGACTCCATAATTTTTTCTCTGAATGTGCATAGCTTTTTCCATCATGAGTCTTTTGGAGCTCTCTTTGAACCTTGCATTGATGAGAGGAGTTGAGTCTATCAGAGTTAGTCCTTACAGATACCGTGAGTCCGTAATCATGTATAATGTTCTCCTGGTTCTGCTCCCCTCACTCAGCATCAGCTCATATAAGTCATTCCAGGTTATAATGAAGTCCATCTGCTCCTCATTCCTTATAGCACAATAATATTCCATTACATTCATATACCACAATTTGTTTAGCCATTCCTCAATTGATGGGCAACCCCTTAATTTCCAATTCTTTTCCACCAGAAAAAAGAACTGCTATAAATATTTTTGTACATACTGGTCCATTTCCCACTTCTGTGATCTCTTTGAGATACAGCCCCAGAAATGGTATTGCTGGGTCAAAGCATATACACATTTTTATAGCCCTTTGGGCATAGTTCCAAACTGCTCTGCAGAATGACTGGATCAGTTCACAACTCCACCAACATTGTAACAATGTTCTAATTTTCCCACATCCTCTCCAGCATTTATCATTTTCCTGTTATGTCATGTTAGCCAATCTGACAAGAGAGATGTGGTACCTAGGAGTTGTTTGGATTTGCATTTCTTTAATCACTAGTGATTTGTAGCATTTTTTTTCATATGACTATAGATATCTTTAATTTCTTCCTCTGAAAACTGCCTGTTCATATCCTTTGACCAATTCTCAATTGGGGAATGACTTGTATTCCTATAAATTTGGCTCACTTTCCTGTATATTTTAGATATGAGGCCTTTATCAGAGATACTGATTGTAAAGATTTTCTCCCAATTTTCTGCTTACCTCCTAATCTTGGTTGTGTTGACTTTTTTATACAAAAATGTTTCAATTTAACATAATCAAAATTATCCATTTTGTATTTTGTAATGCTCTTTGTCTCTTGTTGGCACATGAATTCTTGCCTTTCCCATAAATCTGACAGATAAACTACTCCTTGCTCTCCCAAATTGCTTATAGTATCAATCTTTATTCCTGAATAATGAACCCATTTTGCCTTTATTTTAGTACACAGTGTAAGGTATTGATCTATGCCCAGTTTCTGCCATAACATTTTCCAATTTTCCCAGCAGTTTTTGTGAAATAGTGAGTTCTTAGCTCAGAAACTGGATTCTTTGGGTTTATCAAAGAATAGATCGCTATAGTCATTGACTACTGTGTCTTGTGTAACTAACCTATTCCACTGATCCACCACTCTGTTTCTTAGCCAGTACCAAGTAGTTTTGATGACTGCTGCTTTATAGTACAGTTTAATATCTGGTATGGCTAGGCCTAGCATTTCTTCCCTAGCATTTCCTTTCATTAATTCTCTTGATATTCTGGACCTCTTGTTCTTCCAGATGAATTTTGTTATTATTTTAGCCAGCTCTGTAAAATAATTTTTGGTACTTTCATTGGTATGACACTGAATAAGTAAATTAATTTAGGTAAAATTGTCATTTTTATTATATTAACTTGGCCTAACCATGAGCAACTGATGTTTTTCCATTTATTTAAATTTGACTTTATTTTTGTGAAAAGTATTTCATAACTATGTTCATATACCCCCTGGGTTTGTCTTGGCAGGTAGACTTCCAAATTTTTTATAGTATCTACAGTAACTTTAAGTGGAATTTCTCTTTCTCTCTTGTTGTTGGGCTTTGTTAGTAAGATATAAAAATGTGAAAGATTTATGTGGGTTTATTTTATATCCTGCAACTTTGCTAAAGTTTTTATTATTTCAAGTAGTTTTTTCCTTGATTCTCTAAGTAAATCATCATATCATCTGCAAAGAGTGATAACTTAGTTTCTTCTTTGCCTATTCTCATTCCTTCAATTTATTTTTCTTCTCTTATTGCTACAGCTAACATTTCTAGTACCAAATTGAATGCATCTAGCTTATCCACATTACATATAATGCTTGCTGGTGGTTTTGGGTAGATGCTAGTTATAATTTTAAAGAAGACTCCATTTATTCCTATGCTTTCTACTCTTTTTAATAGGAATGGATGTTGTTTTCTGTCAAAAGCTTTTTTTTATGTCTATTGAGATAATCGTATGGTTTCTGCTAGATTTGTTGTTGATATGATCAGTTATGCTGATAGTTTTCTAAATACTGAATGAGCTTTGTGTTCCTGGAATAAATCCTACCTGTTCAAAGTGTATTATTCTCATGATAAGTTTCTGCAATCTTTTTCCTAATATTTTATTTAAAATGTTTGCATCAATGTTCATTAGGGAAATTGGTCTATAATTTTCTTTCGAAGTTTTGAATCTTCCTGGTTTAGGTATTAGTGCCATATTTGTGCCATAGAAATAATTTGGTAGGATTCCTTCTTCACCTACTGTCCCAAATAGTCTATAAAGTATAAGAATTAATTGTTCTTTAAATGTTTGATAAAATTCACATGTAAAACCATCTGGCCCTGGAGATATTTTCCTAGGGAGTTCATTGATGGCTTGCTCAATGTCTTTTTCTGATATGGGGTTAGGTAGGTATTTTACTTCCTCTTCTGTTAACCTGGGAAATTTATGTTTTTGTAAATATTCAGCCATTTCCTTCAGATTGTCACATTTATGGGCATAAAATTGGGCAAAATAATTCCTAATTATTGTTTTAATTTCCTATTCATTGGAGTTGAATTCACTCTTTTTCATTTTTGATACTGGCAATTTGGCTTTCTTCTTTCTTTTTTAAATCAAATTGAACAAAAGTTTATCGATTTTATTCGTTATTTTTTCATAAAACCAGCTCTTGGTTTTATTTATTAGTTCAATAGTTTTCTTGATTTCAATTTTATTAATCTCTCCTTTGGATTTCAGTATTTCTAATTTAGTATTTAATTGAGGGTTTTCAATTTGTTCTTTTTCTAGCTTTTGAAGTTGCATGCCCAATTCACTGATTTCTTTTTCATCTATTTTATTCATGTAAGCATTTAGAGATATAAAATTTCACCTAAGAACTGTTTTTGCTGCATCCCATAAGCTTTGGTATGTTGTCTCATTACTGTCATTCTCTTGAATGAAGCTATTGTTTGTATGATTTGTTGTTTGACCCACTCATTCTTTAGAATTAGATTATTTAGTTTCCAATTTATTTTTGTTTATATTTCCATTGTCCTTTATTACAAATAAGTTTAATTGCATCATGATCTGAAAAGAATGCATTGACTATTTCTGCCTTTCTGCACTGGATTGTGAGATTTTTATGCCCTAGTACGTGGTCAGTTTTTGAGTATGTGCCATGTACCACTGAGAAAAAGGTATATTCCTTTTTATCCCCATTCAGTTTTCTCCAGAGTTCTAACATATCTACCTTTTCTAAAATTCTATTCACCTCCTTAACTTTTTTCCCATTTATTTTGAGGTCAGATTTATCAAGTTCAGAGAGGGGGAGGTTGAGGTCTCTCACTAGTATAGTTTTGCTGTCTATATCTTCCTGTAACTCCCTTAACTTCTCCTCTAAGAATCTGTATGCTATACCACTTGGTGCATATATGTTAAATAATGATATTGCTTCATTGTAGATGGTGTCATTTAGCAGGATATAGTGTCCTTCATTATCTCTTTTAATTATATCTACCTTTGCTTTTGCTTTGTGTGAGATTAGGATTGCTACTCCTGCTTTTTTTTACTTTAGCTGAAGCATAATATATTCTACACCAGCCTTTTACCTTTACCCTGTATGTATCCCCCTGTTTCAAATGTGTTTCTTCTGAACAACATATTGTAAGATTGTGGTTTTTAATACATTCTGCTATCTGCCTCCATTTTATGGGAGAGTTTATTTCATTCACATTCATAGTTATGATTACTATCTTTTTATCCATCCTATTTCCCCCCTTTTTATGCTTTTATTTCTCTCTTCTCCCATAGCTCCAACAAACTCCTCTCCTGGGCTGCAAGGCCTTGGGATTGCTGCCATAGCTGGTACTTCAGGCCTGGGCCTGTTCCTCCTCCTGTGTTTTGTGCACCAGCAATCTCCCAGTACAGTGCACTGGCTGGGTTCCACTGCTGCTCCTGTTCTGGTGTTGTCTGGTGCCATTCTGCACACCCGGCGCTCCTGCCCCACTCAGTCTACTAGTGGCTTCTAACTCTCTCAAATCTGTGCAGATTCACTTTTTTAGAGGTATCTGACAGAATTTTTGAGAGAGCTCCAGTAGGCCCCTCATTTCACAGTGCCAACTTGGCTCTAAGTCTCTATTTGTGTTGTTAAAAGAGCAAAGCCCTTTAAGAAGCACTTTGTCTCTGACAGAAATTCAGATGACCAAATGCGAAGGTAAATTAAATAAAGAATGATTGCTGTTGAGGTCGTCAGGCAGATGTCTGACTTCTGTCTGAGTGGCTCAGTCCTTATTAACTCTGGGATGAAATAGAAAGTCTTCTGTTTGGCATTTCAAGCCCTACAAGACCTTTCCATTTCCCCTGAAACTTTTCAGTCTTAGATTTTGTTCCTCTCCAGCTACACTGGCCTCCCTGCTTTTTCTCAGATAGAATCATCTAGTTCCCCGTTCTGTACATTTTTTTTGGCTGTCCCCATGCCTGGATTTTTTCTGTCCTTGCCTCCCCTGAACTCTCTCAAGACTCAAATATTATCTCTGCAAGGTCCTTCTTGAAATGAGAGCCTTCCCTCTGAGAGGACCTTCTTTTTATACAGTATTTATCTTGAATGGACCACACATGGCAGGAAGTTCTTGGGAGGAATAGAGTCAGACACAACAGTAATGGTCACTTACTAATGAAAACTTGTGCATCTCAGGACCTTCTCATTACCACACTGTCTTTTGCTTACCTTTTGCAATAAAATTTCATGAATACACCATCACAGCAAATATTGGCATTTAACAGACTATGTCATTGTAAGGAGAAACTACAGACAGGATGTGAGAGTGATGAAGGCTATTTGTGGTGCAGAGTGCTGGACCAATCATAGGTTCTTTCATTTCATAGGCTCTTTGTTGGCATTGAAGCAATTTTCTCTTGCTTTGCCCATGCCTAGATCTAGGTCACAGTCCTGGGTGGCAGTCTTGGATGAGGAAAAGCTCTGCCTTGGCAGAGCTTGTGGCAACAGTGGAGAGGAAATCCTCCTTACAGTTCTAAAGCAGAAAAGAGTGCTGGTGGTCACTTACTGACCAGAGCACAAGCCAGAAGATGAGTAAACATTTCTCCTTTGATCATACTATCTTGGAAGAGCTGAATATTTACAGTTCCCTAGAAATATCAATGACAACAGCTGCAGAAAACCCCTGAAGCTTGGGACAGTTTGCCTTCCACCCTGGAAGCAGAGTCCTACCTTAACAAAGAGCTAAAATTCAAGTAATTGGCTGATAAAATGAGCAACCAGTGGGAAAAAAATCAGACTATAGAATCTTACTTTGGTGACAAGGAAGATCAAAACATACAACCAGAGGAAAACAAAGTCAAAACTCCTATATCCAAGACCTCTAAGAAAAATACAAATTGGTTATAGACCATGGAAGAGCTCAAAAAGAATTTTGAAAATCAAATAAGAGAAGTAGAGGAAAAATTGGGAAGAGAAATGAGTGATGCAAGAAAATAATGAAAAATGAGTCAACAAAGGAGACTACAAAAATGCTGAAGAAAATAACACTTTAAAAATAGACTAACCCAAATGGAAAAAGAGGTCCAAAAAGCCAATAAGGAGAAGAATGCCTTTAAAAGCAGAATTGGTCATATGGAAAAGGAAGTCCAAATGTTCACTGAAGAAAATAATTCCTTAAAAATTAGAATGGAGCAAATGGAAGCTAATGACTTTAGGAGAAATTAAGAAAGTGTAAAACAAAACCAAAAGAATGAAAAAATAGAAGACAATGTGAAATATCTCATTGGAAAAACAACTGACCTGGATCCAAGAGAGAGAATTTTAAAATTATTAGACTACCAGAAAGCCATGATCACAAAAAGAGCCTAGACATCATCTTTCACAAAATTATCAAGGCAAACTGCCCTGATGTTCTAGAACCAGAGCATAAAATAGAAATTGAAAGAATCCACCAATCACCTCCTGAAAGAGATCCCCAAAGGAAAATTCCTAGAAATACTGTAGTCAAATTTCAGAGTTCCCAGGTCAAGGAGAAAATATTGAAAGAAGTTAGAAAGAAACAATTCAAGTAATGTGGAAACATAATCAGGATAATACAAGATTCTACACTACATCTACAATATATGTTCTACATTAAGGGATTGGAAGGATTGGAATACGATATTCTGGAGGTCAAAGGAACTAGGATTAAAACCAAGAATCACCAGCCCAGCAAAACTGAGTACAGACCTTCGTGGGAAATGGACAGTCAATGAAATAGAGGACTTTTAAGTATTTTTGATGAAAAAACCAGAGCTGAACAGAAAATTTGACTTTCAGATGCAAGAAACAAGAGAAGTATAAAAAGGTAAACGGGAAAGATAAATCATAAGAGAGTTATTAAAGTTGAACTGTTTACATTCCTAAATGGAAAGATGATATTTATAACTCATGAGACCTTTCTCAGTATTAGTGTATTGCAGGGATGCATGAATATGAAGGGATATCTAAAAAATAAAATTAAGAGGTGAGAGAGAGGAATGTTCTAGGAGAAAGAGAAAGGGAGAGGTAGAATGGGGTAAATTTTCTCACATAAAAGAGGCAAGAAAAAGCTTCTTCATTGGAGGGGAAGAAGGGGGAGGTGAGAGGCAATGAGTGAACCTTACTCTAATTGGATTTGGCTTAAGGAGAGAATAACATACACGCTCAACTGGGTATGAAAATATATCTTACCCTACAGGAAAGAAAGAGAGAAGGGGATAAGAGGGGGGATGATAAAAAGGAGGGCAAATGGGAGTAGGGGATAATCAAAAGCAAACACTTTTGAGGAAGGACTGGGTCAAAGGAGAGAATAGAATAAATGGGAGTGGGATAGGATAGAGGGAAATACAGTTAGTCTTTCACAACATGACTGTTACGGAAGTGTTTTACATGACTTCACCTGTATAGCCTATATTAAATTGCTTGCCTTCTTGATGGGGGTGGGTGGGAAGGGAGGAAGGGAAAGAATGTAGAACCCAAAGTTTTAAAAACAAATGTTAAAAATTGTTTTCACATGCAACTAGGAAATAAGATATACAGGCAATGGGGCATAGAAATCTATCTTGCCCTACAGGAAAATAGAAGGGAAGGGGATAAGAGAAGGGGGAGTGATAGAAGAGAGGGCAAATTGGGGGAAGGGATAATCTGAATGTAAGTTGGGGTGGGAGAGGGGGAAATGGGGAGAAATTTGGAATTCAAAATATTGTGGAAGTGAATGTTGAAAACCAAAAATAAATTAATAGGCATAATAAAAAATAATTATATTAAAAAAGAAAGAAAAGAAATGTTGAGCAGGTAGAATTCAGAAAAACCTGGAAAGGCTTGAATGAACTGATGCTGAATGAAGTGAGCAGAACCAGGAGAACATTGTATACGGTAACGGCCACAATGTGTGATGACTAACTTTGATAGACTCATCTCCTCTTAGCAATGCAAGGATCCGAGACAAATCCAAAGGACTCATAATGGGAAATGAAGTCCACATCCAGAAAAAGAGCTATGGAGTCTGAATGCAGATTAAAGCATATTATTTGCTCTCTCTCTCTCTCTCTCATTTCTTTTTTCTCCTAGTTTTGTTCATTGATTCTAATTCTTCTTTACAATGTGACTAATGTGAAAATAGGTTTAATACAAATGTATATGTACAGTCTATATCAAATTACACACCATCTTGGGGTGAGGGGAGAGGAGAGATAAGGAGAAAATTTGGAACTCAAAATCATATGGAAGTGAATATGAGAACCAAGTAAACCAGGGGAAAAGATGTGAAGGAACTAAATTCAATAGTATCAGACCTTAAACCATATTATAAGATAACAGCAGTGGTAAAGTGTAAAATGGATCATTTTGATTATTTTAAATTAAAATTTTCCTCTATAAATAAAACCTACATAGCCCAGAAGAGAGGGAATACAGATAATTGGAGAGAAAAATTCTCATAGACAGTCTCTCAGAGAGAATGTGACTAGGCCAGAATATTGTTGTCGTGCAGGAATGTATGTGTGTATAAGTGTATATATGCATATGGATATCTATGTATATGTTGGTATGCATGTATATCTATGAGTGCATGTATACACATATATCCATATGTAGGTATGTGTGTATTTCTATATATATATGTGTGTGTATATATATACATATATGTATATATATATATATATATACACATATACACAAACAATGTATTCGTGTTTCATTGTTGCCTTCTTGGGGGAGAGGAAAGAAGGAAGGGGAAAAAATAAAGTAAGTGCTCAGCAGAGGGCAAAAGAAAACCTACAAGCAAGCAAAGAAAATGGACAACTTTTAAAATGATGTGTAAGATTTATTATATAGATTTCCTTGAAATGGAAATTTATTGCTTTATAATGAATCCTTTCTTACATTCTGTGCACATGGCAATGATTTTTTTTCTTCTCATATTTTATATTTGTTTAAAATAAATTTAAAAACTTAAAAATAATGATAATAAATCAAATACAAGATGGAAGAAAAGTATAAAAAGGTAAACAGGAAAGAAATCAACAGATTCAATAAGATTAAAGTGTTTACATTCCTGTGTGGGAAAATGAATCTTCTAACTCCTAAAATCTTTTTCCTCATTGAGGCTGTTAGAAGGAGTATACATAGATAGAGGACATGAGTGTGACCTGAATATCATGGGATAATTACCTTAAAAAGATAAAGGGATGAGAAAGAGGAATGCACTGGCAGAACAAGAAAGGGAGAGGTAGAATGGGGTAAATTATCTCACATGAAAGAGGCACAAAGGAGCTTTTACAGGGGAAAGGAAGATGGAGAAAGTGAGAAGGGAGCATGTATGCCTTACTCTAATGGGAACTGGCTTGAAGAAAAAGCAACATACACACTCAGGCGAGTATAGAAATCTATCTTACCCTACGGAAAATTAGGAGTGGAAAGGGATGAGAGGGGCAGGAAGATTGGGATAGGTAAAGTCAGAAGCAAAACACTTTCAAGAATAGGATAAAAGAGAGTAGGATAAACAGGGGAAAATAAGATGGAGAGAAATGCATACTAAATAATTAATGTGAAAGTCATTTTACAGATTTCTTGTTAAAGACCACATTTCTCAAATATAGAGAAGTGAGTCAAATTTATAGCAACAAGAACCATTTCTCATTTGATAAATTATCAAAGAATATAAACAGTCAGTTTTCAGACAAAGTAATCAAAGCTTTCTATAGTCATATGAAAAAGTGTTTTAAATCACTGTTCATTAGAGAAATGCAATTTAAAACAACTCTGAAGCTACTCCCCTCCACACACACCTATCAGATTGACTAATATGACAGAAAAGGAAAATGACAAATATTGGAAGAGATGTGTCAAAATTGAGACACTAATGCACTGTTGGTGACATGGTATACTGATACAAACACTCTGGAGAACAATTTGGAAGTATGCCCTTTGACCAAGCAATACAACTACTAGGTCTATATCCCAAAGAGTTAAAAAAAACAAAAAGGAAAAGGACCTATATGCATATAAATATTTGCAGCAGCTCTTTTAGTGGTGGCAAAGAATTGGAAATGGAGGGGATATCCATCAATTAGGGAATGGCTGAACAAGTTGTATGTGATTGTGATGGAATAGTGTTGTGCTATAACAAATGATGAACAGAATGTTCTCAGAAAAACCTGGAAAGACTTACATGAGCTGATGCAAAGTAAAATGAGCAGAGCCAGGAGAACATTGTATACAGTAACAGCAATATTGTACGATGATCAACTGGGAATGACTTGGCTGTTGTTAGTAATACAAGGCTCCAAGGCAATTCTAAAGGACTTGTGATGAAAAATGCTATCCACCCTCAGAAAAAGAAGTAATGGAGTCCTAATGCAGATCAAGGCACACATTTCTTTAGTTTATTTTTCTTGGGTTCTTGTCTTAATTTTCTTTCACAATATGACTAACACGAACTATGTTTTGCATGACCTGTATAACCTAAATCAAATTGCCCACTTTTTCGATAGGGAACAGAAAAAGGTAGGAGAGAGAGAATTTGAATTGCAAAAAAAATTAATCAATGTTAAAACTGTTTTACATGTAATTGGGGAAAAATAAAATATTATTTTAAAAAAAAGACTTGAAAGAGAAGAAAAAATAGCCAAAGCAGTCGAAGAGCCTGGATATAATGGAGAGGATGAGGAATAGATTTAGGAGGAGTGAAGGACAAAGAGAGATATGTTTATAGAAAATGCTGGTCTTGCACAGAGGAATTTCAGAATTCTCCATTCAGAAAGTGGAACACTTGTGTAATCACACTGGTGTGATCACAACTGTGTGATTTTGGACAAATCACTTAACTTCCCTCAACCTCTGTTTCCTGATGTGTACAATGAGAAGGTGGAACTTTACTGGTCTCTAAGCTCTGTTCCAAGCCCTCATCTATGATACTATGACAGTCTTATGTAGAGTGGAGGAGCAGGTCATGGGAGTAGAGAAGGCTGGCCAGTAGGCTGTCCAGGCTACTCAAAGGGCCATTAACATTTATGTTGAAGTCCCTAAGTAGAAAGGCAAAGATGACATGGAGAAGAAGACTTTGAGCCAGGTACTGGATTTCTGGGGGCCAGTAGGTAACTGTCACGCAGGCTTTGAACGTGAGAAGGGGATTTATTGTATAAACCCCAAAGGAGGATATAGCTGAGAGATGATGGCAGAGGGAGGGTCTGGGAGTGCTAATAGGAAACAAGGAGTGTTTTCATTCCTTCTGGGAGCAGGAGAGAAGGTTCATCTAGCTCGGGAAAGAGTGACCAGGAATGCAGGGTCTCTTGGGGTGGGAAAAGGAAGGAGGAGGAGCCAGGTCTCCATGAAGGCCAGAAGATAGAAGGAGGGCAGCAGGAAGAAGTCTGGGATCAAAGAGAGTTTGTGAACAATAGAATGTGAGGGAGAGGAGACTAGATAGGACAATGCAAGGGACTTGTGAAGGGGCATGCCTGAGACAGGTGGTGATGAGAGGATAGGAGGGGTTTCACCTGAGCACAGGTAGGTGAGGGGGGCAGTATGTATCATGTGAATTAATACAAGGTGGCTTAGGAGCTTGAGAGCTATAGAATGAGGATGCAGCACCTTTTGCCTGGAGATCCCACCCTCCAGATATCTGTCTATGATAGGGGTGGGTCAGTTCTGCTCTAATATGAAAAGAGCATATGATTTGCAATTGGAAGACCTGGGTTTGGATCCCAGCTCTGATGCTTATTGTTATGCTGGTCAAGTCACAACTCTTTAGGCCTCAGTTTCCTCATCTGTAAAATGAAGGTTTGTGGTAGATGACTGCTAAAGTTACTTCATAAATCTCTGATCCCAAACAGTCATTCAATCTTCATTTAAACACCTCCAGTGAGACAGAATCCTTCACTTTTGGGGCCAAACCAGCTCACTGGGAAGAGCATAGTTTCTCTTCTTCACTTTACAGATGAAGAAACTGAGGCCTGAAGGAGAAACTCAGATACCTCCCATTTCTATGAAGCTCGGTCATTTACAGAAGTCCTTCCCTTAAGACTGCAAGATAGGTGGTATAGAACTGAGATTCCAAGAGGGGAAGAGACTTATTCACGGTCCCACAGAGCTGCAATCAGAAAATTAGGCCCTTATATACGTCTTTCCACCCCACCCTGCTGAACACTTTGAGACAGGACCATTTTTTCTTCTTTTTCTCCTCAGTGTTCTGGCATATTGAATGTCTTGCCTTGTCCCCTGTTGAGGGAGGGGAGAAGGACGCAGCTGGCCAGCTACCACTGGAATAAATTGATGGCATTGCCTCAGCTTCCCGACCTCCACTCCCACTTCCTAAAACTCCACTGTCAAAGAATAGACTCACTCAATATTAGAGCTGGAGGGGACTTTAGAATGGAGGATGTCCAAGCTTGATGACCTTAGAACATGGAATGTTACAGATAAGAGAGACATTAGGTCCTGAGATGTCAGAGGCAGAAGTCCATCCCTTTCATTTTACACCAGGGTTAACCGAGGCCCAGAGGAAAGAAGGGGCTTGTCCCCCAGGTAATAGGCATTGTTGTAACTGAGAGAGTTCCAAATTCAGTCCCTTTGCCTCATTCCTGCTATGCCCCTTTCCCCCAACCAATCCCATGCCTTGCCCTGGGTCCCCCACGTACCCACAACCCCACAGCCAGGACCACCACGAAGTAGATGACAATGACGGAGATGTCCGCAGCATTGTTGATGCTGCCTGACAAGTGGGGTGGTGCGGCGGTTGTCGCCGAAACACCTGGGCTCACAGTGGCGTCCATGGCGGCAGCAGCGGCTTCTGAACTCTCTTCGCTGGAGCAGGGAGGTCCTCACGGGCAGACAGTACAGTGCAGTCCCGCGGCTCACTGCCTGCCTCTTTATGGCTCCTCTGCAGTCCGCGTTAATGATCAGCCCAGGTCCCGTCCGCCGAGCGGAGTGCAGAGAAGGAGGGCAGCGCAGAGGAGGGCAGAACCCCGAGGGGGAATGGAAAAAAGGCAAGACAGGGTAGGCTAGTACCAAGGTTGCTCACAGCGGGGCTTTCCCTGCTCTGGGGGAGAGGGCGTGAAGGAAGGGGGAAGCTTCCCCAGCTAGTGGCCCATTAAAGGAAAGAAGCCCGTCTGAAGGGCTGCGGAGGAGTAAGGGGGAGTGCTTCCCAGGAAAAAGGGGTGGTGGGAGGAATGAGAAGAGGGTAAACTAGGTAGCAAGGAGGATAGACTAGGTACCAAGGATTGGTCCTTCCAGCCTCCTTCAGCTGCACTACCAGAGGAATTAAGTTGGGAGAGTGGGATGGGCATCAGTGTCGGCAGATTTAAACTCTAACTTGAGCCCCAGTGCTGACGAGTCAGAACTCTCTTGATCCTATGGCAGCTGGTGCCTCCCTGGACAAGAGGATGCCAAATTGAGCCTAATGAGGAGTCCTCACAATATGGCCTGGCCATTCTCCCCATGTTTTAACCCTGTGGGGTAGACCAAGGATCCCCTCCAAAACTTCCAGCCTCTGCTTAAAGGTCCTCAGGGAGGCACAGCCTGTCTTTCCACCTCCGTTGGGAGCAGCCCCTTCCTCTTTGGGACAGTGCTCATTGATATCAGGAAGTTCTTTCTAAAATAAAGCCAAAATTGGCCTTGATTTTAAAATGGTCCTCTAAGGGTATGGTCTCAAAGCCCTTCCCCATCCTCGATGCCTCCTCTGGCCATTTTCCAGCTTATCAGTGCACTTCTGGCAGCTCATTCTTCACATGGCCCTTTGCCTCTCCCTCACCAATGACCATGTATATTGGATATTATCTTTATGTTTGGGTGTGTATATTTTCCCTCTAATTAAATGACATTATATAAAACACTTTGGAAGTCTTACAGTGCACATAAATGCTGTCTATTAATAGTAAGGACAACAAGAACAGGAAGATCTGGGCTCAAGGTCTTACTCTGATAAGCTGACTGTGTGACCCTGGCCAAGCCATTTAACCCTGTTTGCCTTGCTCATCTGTCAAGTGAACTGGAGGAAGAAATGACAAACCACTCCAATATCTTTGCCAGAAAACTCTGAAAGGTTGGACGTGACTGAAAATGACTAAATGACAACAAAGCACATGCCTCTAATTTACAAATAAGCATTTAGGTATTGTGGTGAGTGCATTAAATTTTTTTACACAATCAGAAAGTCTTAGAGAACACTGCCCTAGGCAAAATTAAACTAAATTAAAGGGAATATGTTAACCTGCATTGATAAAGGGACTTTCCCCTTCTGGGAGTTCCCTATACTCACAGGTCCAGGCTCTATCCTTATTAGTATCTTATTCTTCCCATCCTTTCCAATGGCTTTCAGATACAAACAATCCTGGAACAAGTCGCTTTCCTGCTTTCCTTTCATATATAATATTCCATAGACAATTGTCCAGATAGATAAAAATAACTTCTTGTAGTTCAATAAAAGCACTGGAGTGTCCACTTATCTTCTGTAGGTTCACTGAAGGCATCCTTGGTGTAACTCTTGGCCAACAGGAAAGTAAGTATGACTTGCTCCTTCTTCTGTGCCCAGATGACTTGTGTCTCCTCACCCAGGCCTCTATACTTTGACTATACTTTTCATTTCTTGTAGTTTGGAGACTTTGAGTATCATGCATGTAATGTCTATGAAAAACATGAACCTCAAGTTTGTAGCCATCCATGAAATTGTGCATAGCATTTGGTGATAATGATAAATCCCTCAAAGTCCATGCCAGAAAGTAGTGCCAAGAGAAAAGGAGGGGGAATGCCAGCCAGGGGAATGTCCATGTGCCCCAAGACTGTTAAAGTAGATGTGAAGGCCTGACAAGAATCCTGGACTTCTACTAAATTAGGCTCTGGAGACATCACTGCATGGGCTAGCCCCCCAGGCAACAGGATGAAACTGCTCCAATGAATCTAAGAAATAGGCACAGTTACCTAGGGTTGAAGGCTAGTAGATAGTTTTGGTTCTTTCTTTAGTTCCGATCAAGCAAGATTGTTGTTCAGTCCTGACTGACCCTTTGTGACCCCATTTGGAGTTTTCTTGGCAAAGATACTGAAGTAGTTTACCATATACTTCTTCAGTGAATCCAGTGGATCTATTTTGTCAGGGAATCAGAGGTTAAGTGACTTGGCAGGGTCACACAGCTGGGAAGTATATGAGGCTGGATTTGAACTTGGGTCTTTCTGATTCCAGGATCAGTTCTCTATCCACTGAGCAACTGGATGCTTCCAAAGCAAGATTACAACAGGAGCCTGGCGGAGCGTGCCCTAGTGCCCTGAATCAGTGAGCTGCGGCAGTTACCAGACTTCTCAACCCACACACACCAAAGACAACAGAGAAGGTTAGTGGGAAAAGCTGCTGGGGACAGGGACTTTGCGGTTCGGCCACCACTTCTGGAGGCAGCAGAACTGGGGCAGCTACAAAACTACAGCTGCAGTTGCTTCTGGCCCCAGGCCCACCTGGTGGGAGGAATTAAGTGGCGGATCAGAGCAGGAATGCAGAGCCTGCTGAAGATCTAAGTCCAGTCCAGGTTGGGGGTTCTTGGGGAAGGAGGAGTGCTGGTGTGGCAGAGCTGGTGCATCCCCCCAAGCATGGAACATAGAACTCTGTTCTCTACAAGCAGTCATACCCTGCTGAAAAACTCAAGGATCAAGTAAGTTGGCTGGGAACATGGCCAGGCAGCTAACACACACCCAGATTCAGTCTCAGATGCTGGAATCTTTCTTTGGTGACAAAGAAGACCAAA
>CM053622.1:7732043-7747784 GCA_028646595.1 Phalanger gymnotis
TAGTTGGGAAGAAAGTGCTTTATAGGCTTCAAAGTCCTGGAGAAATGGGAGACATGATTATCATGAAGTAATTGCCACTCTCTGAGCTTCACTTCTTATCTCTTCAAAGAGGCCTTAAACTGAGTGATCTCTAAGGTTCTTTCTTGACTCCAGAGGTCTACACAATCTAAGTTCCATTAGCTTTTTTATTAGCCAGGAAATCATGGCCAGCTCTTGGGGCACCGCCTTGATATGAAGTCAGGGGAATGGTTTGGTTGACCTCTAGTCCTCGGGTTTTTATGATTAGGTGGTTATAAAATCATGCTGATCATTGTCCACTTTTTTCAGATAAGTAAAGTATATCTGGCATTCTAGATTAGCCTGATGGATAAATAGATCATAGTTGAGACCTGGAAGAACCTTGGAAGCCATCTGGTTTCACTCCTTCATTTTACAGAGAAGGAAACTGAGACAGACAGAGATTAAGTTACTTGCCAAAGGTCTTACAACTAGTCAGTGTCTGCAGATTTTGAACCCAATTCCTGGGCTTAAGCCCCCTTGAAAGTAAGACTGAGCAATTTACCCTCAAAGAGACAAGCTAAAGTGAGTCCAGAAAAGGCCAAGAAGAACAGTGAGGGGCAAAAGAGAGAACATGACAGCTGTGCTCATATGTTAGAAGGCCTATTCCAAAAGGGCAGAATTAGTCTTTTTTTAGCTTGTCACCAAAGGACAGAACCAGGAGCCATGAGTGGAAGTTACAAGAAGGCAGAATTAGTCTCAGTGTTAGAAAAAAAGCATCCTAACAATTGGTGTCATCCTGAAGTGGAATGGGCTGCCATTGGAGGTCTTCAAGCAGAAACTGATGAAACCCTTGTTGGTATAATGTAGAAAAGATCCTTAGTCAAGGCCAGATTAGAATATATGACCCATGAGGTCCTTCTGAACCCCGGGATGTGGTGAGAAAGACCTGCAATACTTGCCAGACACCGCTCAAATCACTGTTCCTGACACCCTACAGTGGGTGACATGAAGACACCACAGGGACACTGACCATTAGGCATGAGCTCTATCACCAGCTTTGGGTAAGCCATGTTGGTGTAATCCAAGATGGTGCCATGGTGCTTCTCACATTCTGAAGGCACAACACAGGCAATTTCATCTGTAGAGAGAGCCAGAGAGAATTCCGGTCAGCCAGGGTCTAAGCAGTAAGGAAAGCCACACCCACCAATTTAGCAGCTGAAAAGTGAACTTCTGAGTGTCTGCCTTGGTAGAGGTTGATAGACTTTTCCCAGGGCCGGGACATTCTGCCTGGCAGCTCCCACATAGAAGTGATCCCCTTGATACATGCCCAATTCGAGAGCTGGGGCTAACAGCTAGGAGGGCATAAAAACCTGTCCCTCTGCTTCCCACTTTTTCACTGAACTCTCCCCAGTTGTCTTGAGTCTTAAAAATGTTTTTCAAAACACATTTTATTGCTGTCTTTTTTATACCAACCATCACAGCCCCTGGCACAGAGTAGGCACTAAATAAGTGTGCATCATTTGATCGCTTACATCACAATCAGTTCTGAGGGGTAAAAAAAAACCTTCTGCCCCTCCCCCAAGATTGAACAAGGAACAATAAATCCAGTAACATCCAATAAAGTGACTTCATCTGATAATGTATATAATGTTCTTTATCTAGACCAGGTTGTTGTCATCTTTTGGAAAGTGTTCTAGATACCTTAGGCAATCAGATGGAACTTTTAGATCCCCATCTCAATATACCGTTTTTAAGTACATAAAATAAAACAAAATATATAGGTTTCGGGGACAGCTACATGGTGCAGTGAATACAGTACTGGCCCTGGAGTCAGGAGAACCTGAATTCAAAGCCTTCCTCAGATCCTTACTAGCAATGTGACCCTGGATAAGTCACATAACTCCTGTTGCCAACAAAAACAAAAAGAAAATACATCGGATTCAAAAGGAAACTGACCATACTGAAACAAAGCAACCAAAAGAGAGGTGTTTTTGAAGTTCACAGATCTCCAGGTTAAGAACCTCTGATGTGTAGAATATTTATCTATGCTCAATCAGTCAATCAACATTTATTAAGTCCCTACTGTGTATCAGGCACTATGCTAAGCACTAGGGTTACAAAAAAAGGCAAAAGACACTCTCTATCCTGAAAGAGCTTACAATCTCATGGAATAGGATAACAAGCAAACAAATACATTCAAAGAAAAGTACATACAAGATAAGTGGAAAATAATTAACAGAGGGAAGACATTAGAATTGAGAAGGCGAAAGCCTTTTCTAGAAGGTGGAATGTTAGTTGGGATTAAAAGGAAGCCAGAGAGATCAGTAGTCAGAGCAGAGGATGGGGAGTTTTCCAGGCCTGGGGCATGGCCTGAGAGAATGTCTGGAGCCAAGAGATGGAGGGTCTTGTTTATGGAACAGAGAGGAGGCCAGTGTCGCTGGATCAAAGAGTGCAAGGTGGGGAATAAGGTGTAAGAAGACTGGAAAGGGAGAAAGAGTAAGGCTATGAAGGGTTCTGAAGGCCAAACAGGATTTTGTATTTGCTCCTGAAGCCAAGATGAAGCCAGTGGAATTTATTTAGTAGGGAGTGACATGGTCAGGCATGAGTTTTAGGAAAACCACTTTAGATGCCGAATGGAGGATGCACTGGAGTAGAAAAAGACTACAGGCAGCAGACTTCCCAGCAGCTATGGTAATAGTCCAGATGTGACATGATAAGGGTCTGCACCAGGGTAGAAGCAGTGTCAGAAGAGAGGAGGGGGAGTATTTGGGAGATGTTGCAAAGGTGAAATCAGTAGGCCTCGGCAAAAGCTTGAATATAGGGGTGTGAGAGATAGGGAAGAATTCAGGATGCCATCTGGGTTGGGACCTTGGAGGGCTGGGAAGAGGGTGTTGCCCTAGACAGTATTAGGGAAGGTAGGGCGGGGAGAACAATGAGTTCTCTTTCGGATGTATTGAGTGTAAGATGTCTACTGGACGTCCAATCTGATATATTTGAAAGGCAGTTGAGATCCACTTTAGACCCCTACCTATCTTATACCACGATTTTTTCAGTTTTGTTACTCAGCATTCAACTTCCTTTAAGGGATATTTGAATAACCTCTCAAAGTATGTAGGCATCATGATAAAACAGAACAAATATGGGATCTGGAGTCAGAGGACCAGGGTTCAAATCCAACCTCAGCTATTACTAATGTGTCCCTAGTTGACTTTGCTTAACTTCTGTTTGCCTCAATTTCCTCAAGTGTAAGACAGAGATGTCTTTTATTCACACGGTAACCATTGCGTCAGGAAGACTTGAGTTCAAATCCAGTGTCAGACACTTCCTAGCTATATGACCCTGGGCAAATCACTTAACCTCTGATTGCATGGCAAAATGGATCCACTGGATCCAATGGAGAAGGAAATGGCCAAACACTCCAGTATATTTGCCACAAAAACCCCAAATGGGGTCGTGAAGGATTGGACCCGACTGAAAAAAATGAAAAACAACAAGAGCCATTGTTCTATGTTGTTCTCTTGGTTCTGCTGATTTTCTTCTACATCAATTTATGCAAATTGTGCCGAATTTTACTAAATTGTTCATATTTTTCGTTACTAACAATACATTAATATTCCAGTATATTCATATGCCTCAGCTCTTTCAACCATTCTCCAACCAATGGGCACCCAATTTGTTTCCAGTTCTTTGCTATCACAAAAGTGCTGCTCCAGATATTTTGTTGTGCTGTCAACCTGCATCTCTGTCATTGACCTTCTTGGGGACTGTACTCAGGCATGGGACTGCTGAGTCAAAGTGTATGGAAAGTTTCAGCATTTTTCTTCCATTTATTTCAAACTGCTCTCCCGAAGGGTTTGACCAGTCCCGCCTCCACCAACAGCCTATGTGTAACTGTTTTCCCACGGCCCATCCACTGATGATTATTCCCATTTTCTATCATCTTTGCCAATTTTATGGTTTAACATAAAAAGCTGGAGCTATTGTAACTTATGTTTGTCTTATTTAGAGCATATTTTCAAATGGCCATTCATAGTTTGAAATTCAGGTGGAAATAGAATTGAATTACAGGTGAAAATAGACAATAGTACTATAATAGTGGGAAATTTCAATCTTCCCCTCTCAGGACTAGGTAAATCTAGCCAAAATTAAATAATAAGGAAGTCAAGGAAGTGAATAAAATTTTATATAAGCTAGATATAATAACTATCTGGAGAAATTGAATGGGAATAGAAAGGAATATGCCTTTTTTTCTCAGTGCTACAAGGTACTTTACAAAGATTGACCATATATTTATTAGGGCATAAAAATTTCATACTTGAAAGCAGAAAAACAAGTATAAAATGCATCCTTTTCAGTTCACAATGCATTAAAAATACATTTAACGAGCGACCAAAGAAACATAGAATAAAAACTAATTGGAGGCTAAATAACATATTATTAAAGAATGAATGGATTAGAGAACACATCATAAAAACAATCAATAATTTCATTAAAGAGAATTACAAAAATGAAATAACATATCAAAACCTATGGGATACAGCAAAAGCAATAATCAGAAGAAAAATTTTATCAATAAAATAGAAAATAACAGACCAATGAATAGGATATGCAATTTTTAAAAACTAGGAAAAGAACAAACTAAAAATCTCCAATTGAACACTAAATTGAGAGTTCTAAAAATTAAAGGTGAGATCAATGAAATAAAGTTTAGAAAACCATTATATAAATAAACAAAAATAGGAGTTGGTTTTATGGAAAAAAAAATACAATGGATAAAACCATTGGTTAATATGATTTTAAAAAGAAAGAGAAGAAAAACAAATCACTAGTATTAAAAATGAAAAGGGTAAATATGCCACTAATGAAGATGAAATTAATGCAATTATAAGGAATTATTTTGACAATTATATCCCAATAAATTTAACAAATTAAGTGAAATGGAAGAATATTTACAAAAATATAAACTGTCTAGATTTGCAGAAGAGTAAATAAAATATCTAAATAGACCTATTTTAGAAAAAGAAATTGAATAGGCCGTAAATGTGCTTCCTAAGAAAAAGGCATCAGGACCAGGTAGATTTACAAGTGAATTCTATCAAACATTTAATAACCAACTAATTCTAATATTAAATAAATTATTTGGAATAATAGGCCAAGAAGGGGTCTTACCTAATGCCTTTTATGAAACAAATATTATATTGATACCTAAAGCAGGAAGAGTAAAAGCAGGCCCCCTGCTGTAAGGCTAGCTGCTGCTGCTGCTCTTGGGCCCTGCTACCCTGCCACCCCATTGAAGCAGACCTTTCCTACAAGGCTGGTAAGCTGCTTCCCTGCTCCTAGGGCAATTCTAAGGCAGTTTTGTACTTGTTCGAAGAGGAATTTGGAAGAACTTCAGAGGGGTCCTTCCTCACTCCACCATCTTGGCACCAGAAGCCCAATAGTACCATATCTTAAACTATAAGTCAGTAATTATCAAAATTATCTACTATTGGCTAAGAAATAAAAAGGTAGATCAGTGGAATAGAGTAGACATACAATCTACAGTAGCAAATGACTACAGTAACCTTTTGTTTGACAAGTACAGACTTAAGTTTGGGGTATAAGAATTCATTATTTAGTAAAAGTTGTTGGGAAAGCTGGAAAGCAGTCTGGGAGAAATTGGGCATAGACCATTATCATACACTATTTACCAAGATAAGTTCAAAATGGATGCATGACCTAGATATAAAGGGAGATATTACAAGTAAATGGGGAAATTACTTATCAGACTTATGGATAGGCAAATAATTTATTAATAAATAAGAGACAGAGAGCAGCATGAGGTGTAAAATGTATAATTTTGATTGCATTAAATTAAAAAGAAGTTGTATGAATAAAACCAATGTAGCCAAGATCAAAATGAAAGCATAAAATTGTGGAGAAATTTTTATGGATTGTTTCTTGTATAAAGGTCTCATATCTCAAATATATAAAGAGCTCTATCAAATCTATAAGAATGAGTCATTCCTCAACTGATAATGGTCAAAGGATATGAACAAGCAGATTTCCAATGAAGAAATCAAAACAATTTATAGCCATGTAAAAATACTCTAAATCATTATTGATTAGATAAATGCAAATGAAAACAACCTTGAGATATGATTTTACACCTATCAAATTGGCTAAAATGATAGGAGAAAGTGACAAATGTTGGAGGGGATATGGGAAGTCAGTGGACTAATTCATTGTGAGCTGGTCTAACCATTTTAGAGAGTAATTTGGAATTATGCCCAAAGAGTTATACAACTGCCTATAACCTTCATCCTAGCAATACCACTATTAGTTCTATTTCTCAAGATTATTAGGGAAAAAGGAAAAGAACCTACATGTCCTAAAATACTTATAGCAGCTCTCTTTGGGGTGGCAAAGAACTTGAAACTGCAGGGATGCCCATCAATTGGGGAAAGGCTAAGTCAGTTGTGGTATATGATTGTGACGGAATATTACTGTGCTACAAAAAAGTGATGAGGCTGATGAAATGTTTTATGAAACAATGAAGAGTTAAATGGGCAGAACCAAGAGGATCTGATATGTATTAACAGCAATATTGTTTTAAGGACAACTTTTAGCGACTAAGTAATTTTGACTACTATAAACACCCAAATTAGCTACAAAGGACCTATGAAAGGAGATGCTCTCTATATCCAGAGAAAGACCTGCTAAATAGATGTATGTATAGTATGGATTCACATATGTACGCACGCACACACACACACACACACACACACACACACACACACAGTTCTACAGTGCAGGACAGGGGCAAGAAAAGAAAGTTATATGACAACTTCATTCTAAATTTGAAAGGAAAATCAAGTTGCACATAATATATTTGCAGTTTCATGTACAAAAATTAAAGAAAACAACAACAACAAAGAAATGAAAATGAACCCAAATGTCCCATTCCAGAAGGGTTCCAGGTAATCAAAGTTCCATCACAACCTGAAAGTACCATACGGATCTAGATCCAGAACAAGATCTAGAACCAGAAGGGGCCTTAAAGGCCACTTGGTCCAGTCCCTTCATTTCATGGATTAGAAGGCTCAAGCCCAGTGATGAGAGTGACTTGCCAGGTGGTAAGGGACAATCACATGGCTAGTGAATTACAAGCTTAGACCCAAATTCAGGGATCATTGACCCCAAGTTTAGTGCTCTTCTCTTGTGCTATATCCCTTCCAAATTGCAAACCCCTCTAAATATAGTCCACATCCCAAAATCAGATCTTGAAGGGAAAAGGATTTGTAGAGAAACACATGATAATAACACTCATTACTGATGACAAGATAGAGTAAATGTGTGGTCAACACACTTGGACCATCGCAGTGTTTCCTAGAGCCTGAAGGTGAGCAGATATCAGAGAGGACTTACCTGGGTACAGAATACAGCTGATGATACCAGGCATCACCATAAGGAAAAGGGTCATCAGCTTCAGATAGCCACGCAAGATGCAGCCAGCCTTCACATGGGACAGGTTCTTCCCTGAGAGACATCGCTGCACAATCACCTGCCACGGAAATAGAAACAAAAAGTGTGGATAATGCCCCAGGGTTCCCTTACTCAAGTTAAAAGATACCCCTGCCTACAGAGGGGAATGTGGCCTGATTCTCATTTAAAGCAATGGGTGCAAGTTCCACATAGGCAACCTTCAGCTCAGTGTAAGAAAGAATTCTCTAGCATAGGAGCTATCCAGCACTCCAGCACTGGAATGGATAGCCCTAGGAGGCTTAGGTAGTGAGTTCCCCACCCCAGGAGATATTCAATCAGAAGATGGACAATCACCTATTTATAATCTTATAGACAGGCAATTGGACTATTTGGCCCCTCAGACAGTGAGGTTGGGTTTTTTTGGTTTTTGGTTTGTTTTGTTGTTGTTTCAGCTGGCCAAATTACAGTATTGAAGCAAATGGGAGAAATGTATCACAGCAGAGAAAGTATGATTTTGTTGATTGTGCCCTGCCAAGCCTAAACCTCTGACCACTCCCACCTTCCACTACCTCCTTCATATGCGTTGCTGAAGGAAGGTCAAGAAAATCATGAAAATGTTCTGATCCGGTCCACTACGAATTTATGTTACACTTCAACTGGGCCCTCACTGCTGTTTGGCAATCCTATACCTCTCTTATCAGCTCATGTTCCCATTCTGCACATTCTCATCCCTCCTCATATCTCCCATGGCTCACCCTACTCCCAGCTGAGAACCTTAAGAATTTCATAATTTACAGAGAAAAAAATCAAACCCATTCTCCATGAACTCCTTCTTCTCCTTCCTCCCCATCTCCTATCATTCATAGGCTTTCTGCCACCTTCTCCTCCTTCACCTCTCTCTCACAGCATGAAATGGACTAAGTCCTTACCAAGGTTAACCTCTCCACCTTCTCAAGTGATTCAATTTCATAATGTCTCCCCTTTCTGTTATCCTCACTCTCCCCTTCAATCTCTCTCCTCTACTTGCTCATTCCTTACTGCCTAAAAAATGTTGATGACACTGCCATCCTGAAAATACTCTCACTTGATCCTTCCATCCCTACTGATGTAGAAAACAACATCATCCTTCCACTCCCCCAGGCTCAAACCCTAGGAGTTATCCTGGACTCCTCACTCTCTCTCACTTTCTATATCCAAGTTGGTACCAAGGACTGGATTTCACCTCTGCAGCACCCATCCAATATGTCCCCTTTTCTCCCCTCACGCTTCCCCCTTCCAGATGCAGGCCTCCATCACCTCATGCCTAGACTATTGCAATAGCTGCTGAGGTGAGGGGGTGTCTGCTGCCTCAAGTCTCTCCCAACTCCAGTCCATCCTCCATTCAGCCACTAATGTGATTTTCCTAAAGCTTGGGCTTGATCTTGTCACACATAAACACACACACACACACACACACACATACACACACAGAGGCGCTCTCTCTCTCTCTCTCTCTCTCTCTCTCTCTCTCTCTCTCTCTCTCTCCCTCTCTCTCTCTCTCTCAATAAACTCCATTGGCTCCCTCTGGCCTCCAGGAGCTAATACAAAATGCTGTTAGGCATTCAAAAACCTTCATAACTTTGTCCTCTCCTCCATTTCCTGTCTTCTTACATCTCACTCCACAACATGTACCCTTTTATCCACTTACATTGCCCTCCTGGCTATTCCGCAAACAAGACCCTCCATCTCTCAGCTCCAGGCATTCTCTCTGTCCCCCATTGTCTGGAATGCTCTATCTCCCCCTCATTGATGATTAACCTCCCTAGATCTCCTTAAGTACCAACTAAAATCCCACCTTCTAAGAAAACCTTTCTCAACTCCTCTTAATTTTAATGCTTTCAAGCTGTTATTTCCTGTTTATCCTGTATATAGCTTGCTTTTATATAGTTGTTTATATGTTATCTCCCCCCACTAGATGGTGAGCTCCTTGGGGATGGGAAATTTTTGCCTCTTTTTTGTATGCCAAAGGTGTAGCATAGTGCCTGGCACATAGTAGGTGCATAATAAATGATTGTTGGCTAACTGGTTCTTCAGTCACAGAGCCTGGGTTCAAATCCCATCTCTGACATTTGCTCCACATGTGACCTCCAGCAAATCATTTAAATATCTCTGGGCCTCAGCTTTCTCATCTGTAAAATGAAGGCATTGTACTCTATAACCAGCATGATCCTGTGAATTTTGCTCCTGATGGGTAGACACAATAAAGGGCAGAATGGGTCAACTGAGAGGGGAGAACAATTACTTCACTTTTCAAGATCTTTTGCATACAAAAAATCCTGGATTCAATTAGGGAAGAGAAATTAGGAAATAATTTTTGGGAACACAAAGGGTGTTGGCTGAAAATGTCATTTAGATGAATTAATGTATAATTAATACATGCTGGCTCATTGAGGCAAGCTGGGGATGCTTGGGGACGTATGCCTAATCTCTTGAGGTTAATGTCCTGAAAGGCAGCCATGAAATCATCACAAACCTACCCTTTTGCTTCTAATCAGAGAGAGGATGCCATTATTTCTATTGAATAGAGAAAATCTAAGCGGTCCTTAGCCCTCTTTTCTCTTATGGACATCTCACCTGGTCCGCGTACCAGTACCAAACAGAAACAAGGTTCATTCCGATGACGATTCCTGGCCATGGCAATTCACCAGTGATGGGATCCTGGAATAAGTGGAAGGAGTAGCTTTGGGTGTGTAGCATTCTGGGCTCAGAGTTACATTGTTGTCTGTGATGACAGATGAGATGGCTTTCGTGTACTTCTCAGTGAAGGCCTCATACCCTCCCACTTCTGCAAAAGTTAAAAAAACATCAGAAAAAAAACCTTAACTCTGAACATCCAATGAGAGGCAAGAGGTAACATCAGGTGAACCTGTCCTCACAGCATGATAAACATGTCCACGTACATGAATGTCATCAACATCCATAGTGTCCCAAACCTATTGTTCTTCCCATCCCTATTCTAAAAGCCTTTTCTGGTCCCTTCTTTCATTCTCTTTCCAGTCTCAATTTATCTTATGTCATGCTCACTTGTGGATTCATTATTTTCCTCCAGGAGAATATAAGGACCTTGAAGGATGGGATGGTTTCCTTTCTATTTTTGTTTCCTAGTGCCCAGTATGGTGCCCAACATGGTATTACAATAGTCTTTCCCCATGACTTTCCTCTAATTTCATCTTTTCAAGTGGAGGTCACCCAAGACTCTCAAAGAGGAAAATATCCAAATGCAAAGTCTGGAAGGCTCTACTCTCCTGGGAAGTTTGAGTGCTGGCTCAATGATGGGTGATGTGTCTTTGTCATCTGAGGAATCAGACTGAATTCAGAGAGGCTTGTCTCCAGTTCTTCTGCCAAATGACCCTTTTGGTCTGTTTGGTTGGTTTTCGCTTTCTTGTTTTGTTTTGTTATTTGCTATAGCAATGCCTATATATTGTCTCCTGAAGCATGGAGGAGTTATGATCTATATCGCTCTGGGGAGAGGGGGAAAGTGGACTTCGCCAAAGAAATTACATATCTGTGAAGCACTGGTTTGTTGCCAGCAATATATTCCTGTTTGGTTTTTAGTTAACTAGCACCCTGTATTACACTGTCTCAGTGCTTAGCACAATTCCAGGCATGTAGTAGGTGCTTAATAAATTATTATTGACTGACTGTTTGATATAGGTACAAGAAGAAAATTTTGTCCTAGGTCAGTGACCTACTAGGGGTGTGTTAACACAAAACTACTTCCTTAGGACCACCAAGCCCCAACATTACACCAAGCACTATGAAATCCCACAATGGAGTCCCCGCTCACCCAGAAAGTACAGAGAATTGGATAAATTTTCCCTAAATTATTGTCTAAATTCTTTGAGCCTGGGCACGGCATATGTAACCCACAATTAGACTTTCATAGGGGTACTCCCATTACCAATGAAGACAGCAACCACTTCACACTGTAATAGAAATCTAATTCCTCAAGGTGTGGTCAGCTTAATTTTATTCTTTGAATTTCCAGTGTCAAGCACATAGTAAGTATCCATCTTTTCACTGGATTCACATTTGAAGATTTTCCATCTCAGTGGCACTAGAAAGAATGTGTGTTTCTCTGGAAGAGCCTTTAGGTGACACAGGGCCACCTTCATGTAATAACAAATCTTCAGAGGAGGAAGCTCACATGCCAGGGAAACAAACATTGGGTTCTCCAGTGCTGCAGAAGCAGAGTCCTATTTCTGCATCACATAGTCAACAAAATGCAGAACTACATGTTTTCCCTGATTGTGACAAACAATAACTCTCCAAAACAGGAATTATGTGTGAAAGATAAAACAACTTCATTTGTTTCCACTGTTTAGGACACCAAGAACCCATACAGAGAAAAGAAAATGAATGAACTAACAACAGAGAAGGCTAATATCTATGACCATGCCATGCTTACCCAGAACTCCTTCCCTCATTACCCACTGGGCAGTAAAACTGCACAAGCCTACTCACAAACTTGCTACAGAATTCAACTCCACACTCTGCCACCCTCCTCCATGATGCCAAGGAGTGCCAAGCTGAAGAAATTTGATCAGGTTGTGATAGCCGCAAGGGGGATCAGAGTAGCATCATTATAGAGCTTCATGAGAGAATAGGGCAGGACATGTTCTGTGTTTGGGGTGTATAGGGATGACTGGCACTCCACTGAACCTGAGAGAAAGGGCAAAGCATACAGCAGGGGCAAAATCTGTCTTCCCAGAAGTCACTTGTGGTAAAGATTAGTGAACTATGAATTAACCTGTGTGAAAAGAAACTGAGACAGCTTTGAGGGTCAGCCCCCAGAGAAATTGCCATCAAAGGGAAGGGAGTCAAAAAATGAGCAATAGGTTGGGGGTGGGAAATGAAATAACTTATGACCTCAGGAAGAATACTCAAGTTTTCAAGACCTCAATTAGAAGCAGATTTACCAACAAGGAATATTAACACCAGAAGGGGAAATGGTCTGCAAATTCCTAAAAGAAGTTCAGGCATTTATAAATACATAAGTAAGATAAGGGAAAATTAGTCAGAAAATTAGTTAGTCAGAGGACCCTGTGGATTCCAAAGAAAGCATAGAACCATAGTAGTATATTCCTGAATGGTTTAAAAGATAAATTGTCAAAGAAGAAATATCCTTCAGGTGCTATGGTCTTTCTACATTGTACTGCAAAGGCAGTCAAGGCTCACTGGTGAAATGTATTTGGTAAACTCGGTGAAACAAAAACAGGTGGGAATGGATATAATAACCAGCAACACATGGAACACATCTGCTGGTTCTTCTATCTAATCACTACCCTGAAATTGATGGGTAGGTATCCCTTCCCTAGGTGGAGCCACTCTGCTGGATGCCTCCAATCCAGGACTCTTATAAGATTCTCTGCCATACTCAGGGTGGTTTCTGTTTGTATTCCAGCCAGATGGTAGTTGCACCTACAAAAAGGAGGGTAGTCCTCCTTATTATGGTGTGCAACTGGTGGTGCTGACCACTCTCTCTTTACTAAGGCAGAGGAGTATCGGATGAACAGTAGGATGATTTCCTCCAAAATGTAATAAATAAAAACGTTATGGCTTCTGAATGGGGCTGCAGTGCCACATGTTAAAATATGGTGCTGTCTACTGCCATCTGCAGCCTGAGTAAGGAGAGCCTTCTCTGGAATGCCTGAGTTGTTCTCTGCTGCCCTCTCTGGTTCAAAATGGGAAATACAAACTTTCTGTCTTGTTTTTCTGTGAACTGGGCTTTGCTGTGAGAAGATATGGAGCTGACTGAATGAAGCCAAATCTCCTGCTGTTTAAAGATCTGAAGAGTTTAGAAGATCTCGGGCTTAAGCAGGTAACACTCTTTTCTCAGAGCCCTGGTAAGGGCGGCTGTGAGTGAAAAGAGCTTATTATTACTCCATCATCTTTGGAGCAAAGAACACTTGCCCAACAAGAGGGTAGTGAGAACAAGAAGGGGCAGCTAGCAGACACGTTATGGTGCATATTCTCCCCGAAGAAATTGAGGACATCAAGAGCTACTGTCCAGAGTTGTCATTTGTCCCAGGCACGTGGCTTTCTCACTCATGGATATGCTCTTTCTTTCAGTGTGCGCCCATTCTTCCACATGGAGACAGTTAATCATTGGTAAGACAGTATGACACAGGTTCATGAGGGGGGTTTTGGTTATTCATGATTTGCCTTATGTTTATTAAAATTTATAATTATTTCTTCTTTGCCTTCTATTGAGCAAATATTAAAATTATTATTGTATTGGCCTTGTTTAGTAACCACTCTATGTTAAAAAATTTTGATGGCATCATAGTAAGTAATTTTGTATAAATGGGAAGTGTGCCAGATGGTATTCAGGAGCTATATTGCATTTAGGAGTGTACACACACACACACACACACACACACACACACACATATATACACCAGTGTTATTCTTGAAATGGAGATAGGGAGGGAGGAGAGTCAGATGGAGACAGAGAGAAACTGGCCACGCTTCTAGAGACCTTACCCTGACCTGCTGAAGTGGATGTAGGTGGTGGTGGGGTAAGCAATCTAGTAAGGGGACAAGAGAAAGCCCGGGGAGATGTGGGAGTTGAGACTGCACATGGGCTACAGCCTAATTATACATATGGAGCTAAAAGAAACCTCCGAGGTCATCTAGTCCAATCCCCTCCATTTACAGAAAATGACATTGAGGAAAAGATAGTGGAAGTGACTGGGCCAGAATCCCAGAGTTAAGTGCCAAAGCTGGGATTTGAATCTAGGTCCAGTGCCCTCTCTTTTAGACCACACTGCTCCCCTGATAAAGTGGACTCTTCCTCTCCTCCCTAGAGTCCTTTACTGATAAAAGCACAGATTTTCAGAGAGCAAGAATAGAAACCATGTAAGGGTATTGTTGGGGACTCGCTTACCCCACAACTCTTGTAGGGATCTCTCTGACCCCACAAAGACCTGATCTCGTGGGCAATGAAGGGACGGGAGCCAAGAATGGTGAGCAACTCTGTTTAATTAAGTCAGTGAACAGATTTTTATAGCCTTTATTACATAGCACTAGGACTGCCTTGATCCGCCTTCTCTCCGCCTACTCCCCGCCTACTCTCCGCCTATTCTTCTCCTGTTCTCCTATTCTCCTCCCCTTTCTTTCCCTCACTCTCCCCATGATTCACCTGTGCATGGGTGAACCCGGAAAAGAACCCTGCACCACGTTGCCAACAAGGGCGAGACCCTTCCTCCAAACTCCATCTTGTTCCTCCCATACCTCAGAGCCCTGAGGTTATCTCAGCTGGTTCTGGGCGCGGAGGTCCAACGATGTTTTGGGGTCGGCTCTAACTCATCCCGTTACAACTCCCCCTTTTAGTTTTGCCAAGAAGTGTACAGATCATGGAGAACCATGACATCATGCTTCATGCCAAAAAGGGACCGGTGCATAAGGGAAAAGAGGCAGCGAAAAAGACCAGGGAAGAGACAGAGACCCAGAACCAAGAACAGAAATCCTATGCAGAGAGGGATGAGCCATTGCTTCAGCCAATGCCATGGGTCAGCTTGTTGGAAAAATTCCAAAATGTGCTGCGCAGTTTTATCAGGGAGCAAATCATCATGTGATGCGATGTTAATGTCCTCTGCCAGGCTTATTAGTTGTTGGAGTTCCAGTGTGATATTGTCCAAAACAGCACCCTGCAACTGCGCGCTTATTGTGTCCCAGTTATGTTCGGTGGCATTATATTGTTTTGAGGTAAGGCAGAAAGTGTTAAAACGATAGTCACATTGTACTTTGGCCTGTAATTACAGGTACTCCACCTCTGTACCTAATACCCGCACTGCATTTTGTAAAGTTCTAATAGCTTGGTAAAAGTCCTCATCTATCTGAGCCTGATGCTTGAATCCAAGTGAAACATTACGCATGAGGTCAGGTAGCTTGGTGGCTTCCCGAACCTCATTCCTTGTGTTTGATACTGCCATCGCTAAGGCCGTGGAACTAATGATGAGCATATCACCAGCAAGCACAACACATGAGATGCACGGTCTGGTGCGAGTCAAAGCTGTTATCCGCTTGTCTAGGATGGAGAGTGTATGGCTAGCTGGGGTACGATACCACCCCTCAGTCCTTACCACAGTGAGGGCATACCGAGGCCTAGTAATAATAAAGACCTATTCCCTGGTAAAGTTTGGCCCCATGCATACATGTACCGAGCATCTTTGAAAAGTTGTGGTGGGGAATGAGGGTGGAGTTACCGGTGCAGTCCCACAGGAAGGCACGAGA
>CM053622.1:7748284-7782401 GCA_028646595.1 Phalanger gymnotis
GTGCAGGATAGACCTTACCCAGAGACCATCCAGGCTGTCCTGGGCTGCAGCCCTGCTTCCCTCTGCCACTTTGTGAGTTCTGCAGTTCTAGAATTGGTTCAGAGACATTTTTTATAGGTTTTTGGAGAGACTTGGTAGGGAGCTCACGGTAGTCCCTGCTTTCCAGCCACCATCTTGGCTCCGCCCCCTGAAATTCCCTTTTCTAAGGCCCCTTACAGCCCTGACATTTCTTGTTCTAAGGGCCCTCCCAGTTCTGATACTCTTTTTTCCCAGGCTCCTCTGAGCTCTGACATTTCCTGTTTTCAGACCCTCCCAGACCTGACCTTCCATGTTCTAAGACTCCTCCCAGTGTTGACATTCTCTGTTCTAAGGGCCCTCTCAGCTCTGAAATTCCCTGTCCTAAGGATCCTCCAAGTTCTGAAATTCTCTCTTCTTAGATTCCTCCTGATTCTTACATTCTGTGTCATAAGTACGGGTAGAGGGTCCTCTGGGATAGAAGGCCTTTGAGCAATCCCCAGACTCAGGGATCCCTGGCAACATTCTCTTTGCAGACCTTGAGCCCACCTCTCTGTGGCCTTAGTTGGGAGGTAATTAGATATAACTGGCCTTGAGGTCAAGAAGTCCTAAATCCCACTTGGCCTCAGACACTTCCTTGCCCATTAGATATCCTGCCTCTTGTCCAGATACCCTGAGTTCTGCAAAGAGCCTCTCTATTCTTCAAGGTTCAGTTCTAATCTCACCTCCTCCAAGAAACTGCCCTGGATTCTGCTGAAAGTGATCTCCTTGGGGAGATAAGGCAGATTGCTCTGCTCCAGCTTGGGACTCCTTTGATATTCTAATGTGTTCTCTGTTTATTTGTGTTACCTGCCTTCTATCTTTTATTGCACTCTAAAGTCCAGGAGGGCAGAGACAGTATCTAATTCCCTTGTGTATCTGCTGAATCTCAGCATGCTCTCATGAATAGCAGCTAGGTGTGCATAGAGCGTTAGATCTGAATCAAGAAGACTGAAGTTCAAATTTAGCCTCACACGCTCACCAAGTGGGGATCAGGCTGTTAAATGTTCAGTGTGAGGATTTGCATCTCAGAAATTGGCAAATGCGACAAGTCAGGGCTAGATTTATTGTTTTCTGGATTGTTTAGATGTAAGAAAATGATGTAGGAAATGTTAAGAATGGAGATTAAACTTAAAAATGTGTCATGATCAAATTTTTTTCAGAGAGCCAGTTGTTAAATATTTACCAGACTATCCCTGTCTTCATGTCACCTTAGGCATATTAACTAACATCAATTAGTCTCAGCTTTCTCATCTTTAAGAGGGGGATAATAACGGAACTTCCCTCCCAAAGTTGTTGGGAGAATAGAATAAAATAATATTTGCAAAGTGCTTTGCAAACCTCAAAGTGCTATATGAATGCCAGCTGCCACTTCTATGACTACTACAACTGCTATTACTGTAACAAAGACTACTACTACTGCTGCTGCTGGAAAATTATGTCACAAAGTTGTCCAGAGAAGTTTATCAGTATTGTATGTCAGTTTCATGATGCCATGTGTGCTCGGGCTCTGGACAATTGATGATGCTCACGTGCTTTCCCAGTCACCAATGGAGTGAAGCGAAGCTGTGGGCTTGCTTTTTAGCATAGTGGTTTCAGTAATAGTTGTCAGACACAGTGAGGAAGAATGCAGCACTAAAGTCAGCTATCACGCTGCTGGTAAATTCGTCAACTTGAAAAGGTTGCAAGCCAAGACTAAAGTAGAGGGAGAGTTGGTGAATAATGTTTTCTTTGTAGATGATTGTGGACTCAACATATCCTCTGAGGCTGAGGTGCAACAAAGTATGGATAGATTCTCTTCTGCTTGTGCTAATTTGGACCTGACAATTAACACCAAGAAAACACAGGTTCTTTACTAGCTAGCACCACACCATCCGTACATGGAACCATCAGTTACAGCAAATAGAGAAATTTTGAATACCTTGGCAGTATACTTTCCAGGGAAGCCCACATAGATGTTGAAGTTGACACATGTATTGACCAAGCTAGTTGAGTTTTGGGAGGCTCCAAAGGAAAGTGTGGGATTACCTACCAAACTGACAGTCTACAGAGTTGTTGTGGTGACTTTGTTGCCATATTCCTGTTGAGGTTTCAGACCACACTGGGAGTAATGGATCGTCCATTCTTTGGGATTTCTAATTTACATTTTTTACATTAAGTCAAAATTACTCCAATATATTGTAAGGGTGGGATAAATTGTGTGAATCAATCAAGCATGCAGCCCACTTAAAGTAAGTGATTAGATGCCCTGAGGACACTTCAACAGGTAAGAATAGATCTTGATCAATTGATCAAACATGTTAGAATAATTTGAAAAATCCTAGGAACTGGAATGATATTTCACAGAAACCATGACACACTCTAGGGGTCCACTATAAAATATCAAGGTAATTAAGAACCAGCATTATTCCAGAGATTAGAGCAATTGTGGCATTCCAGTACAACCTCAAGGAGCAATCATTGAGGGAATGTGAGGAAAGGAGAAGCCTGGGCTTTCAGCCCAGCCTAGGTCTCTTTCTCCACCTTCTTTGTTTGAGCTTCAAAGGATCCAAGGAATTTGGGGTGCTCTATCAGCTTATCAGCATCATCCCCTTTCCTCCCCAAACAACAGCCCTTGGATACGATGCATGGAGATGCGTTCACAGCTCCACGAGGAGCACAGAAAAGGAGTCACATGACTGAGGAAAATGTCTTGAATACTTGAACACTTGGTGCTTTTAGCAACCAGGAGCTGTGAGTTATGCTTTCTCCACATGTTCTTTCTAAGCTTGAGCCCGCTTCCCCTTGGACACTGTATGTACAGATGGGAGCATTTATCACATAATTAGCAAAGGGAGGTATTTTGTGTTAACTGCTCCTACTGCATCACCTTAGTAAATATTCCTTTCTAAAAGCTACTTGAAACTAGCATGGATGTGACATAATCAGTGAAGACTGATTATGAAGAACAAGCCAAGATGCTGCTAGAATTAATAGACAATTGAATTCATTTGCAACTAATAATTTTGGAGAGAAGTATACCAGTGAGAAGATTATGAATCATAGTACTAGGACAAAACTTTCCCTAACCTTCTAGGTCTAGCTCTAGAATCCTGAGGAGATATAATAACCATATTCTAGGAACTAAACTCAACAAGTGTAATGGTAATACAATTTGAAGATCTTCCCATCCATTAATAGGCCCATGTGACTTGTCTGAGTCCCATGAAAGTCTGAGTCACATGATCCTGTGGTGGGAGGAGCTTGCTGAATGAGTGGAACAGGAAGGGGTGGAGCAGGAAGGGTGGAGCAGAGCTGAGAGAAAGTTGGAGAGAGTCAGAGCCAGAAGAGAGATGGTGGGAGTTGCAGCCTGGAAAGAGAGAAAGGCAGGCACAGGCAGCAGCTAGCATGAGTGAGAGAGGGAGCTTGCATTGTGGGAAGGCCGTAACAGAGGGAAGGCTTGGGGATGGTGGTGCCCCCTGCATTACTTATTTCTTTGTTAATATGATGGATTTGGCTTTCTGGTGTTCGGATAAATGTTTTTGTTCCATCTTCCATATAGAGAGTCTGTTACATTTTGCAATTCAAAACTATGCTGGCATATTCATAGCCACAGTAGGCACTGTGAATATCACACTGACACTACAACAGGACAAGTAGGAGGTAGGATAAGTGCCTCAGAGCATGGATTACACTGCATACTATTTAGAGACTTTTCTGGGGCACCAGAAACTGAGAAAAAAGTGAGATTATGAAATGGGATGGGGGCTAAGCCATTGTGATGAGTTATGAATGATCGTTGAGAATCTTCATACCCTTAGAATAGAGTAGATAAAATCTTAGATGAGGTACTGAGGGCTGCAGGACACAGGCAAGTCCTGTCTGTGCATGTACAAAGGGGAATTTGGACCTGAGAGTATTCTATCTCCTTTGCACATATAAAAACTGAACTGGGACTTCCAGGATCCAAGATGGCAGAGTAAGCAGTCAGTAAATGACTGTCCCTTGCCCAAATACACCTCTGAAAAACCTTAAAATAGTGCCCCAGAAAAAATCCTGGAGCAGTGGAACCAGCAGAAAGATGGGGTAGAGCAGTCTTTTAGTTCAAGAAACTTGGAGGATTGGCAAAAAAAGGTCCATCTTGCTTGTGTAAAATGGTATCACATTCCAGGACAGGAAGCATACCAGCAAGCCAGAAGCAAACCTCACCTCAACAAACCAGCGGGAGATCCTGAACCCCAGTGTGGTGAGGCAGGCAAATGTCAACACGACGACCCCCATGTGCCTTAGCATAGACAGGGGACCTAGCAAACTCCAGCTCAGGTAACTACCATGTGCTTTGGTGCAGCCCTGGATGGCAGGCATCCTCCAACTGCTAAACTTCTATGTGCTTCAGTGTAACCCTGGGGAAATTCAGAAAAACACCACCTGGCCTCAGCATATGCCAGACACCACCACTAGCAACCCAGCTCAGCAGCAGATAAGCGCCAAACCCCTACAGCCCCCAGCTGCCAGCACCTGAGACCCCAGTGCATGAAGCCAGTGACCAGGCCCCTAGCCCCCAACACAAGAAGCCTGGCACAGTACCCTCTGGGCTCCAGAAGGAGAGCTCAACTTTAAAAGACAGGAAATAGGCAAACAAGATCAGCCAAAAGCAAAAGTGACCATTATCCATAGAGAGTAACTATGGTAACACAGAAGATCAAAACACAAACTTAGAAGAGGACAATATTGTCAGTATAGCTACATCTGAAACCTCAAAGGGGAATATGAAGTGGCCCCAAGCCCAAAAACCTTCTTGGAAGAGCTCAAGAAAGATTTTAAAAGTCAAATAAGAGAGGTAGAAGAAAAATAGGAAAAGAAATGAGAGGTATTCAAGAGAGAGCCAACAGCTTAGAAAAGGAAAGACAAAAAATTGATTGAAGAAAATGATTCCTTAAAAAATTCAATTGGCCAAATGGGAAAAACATCCACTGAAGGAAACGACTCCTTAAAAAGTAGAATTGGCCAAATGGAAAAGGAGGTACAAAATCTAACTGAAGAAAACAATTCCTTAAAAATTAGAATTGGGGGAGGGGGCAGAGCCAAGATGGCAGCTGGAAAGCAGTGACTGGCGTGAGCTCCCCACCAAGTCCATCCAAAAACCTATAAAAATGGCTCTGAAGCAATTCTAGAGCTGCAGAACCCACAAAGTGGCAGAGGGAAGCAGGGGTCCAGCACAGGACAGCCTGGATGGTCTCTGGGTAAGGTCTGTCCTGCACGGAGCTCCCAGCTCCCAGCTGAGGGGAGCGGAGCTGAGCCCAGCAGAGCCCGGCGTGCATGGCGCAGACCGATCAGACCAGCAGCCGAGTAGAGAGTGCCCTACGATCCTGAATTACTAAGCTGTGGCATCTACCAGACCTCTCAACCCACAAAGAGCAAAGACAACAGAGAAGGTTAGTGGGAAAAGCTGCAGGACTGAGTTTGCGGTTCGGCCACTGCCCCCAAAACTTATGGGATGCAATCAAAGCAATTCTTACGGGACATTTTATATCTCTAAATGCTTACATGACATACTCTGTTAAGTATGGAAACCAAACTTGCCCTACAGGCAGTAGGAGGGGAAAGGGGAAAGAAAAATGGAGGTGGTCAGAAGGAAGTGAAGAAGTAGCAAGATGAAAAGTGTAAGATGAGGGAGGGGAATCAATAGGGAGGGCAAACTGAGGAAGGCGGCAGTCAAAAGCAAAATTCTTTGGATGAATGGAAGGGAGAAGAGAGAAAAGCATAAACGGCAGGGGAGAAATAGGATGAAGAAAAAGACACAGATTGTAATCATAACTATGAATGTAAATGGGATGAACTCTCCCACAAAACGGAGGTGGATAGCAGAATGGATTAAAAACCATAATCTTACAATATGTTGTTTACGAGAAACACGTTTGAAACAGGGGGGATACACATAGAGTAAAAAGAAAAAGCTGGAGTAGCTCATGCTTCAGCTAAAGTAAAAAAAGCAGAGATAGCAATCCTAATCTCGGGAAAAGCAAAAGCAAAGACAGATCTAATTAAAAGAGATAAGGAAGGACACTATATCCTGCTAAAAGACACCATAGACAATGAAGCAATATCATTACTTAACATATATACACCAAGTGGTATAGCATGCAAATTCTTAGAGAAGTTAGGGGAGTTACAGGAAGAAAGAGACAGCAAAACTATACTAGTGGGGGACCTCAACCTCCCCCTCTCTGAACTTGATAAATCTAGCCTCAAAATAAACAAGAAAGAAGTTAAGGAGGTGAATAGAATTTTAGAAAATGCAGATATGATAGACCTCTGGAGAAAACTGAATGGAGATATAAAAGAATATACCTTTTTCTCTGTGGTACATGGCACCTGCCAAAAAATTGATCATGTACTAGTGCAGAAAAGCAGAAAGATTAAGTGCATCTTTTTCAGATCATGATGCAATAAAAATTACATGTAATAAATAACCATGAAAAGATAGATTAAAGATTAAGTGGAAACTAATCGAATCCTAAAGAATGAGTGGGTCAAACAACAAATCATAGAAACAATCGGTAATGTCATTCAAGAGAATGACAATAATGAAACAACATACCAAAACTTATGGGATGCAGCGAAAGTATTTCTTAGGGGAAGTTTTATATCTCTGAAGAAGAAGAAGAAGAAGGAGGAGAAGGAGGAGGAGGAGGAGGAGGAGGAGAAGAAGGAAAAGAAGAAGAAGAAGAAGAAGAAGAAGAAGAAGAAGAAGAAGAAGATGATGATGATGATGATGATGATGATGATGATGATGATGATGATGATCAATGAAGTGGGCATGCAACTGGAAAAAGTTAGAAAAAGAACAATTGAAAATGTCCAATTAAATACAAAATTAGAAATACTGAAAACCAAAGGAGAGATTAATAAAATTGAAATCCAGAAAACTATTGAACTAATAAATAAAACTAAGAGCTGGCTTTAGGAAAAAAACAATAAAATTGATAAACCTTTGGTCAATTTGATTTAAAAAAAAGAAAGAAGTAAACCAAAATACAAGTGTCAAAAATGAAAGGGGTGAATTCACCTCCAATGAAAAAGAAATTAAAACAATAATTATGAATTATTTTGCCCAATTGTATACCTATAAATTTGATAATCTTAGGGAAATGAATGAATATTTACAAAAATACAAATTGCCCAAATTAACTGAAGAGAAAGTAAAATACTTAAATAACCTCATCTCAGAAAAAAGAAATTGAACAAGCCATCAATGAAATCCCTAGGAAAAATCTCCAGGGCCAGATGGATTTACAAGCAAATTCTATCAAATATTTAAAGAACAATTAATTCCAATCCTTTATAGACTATTTTGGAAAATAGGTGAAGGAGTCCTACCAAATTCTTTTTCACTACACAAATATGGTAATAATTCCTAAATCATGAAAAGCCAAAACAGAGAAAGAAAATTATAGACCAATATCCCTATTGAACATAGATGCAAAAATTTTACATAAAATATTAGCAAAAAGATTACAGCAACTTATCACAAGAACAATATAATATGACCAGGTAGAATTTATTCCAGGAATGTAAGGCTGGCTCAATATTAGGAAAACTATCAGCATAATTGATCATATCAACAACAAAATAGCAGAAACTATATGATTGCTTCAATAGATGCAGAAAAAAACCTTTGATAAAATACAACATTCAATCCTATTAAAAACAGTAGAAAGCATAGGAATAAATGGAGTCTTCCCTGAAAATAATAAATAGCATCTACCTAAAACCATCAGCAAGCATTATATGCAATGAGGATAAGCTAGATGCGTTTCCAATAAGATCAGGGGTGAAACAAGGATGTCCGTTATCACCCATATTGTTCAATTTGGTACTAGAAATGTTAGCTGTAGCAATAAGAGAAGAAAGAGAAATTGAAGGAATTAGAATAGGCAAAGAAGAAACTAAGTTATCACTTTTAGCAGAGAATCTCAGAGAACCAAGTAAAAAACTAGTTGAAATAATAAATAACTTTAGCACAGTTGCAAGATACAAAATAAACCCACATAAATCCTCAACATTCCTGTATATTACTAACAAAGCCCAACAGTAAGAGATAGAAAGATAAATTCCATTTAAAGTTATTGTAAACACTATAAAATATTTGGGAGTCTACCTGCTAAGACAAACCCAGGAACTATATGAACACCATTATAAAAATACTTCTCACACAAATGAAGTCAGATCTAAATAAATGGAAAAACATCAGTTGCTCATGGTTAGGCTGAGCTATTATAATAAAAATGACAATTTTACCTAAATTAATTTATTTATTCAGCACCATACCAATCAAACTACCAAAAAATTATTTTACAGAGCTGAATAAAATAATAACAAAATTCATCTGGAAGAACAAGAGGTCAAGAATATCAAGGGAATTAATGCAAAGAAATGCTAGGGAAGGAGCCCTAGCCATACCAGATATTAAACTGTATTATAAAGTTGCAATCATCAAAACTATTTGGTACTAGTTAAGAAATAGAACGATGGATTAGTGGAATAGGTTAGGTACACAAGATGCAGTAGTCAACGCCTATAGCAATCTACTCTTTGATAAACCCAAAGAGTCCAGCTTCTGAGATAAGAACTCACTATATGACAAAAATGCTGGGAAAGTTGGAAAATAATATGGCAGAAATTGGGGGCATAAACCAGTATCTTACTACATATACCAAAATAAAGTAAAAATGAGTTCATGTCTTAGATTTAAAGGCTGATACTATAAGCAATTTGGGAGAGAAGGTAATAGTTTACCTGTCAGACTTATGGAGAAGGGAAGAATTTATGATTAAACAAGAGATAGAGAGAATTCTGAAATGTCAAGTGGATAATTTTGATTACATTAAATTGAAAAGCTTTTATACAAACAAAGCCAATGCAACCAAGATTAGGAGGGAAGCAGAAAATTGGGAGCAAATTTTTACAACCAGTATCTCTGACAAAGGCCTCATATCTAAAATATACAGGGAACTAAGCAAATTAATAAGAACACAAGTCATTCCTCAATTGATAAATGGTCAAAAGAAATGAACAGATAGCTTTCAGAGGAAGAAGCTAAAGATATCTATTGTCACATGAAAAAAATGCTCTAAATCACTATTGATTAGAGAGATACAAATCAAAACAACTCTCAGGTGCCACATCTCCCCTGTCAGATTGGCTAACATGTCAAAACAGGAAAATGATAAATGCTGGAGAGGATGTGGTAAAATTGGAACATTATTGCATTGTTGGTGGAGTTGTGAACTGATCCAACCATTCTGGGAAGCAATTCAGAATTGTGCCCAAAAGACTATAAAAATGTGCAAACCCTTTGCCCCAGCAATACCGCTTCTGTGGCTGTATCCCAAAGAGATCACACAAAGGGGAAAAGCACCCACATATGCAAAAATATTTATAGCAGCTCTTTTCGTGGTATCAAAGAATTGGAAATCAAGGGGGATGCCCATCAATTGGGGAATGGCTAAACAAATTGTGGTATATGAATGTAATGGAATACTATTGTGCTATAAAAAATGAGGAGGAGATGTACTTCATAAGAACCTGGAAAGTCTTATATGATCTTATGATGAGTGAAGGGAGCAGAACCAGGAGAACATTGTGCACAACCACAAACACATTGTTTCTGTGATGACTAACTTTGATAGACTTGGCTCTTCTCAACAATGCAAGGTTCTAACATAGCTCCAAAAGACTCATGATGGAAAAAGCTATTCACATCCAGAGAAAGAATTACAGAGTCTGAATGCAGATTGAAGCAAACTATTTGGTCTCTCTATTTAATTTATTTTATTTTATGTTTGGTTTTGTTTCATCTTTCTTGTAGGACATAATTCTTTACAATTTGATCATTGGGAAAATAAGTTTAATGTGAAGGTATGTAGAATCTATATCAGAATGCATGCCACCTTGGAGGGGGAAGGAAGGGGAGAAGGAGGGGGAGAAAATTTGGAACTCAAAAACTTGTGGAACTGAGTGTTGTACGCTTAAAAAAATAATTAATTTAAAAAGAAAACCTATATGGTGAATATTATGCATTGTGTTGAAAAAAAGAACTGGGCTTTCAGCTGAAACTCTCTTATCCAGCAATGTAAAGCATAATCTTGAATGGGAAAAATGGAGATTTAATGAATCGTCAGACTTTCAGGACTTTGTTTTAAAAAAACTGAACTTAATAGAAGATTTGACATACAAGAGCTAAGAGAAACATAAGGTACATACCAAAGAATAATTACAAGGGACTCAATTAGGATAGACTCTTTACCTTTCGAGTATGTAAAATGTATGTCTAAGATTGCTATTAGTAATTGTGTACTTTGTAAGAAAGATTGGGATAGTCCTGAGTATGACATGACTTTGAAAAGTAAAATCAATTAAGAACAACTAAAAAGAGTAAATGGATGAATATTTACAAAAATATAAATTGCCCAGATTAACAGAAGAGGAAACAAAATACTTAAATAACCACTTTCCAGAAAAAGAAATTAAACAAGCAATCAATAAACTCCCTAAGAAAAAATCTCCTGGGCCAGATAGATTTATAAGAGAATTCTTTAAAACATTTAAAGAATATTTAATTCCAAAATTATATAAACTAGTTGTAAAAATAGATGAAGGAGTCCTACCAAATTCTTTTTATGATACAAATATGGTGCTGATACCTAAACCAGGAAGATCCAAAACAGAAAAAAGAAACTTATAGACCAATTTCCCTAATAAATGTTGATGCAAATTTTTAAAAGAAAATATTAGCAAAGAAACTAGAGCAACTTATCATGAGGATAATACACTACAACCAGCTGAGATTGATACTAGAAATGTAGGGCTGGAAAACTATCAGTATAATTGACCATATCAATAACAAAATTAACAGAAATCATATGATTATCACAATAGATGCAGAAAAATCTTTTGACAAAATACAGCACCCATTCCTATTAAAAATGCTAGAGAGCATAGGAATAAATGGAGTCTTCCTTAAAATGATAAGTAGCATCTACTAAAACCATCAGCAAGCATCATACATAATGGGCATAAGCTAGAAACATTCCCAATAAGATCAGGGGTGAAACAAGAAGGTCCATTATCACCACTGTTATTCAATATTGTACTAGAAATGTTAGCTTTAGCAATAAGAGAAGAAAAAGAAATTGAAGGAATAAAAGTAGACATCGAAGAAAAAAAGCTATCGTTCTTTGTAGTTGATATGTTGACATGCTTAGAGAATCCCAGAGAAATAACTTAAAAACTACTTGAAATAATTAGCAACTTCAGCAAAGTTGCAGGATATAAAATACACCCACATAAATCATCAGCATTGCTATATATAACTAACAAAGCCCAGCAGCAAGAGATAGAAATATCAGTTCCATTTAAAAGAATTGTAGATAATATAAAATATTTGGGAGTTTGCTTGCCAAGACAAACCCAGGAACTATATGAATACAATTACAAAACACTTTTCAGACAAATAAAGTCAGATCTAAATAATTGAAAAAATATCAGTTGCTCATGGGTAGGCTGAGCGAAAATAATAAAAATGAAAATTCTACCTAAATTAATTTACTTATTCAGTGTCATCCCAATCAAACTACCAAAACATTGTTCTATAGAGCTAGAAAAAATAATAACAAAATTCATGTGGAAGAACAAAAGGTCAAGAATATCAAGGCAATTAATGAAAAGAAATTCAAGGGAAGGTGGCCTAGCTGTATCAGATCTAAAACTGTATCATAAAGCCGCAATCATCAAAAGTATCTGGTATGGGCTAAGAAATAGAGGGGTGGATCGGTGGAATAGGTCAGGTACACAAGATGCAATAGTCCATGACCGTAGTAATCTATAGTCTGATAAACCCAAAACTCCAGATTTTGGGATAAGAACTCACTATTTGACAAAAACTGCTGGGAAAACTGGAAAATAATGTGGCAGAAACTGGGCATAGGCCAACACCTTACACATTATATCAGGATAAGGTCAAAATGGGTACATGATTTAGACATAAAGAGTGATACCATAAGCAAATTAGGAGAGCAAGGAATAGTTTACCCATCAGTTCTATGTAGAAAGGAAGAATTTATGATCAAACAAGAGACAGAGAATGTTATGAAATGCAAAATGAATAATTTTGATTACATTAAATTAAAAAAAGGTTTGCACAAACAAAGCCAATGCAACCAAGATTAGAAAGGAAGCAGAAAGCTGGGAAATAATTTTTACACCCAGCATCTCTGATAAAAGTTCCATTTCTAAAATACATAGATAACTGAGAATACAAGTCATTCCCCAATGGACAAATGGTCAAAGGATATGAACAAGCAGTTTTCAGATGAAAAAATTAAAGCTATCCATAGTCATATGAAAAGATTCTCTAAATCACTATTGATTAGAGAAATGCAAATTAAAACAACTCTAAGGTATCACCTCACATGTATCAAATTGGCTAATACGAAAAAAAGGAAAATGATAAATGTTGTATCAAGTTGGAATGTTGCCCAAAGGGATATAAAAATTTGCAAACCCTTTGATCCAGCAATACCACTACTAGGTCTGTATCCTGAAGAGATCATGAAAAAGGGAAAAAGGGAAATGTACACATGTACAAAATATTTATAGCAGCTCTTTTTGTGGCAGCAAAAAAAAATTGGGAATTGAGGGGATGTCCATCAATTGGGGAATTGCTGAACAATTTGTGGTATATGAATGTAATGGAATACTATTGTTCTATAAGAAATGAAAAAAGGCAGGTTTCAGAAAAACTTGGAAAGACTTATATGAACTGATGCTGAGTGAAGTGAGCAGAAGCAGGAGAACATTTTACGCAGTAACAGCAAAGCTGTGAGATGACCAACTCTAATAGACTCAGCTCTTCTCAGCAATATAATGATGTAGGATAATTCCAAGGGACTCGTGATGGAAAATGCTGTCCACATCCAAAGAAGGAACTATGGAGTCTGAATGCAGATCAAAGCATATTATTTCCTCTTTTTCTGTTTTTTCTTTCTCCTGGTTTTAAATTTTTCTTCGAATTCTTCTTTCAAAACAACTAATGTGGAAATACGTTTAATATAATTGTACATGTATAGCCTATCTCAGATTGCACATCGTTTGAGGGAGGAGGTAAGAGAGGGACGGTGAAAAAAAATCGGAACTCAAAATCTTGTAAAAGTTAATATTGAAAACTATTATTGCATGAAACTGGGAAAAGAATAAAATACTATAAGTGAAAAAAAATAAAAAATAAAAACTGAACTGGAGGGAATTGAAGCAACCCAAGCTCTGATCGCCATCTATTGGCATACCTAGATGTTACACCCTGAACTGCTTTTCCAGTTCTGCCCCCTTAGGAAAGAGGCAGAGGAAGTCATGGCTGCAAACACATCTCCACAACCACCACCACCACCACCACCACCACCACCACCTTATGTGTGAGCTCACCTCTCCTGCTAAAGTAAAGCAAGAGCTATTGTGTAAAGGAACACCCCTCGCATACATATGCTGGCAGAAACTGAATGCTAGATGGAAGAATATTCACATAATAACCTATGGGATTGGTTGTAAAACACCGATTACATTATCCTATTAGAATTCTGAATTGATCCAATAAGTCTTTTTCTGGTCCCATTTGCCAAATACAGACATACCTCATTATATGGAAATTCATATTTTAAAATTTGCAGGGAAAGATACAAAATATTTAGAATTTCAATAAATGGTTATGAATCAGATGAATGGTATTCTACCTTCTGCTAGTGGGTTCCAAGAATCAATAAACATCAAGCATTTATTAAGCATCTATGGTATGCAGTCACTGTGAAGAATATTCTGAAAGGAACATTCCACCAATGTAGCCACTGCTACCCCACTGTGCAAACTCCCTAGTTCCTCATTCTTCAAGCTGAGCCAGCCTAGGTCTATAAGAATGTGGGAAATAGGCGTTTGTCGTTTCTACATAAAAGCCAAGTTGTTAAACAAGATGCAGGTGCTTATGAAGGAGCTGGACAGTATAAAGAAAATGAGGATAAGAGGACAGGGTAATGGTAGGTGTAAATGGAAGCAGAGAATCACATGGGGAGTTTAGGCACTCTGGATAGGCTGTAAAACCTGCAGTACTCAGCCAATGGGGAAGCAGGGGAGGGGAATACGAATCGGAATAGGTAATAAAAAGCATTTTATTTGTCTCAATGGGTTCCCCTACTTGTTCGGTGCTTGCTCTTGCAAGAACATTAAATAAAAGTCCTTCCTAACTCACCAGCAGCTTTGTGGAGTTCTTGGTAAGGTGCTTGTTTCTTACAAGAAGAGCTGAGTTAAAAGCCATCACTGAATAGTCCTACTTTAAGGAGCTGATTATCTGAGGAAGATACCCTCTGATCTCTAAAATTCTGTTTTTCTCTTGCTTCTCATCCTAAAGCCTGGAATAAGCTGTGACTTTGGATGAACACTAAGGTGAACCAAAAAGCTTCTTTTTCTTCATGTTGCGGGAAAGAGATATCAAAGGAATCTTTTCTTGAGGTTAACGAAATGACGATACACACCTGGTGTCTGGGGAGCTCCTGCAGTTGAAATTGGCTTTCGCTCACACATACTATTTGTGACCTTCCTTCCATCCTACAGAGGAACATAAGGGGTATTATTAGCCCAGTTTTAGAGAGGAGAAAACTGACATTCATTGAGGTTAAGCGATTTGCTTATGTTCACACAGCTACTAAGTGTCAGGCAGAATTCAAACAGCCCTCTTGATTCTCATTCCAAAACTTAACACATTTAATCTTCTCTCAAGATTCCTGTGACTAAAGTCTCCAGTTCTGTTACACATTTTACTGATGCACTCAGTGAACCTGGCTCAAAAATGGTCAAAAAAATTTTATTTGATGGACAACAGATATACAATCCTTACAGAACATATGGTGAGTGGATTCATGACAAATAAAGGAAACAGTAAGAAACATAGCCTGGCAGTGCCAGATGTGGAATTTATGTCCTGCTATTTCCATTGTACCAGATTGTCTCTTATGTTAGAGATGGAAGGAACCTTCAGAGACCATCCAGTCAAAGAATCAGAGAATTCGAGAGGTGGAAGAGGCCTCAGTGGCCACCTAATCCAACCCACGTGAGAAAGGGAATTCCATAATAATATGACTAGCAAGTGGTTGTCTCCCTCTTGCTTGAATATATCCAAGGAAGAACAACTTGCCAGTTCAAAAGGTAGCCCATTCCCCTTGGGGACAGCTCTAATTGTTAGGGCTGTCCTTGGAAAGACACTAGTCCAATGACTTCATTTTAGAGATGGGGAAATTGAGGCTCAGAGAAGAAAAGCAACTTGCTCAGGGTAACCCAGAAAGTCAGTGCAGAATCAGGACTCCAGCCTGTGCCTCGGGATTCTGAGGCTCAGGATCACCAGCTATCTCAACTCTTCTGACAATTATCACACATGCTTTCTCTGATTCCTAGGGCCAAAATGCAGCCAATTTCATGGAAGCCAAGTCTCCAGGCCTGCACATCCTCGGGGACCTTTTCTGTTTATCTTCATCCTGGCATCACCTAGCACAATGGTAAAAGCTTATCCCTAAAGGAAACTAAAGAGACCTTTCCTCCTTGTTTTAGGGGGTCTTAGTATATACACCTTTATTAGCTTTGCTTCAAACATAATTTAACAATGAGAAATTTTTCATTTGTATATGCTCTAATTATACATATGTACACTCATATTCTTAGTTCTAATTTACAATTCTATTCCTCTCTCCCCCTCCCCCATCACAGTGCAGCATGGAATCTAGTGGTGGAGAAAAGATGAGAGGCTGGCCTTCAGAAACCTGGTTTGCAGGAGGGGACCAACTTAATCTATGCAAAATAAGCATGGCAGAAGACAGCCACAGTCAGGAGGATGATGCCGTTAATGTTGACAATATCTCTCCACAAAGGATTTTCTGATGTGTCTGTCAGCTTCTTCTTGAGGGCAGCCTCCTCCTCCTTGGTCAGCTTGGGCCCCTGCTGCTGCTCCAGTCCACAGAACATGTCATAGCCCTTCCTGAAGCAGCTCTTATTCTCTTGAGGGACTTCTGCATGAAAGAAGCACAACAGAATTATGGGACTTAGGAGGGGTGGGGGAACCTGAAAACAACAAAGAGAGAGAGTCTCCTATTAAGAGGGCAACTTCCCCTCTGGTTGCCAGCTGTCCCAAGGATGACTTTCTTCTGTACTTGTTTACAGAAATGGAAATGATTTAAAATGTTTTCAAGAATGTGTCAAACTTGCCAGCCATGAGGAGGCCAGAAAAGAGGAGTGGAAAGAGCTTGAGTCTTTAGTCCAGGACCCTTGGGCTCCACTATGGGTTAGTGATGGGTTAATGATATTTATACTTGTTGTAATGAGATAATAATAATAATGAGAAACAGCATTTTTTCCAAGATTTAGAGCTTTCAAAGCACTTTTATGTATTTTTCACTCTAGGCTAACAGTAACCTCATGAAGTAGATACTATCATTCCCATTTTGCCAATGAGGAAACTGAGGCTCAACTTGCCCATAGCAACACAGCTGATAAAAGGGAGAGGCAGGATTTGAAAACAGTTCTCTTGACTCCAGTTCACCACACTTGCACATCACACTTGCAGCCATAAAGAACTTTGTAAATGTTACAGGGCTTTTTCTCTTTGTTTCCAGATGCATGATTTCATTCATGTAGTGAACCCCCAGTGAGTTAATGCCCTCTACCAATGAATATTAACAACCTGTCCTGCAACATAGGGTCTTATAAAAGTGCCCAGGCCACTGAAATGTTAAGTGCCTTACCAAGGGTCACATCACTAGCACAAGGCAGAGGCAAAGCTTGAATGTAATGTTGTCCTGAGGTCAAGGTTGGCCCTTTAAGCCCTAATTTTCCAATAGAAGTTAGTGCTGATGACTTCTTTATTCTTCCACTAATGTCTTAGTCCTTCAGTACAATGGGACCTGGAGGTGACCCTGGGCTCTCAAAGGCAAAAAGTTCCTTCCAAACTGGAGATGAGGATGGCTAGGTTTGGAGAGATTTCCCAAAACTAGAGGGTCCCAAAGTCCCCCTTCAACATTAAAACCTGTGAGCCTAGGATTTCTTCAATTACCTTGTGAAATGTTGGCAAAATTGGCTATAAATCCCGGAGAATGCTTAAAGGAAGCTGTCCAAGGTTCTGAAACCAGACCACTGATCTCCCAGAGCAGTTTACACAGGGGCCTCAGGGTGATGAATTTATAACAAGAGGAAAGTTGGGGTTTTCTTAAAAATCCTTTCCAAAATACATCTATAAGCTCACTTGTGATACTAATCACTCCTCTCTGGCTCCTTAAATTAGACTGTATTTATATTGTTAGCTGTGTAACCCTGAGTAAGGCACTTAAACTCTCTCAGCCTCAGTTCCCTTGTATAAAAAGTAAGGATAATAGCATACCTATCTCACAGGATTGTTGTGAGGATCAAATGGACTATGGAAAGTGTTAAAGCACTATACAAATACTAGTTATATTTCTTATCATTCCCCCTCTCCCATAGAATGCAAGCTCCTGGACAGCATGAACTGTTTTCTTTTTTGCCTTTGTAAAATTTCTGGTGCCTGATACATATTATGTGCTTAATAAATTTTGGATTCTCTGCAAATGCCCCAGACTGATAGGCTTGCAGAGTCATCTGACCATAATTCAGACAGATGTTCCTGACAAATGCACTAGGATACTAAGGGTTGGTCTATAGGCATAGCAACAAGGATAGCTTGCTGTTGAACTTTGGGTCTGGTCTTCCAATGATATCTCATTGAGAAAATAAGGTGTTGATCTTGCCACCTCAGGAATCAGATTCTCTCCTTTTGGCCTCCTTGTCCACCCTCTGCTTCTCCAGAGAGGATGCTAGCAGAGTCAGGCCCAGCAGAACTGAATCAGTCCTGCTGTAGGAATCAGGAAACTAGGATTCTAGTCTCTAATCTCTCACTAATAAACTAGGCAAAATTCTCTCCCTCTCTGGGCCTCCTTTTTCTCACCTGGAAAATGAGCAATATACTCATTGACCTGCCTCCCTCATGTAGCCATTGTAAAGATCACATAAATGAATGGATGTGGAAGTGTTTTGTAAGTTATGAAACACATGATGAATGTAAGCACTTAATATCAGAGATATCTAACACTATCATATCATTATGAATGGTAATGATGACAGTCTTGTCCCTCCTTCCACCAGAGACTCTGATAGAATGGCAGGAACAGTTCTGGATTTAGATTCAGAGGACCTGAGTTCAAATCTTGACTCTATTACTTACTTTCTGTGTGATCCTAGGCAAGTCCCCTTTCCAAGCTCTTTCCCAAATCTAAAATCTAATACTTTTCTGAGATTCATGAGGGGGTTGAAGTAACAGATCTTCAAGGTCCCTTCTGGTACCAAAAACCCTACTAAAATTCATAATTATCCCAAAGAAATAAAATCCAAAAGGAAAAGGACCTACATGTACAAAAATATACCCACTCTTTTAGTGGTGGCAAAGAATTGGAAACTGAGGGGATGCCCATCAATTGGGAAGGGTCCGAACAAGTTGTTGTATACAGTTGTGATGAAATACTATTGTATTATAAGAAATGATGAGCAGAATGGCTTCTGAAAAACCTGGAAAGAATCCAGAACCAGGAGAAAATCATACACAGAAATAGCAATATCGTCAGATGATCAGCTGTGAATGACTTACCTATTCTCAGCAGTGTAATGATCCAGGACAGTTCCTAGGGACTTATAATGAAAATGCTATATACATGCAGAGAAAGAACTGATGGAGCCTGAATACAGATTGAAGGATACTTTTTTACTTCATTTTTCTGGGGGTGTTTTTGTCTGTGTCTTTTTACAACACAACTGATATGGAAATATACTTTGCACGACTGTACATGTATAACATATCAAATTGATTGCTTTCTTAATGAATGAAGAGGGGAAGGAGAGAGGGAAAGAATTTGGAACTCAATGTTTTACAAGTAACTGGTGGGAAGTAAGATATTAAATAAATAATTCAAAAGTGGATTAAAGTGCATTAATTATAAATGGTAATAATTTTATTATTTATTGATATATTTTACATATAGTCCAGGAATGGGTGGCTAGTATTTCTCAGAAGATCTAGGGACAGGTGCTTTACATAGCTCATGATTTAATATACTCGGGCCTAAATGCACCAATGACTTCCATTCCTCTCCTCCATTCTGAGGATGATATTTGTCAGTGGCCATGTAAGCAAGCAAAGCAGTTGGCAGGCTCTTTTACCACTAAAACAGAAATGCTGGAGGCTTCTACATATACTAGCCTGCTCTGGAGAACCAGATATATTATTTCAGAACGGTGGACAGCTCCTGAATACATTCGCTAATAGCGTGCTCTGGCATTCATAACCACTTTTGTCTGAATACTACAAGGGAATGAGTATAGCCTCATAGGCTTCAGCACTGAAAGGAACCTTAAGGATCATCTAGTGTCTCCCCACCCTGCCCCCTGCTAATTTTACAGATGAGGAAGTTGAGATCCAGAAAGATGAAGTCACAAAAGTGGTTAGTTCAAGTCCAGTCCTTCAACTCCAAGTCCAAGGTTCTTTCTGATATATTAAAGACCATATCACCCAAACTCATTTTACAAAGGAGAAAACATGTCCATGGATGAGAAACAACTTTAGCAGGAATATACAGAAAGTCAGTAGCAGAATATACAGCAGTCAATGGGCTAGAATCCAGGTCCCTCTTCCTAACAAAATACAAGAGAAGTGGGAAGGGCCATGACTCCATAGCTATAGCAACATGTTTTTGGTTTTACCTCTGCTCTGATTCTGGCCCCACATTCCTATCCAGGCTGAACCACACAGAAAGTGTCATTTACTATCACTGTAGGGAGAAATAATTTGAGGTCTGTAAAAAGAACTGGAGTCCCAACTTACCTATTTCCAACTTGTCTTCAGGATCCTCTGGGACTTCCTTCTCATCACCTGCATCCAGATCAATGCGTTCTTCCTTGCTGTTCCTCAAACTCCAACATAGGCGGTAAAGCTGACGGGATGGAAAAAGCAAAAGCAGATTAGCCAAGGAAAACAAACAGTACTGCTGGCTGCACAGTTGAGAACATAGCTGTTGGACTAGCTACAATTCCCTGGAGGGATATATCAGATCCCCATAAAGGAGAGATTTTTCAGAGTGGGAGGAATTTAGTGTTGGCTAGACTGGGAAAACAGGCACAGTGATTCACAGTTGCCTGTGAAGTGATCCAGCAGATTTTAGGAAGCAATGTGAAGAGGCAGCATGACACAGTGGATGGAGTGATAGCCTCAGAAAGACTCAGTTTCAAGTCCTATCTCTGACACAAACTACCAGTGTTGCTCTAGAAAGTTGTTTAACCTTTCAGGGGCTACAGAAAACGCTCTAAGACTGTCCATTTGCACAGCAGGTGTCCATCTGCATTGGTAGGTGGAGTTTCCTCAACGAAAGTTCCCTATGCCAATGAAATCACAAGTCAATTAGATGAAATTATCCGAAGAAATAACCAAATCATTCTTAAATTTTGATGCAGTGATCCCACTGCCAGATTTGTACTCTCAAGGAAATCAGTGACAGGAAGGAAATATTCATCTGTACAAAAATATTCGTAGAAGCATTATTTATAATGGCAAAAGTTGGGAACAAGGTATATCCCCAACCCAGGGATGTAGTTACCATTATCATCACCATTTTGTAGATAAAGGCTAAAAAGAGGTTCAATAATTTCCCCAGGATCATATAGCTAGGATACGTCTAACACCAAGTCAAGAAATCTATCCACTATGCCTCCTAATTGACCTGCTCCAATGCTTTACAATGTACCTGAGTGGCCTGGGGTTGGAGCCAATTTTTTGTGAAGGGCTAAATTTTTCAGACACATGTCTAACTGCATCGCTTGATGTGAGACTGTCCCATTAACCTCAAAGTATTCCGTTAATATTTTCTGTCTCCTGAAATCACCTTGTATTTACTGAGCTATGTACATGTGGTACATCCCCAGCAGAATGTGAACCGTTTAGGGGCAAGGACTGTCTAGTTTTTGTGTCTACATCCCCAGTGCCTCGGGCAATGCCTTACACAGATGTGTTTAATCAATATTTGGTGAATCGACAGACTGAGTGTGTTTAGGACCCTGCTCCAACTCTCCAAAAGCGATGGGACCTCATCGTGCAAGTACTCCTTCCAGTGATGAAGTCTGTGAGTCACTCATGCCTGCCCATTTCTTTAAAAGCTGAATAAATCAAAAATAAATGTTGAAAAATTACAAAGAACAAGCCTGACCCCAAAGAAGAGAGATGGGAGGATGTCCCCTATTCGTTTGAAGAAATGTAAGATATATGTGAGCACGACACTACATATGTTGTCAGATATTCCAAAATGTTGATTGGTTTGGCCGATTTTTTTCCTCTTCTTCCTCTTTCTTTTTTTCCTCAAAAAATTCTTGGATATATTGAATGTCTCTCAGGGTGGGGAGGGCGAATAATACAAGGGGGAGATTTAAGTAATACGAAAACAAAAGATACAGATAAAATTACTTTTAAAAATCAAGCAGCACTGGGCTGGCCCAGGATCATGGCCAATCAGGCCACCCACTGACACTATGAGTGTAGCTCAAGTTTCACAATCTGGAAGCTGGTGCTATGGTTATTCATCAACAGCTTTAGAGATCTGACAGTAAGGTTAGCAGTTCCTTGGGGATCTGACAGTAAGATTGTGGATTTCTTATGGATTCCATAGATCTTTGTGGAGTAGAAGCAAAACAAGAAGCAAGAGGGCAACTATCAATGGAAGAGTCCTGAAAAGGTGATAACACTTACATGCACATCTGGGATGGGCTTAGTCAAGAGAGAGACGGCTACAATGACGATGATGGACACTACGAACAGGATAATGGCAAAGTAGAGGTAATGAACACCACAAATTATCGTAGGACAGTTGCTGGGCTCCACACAGCTGCCTGTTCCATAGGCGAACTCTGTAATCATTCGAGACAGTCCAATCAGGAGTCCTACAATCAACCCCCAAAAGGCACCCTGCAAAAGAAGGACAGAGAAGGCATGTTAACTATGAAGGTAGACACTTCTCCTGGGCAGCCATGTTTCCAAAGTTGAGGAGGTGGCTTGATGTCATGGATAAAGCACTAGACTTTAAGTCAAAATATAGATTTGAATTCTGGCTTCAGTCAAGTCATGGAAGCACTCTGGACCTTGGTTTACTCATCTGTAAAATGGAAATAATGACACTCTGCTATGTACTTCACTTTTTGTGATATATATTTGTCTTGTCTCCTTAATGAAATGGAAAACTCCTTGGGGGAGAAGAAACAAAGTATGTATTATACTGGGACAAATGAACTTATAGCTGTGATGGTGATCTTGGGTGAAGACCTAGTCTCAAGGTCTTCAATTCTGGAACTAATTAGCCAGGTGACCCTAGATAAGTCACCTAATCTCCCTAAATTTCTGGTTACCTCATTTATATGTGATTTGTCATCACAAAATCTCAGGGCTAGAGGAAACTAGCTAAGCAAGAATCCCTCCTAACATATCCCTGATGAAGGATGGTCCAGCTAAGGGTAGGGGGTCTGAGGCCTTGAGGCTACATGTGGCCTTCTGAGTCCTCAAGTGCAGCCCACTGACTGAATTTAAACTTCACAGAACAGAGCCCCTTAATGAAAGGATTTGTTCTGTAACACTTGGACAAAATCAAAAGGCCACACCCAAGAACCTAGAAAGCCACATGTGGCCTTGAGGCTACAAGATCACCACCCCAGTCCAGCCTCTGCTTGAAACTCTCTGGCGAGGAGAATTCCACTCTCTTCTAAAGCAGCCTATTTGACATACATACATATATACATATGTGTATATAAACATATATATATATACATATATGCATGATTTTTAGAAAGTTTTTTTTTTCCTTACATCAAATTTAAACTGGTCTATGCAACATCCATCCATTCGTCATTCCTACTTCTGCCCATTGTGCTATGCACAATGAATCTAATCCCTTACACATTTAATATCCTTTCAAGTATTTGAAGACAAGTATGTCTCCCTTGGAGCAAATCTGTGGTATAGTGGATAGCTTGTTGGGCCTGGAGTCAGGAAGACTCCTTTTTGTGAGTTTAAGTATGGCCTCAGACACTTACTAGCTATGGGACTCTGGGCAAGTAACTTAACGCTGTTTGCCTCAGTTCTTCATCTGTAAAATGAGCTAAAGAAGGAAATGGCAAACCATCCCAGTGTCTTTGCCCAGAAAACTCCAAATGGGGTCATGGAAGGTCAGACATAACTAAAAACATGACTCAACAACAACTGTCTCCCCTGAGTCTTCTCTTCTTCAGGTTATGCATCCCCCTTTCCTTCAACTGATGGTCATATGGGATGATCTAGGAGACTGTTAACATCCTGGTTGCCCTCTAGACACTTTTTATCTTATCCTATCTTATCCTATCCTATCTTATCTTTCCTAAAATATGGTCCCCAGGATTTAGAAGATGTGGCCTGACTAGGACAAGATACAATAGAACTATAACTTCCTTATTCCTGAGAACTAGGCCTCTTTTAATGTTGTTAAATAGTGCATTAATTTAGATGCTGCCAAATCACACACTGACTTTTATTGAGCCTGGGGTACATTAAACCCCCAGATTTTTTTCAAACAAATGTCTAAATGGCCACATTTACCCTAAGTTGTATGTGGGGAAATTGATGTATTGATTCTGTTGCATGCTTTGACTTTATTCCAATCCTGACTCCAACACGTTATCTATCTCTTCCCACTTTCTATCACGCACACATCTCACATTTAATAAGAAAATTGTCTGATCGCTTTATTCAATCACTAAGAAAAATGTTTAAAAATACAGGAGCAAGCACTGGTCCTTGGGGCACGCCAGTGGAGACCTCCTTTTGAGTTGACATTGAACTATTAATGACTACTCTTTTTGTCTGACCGTTAGTAGTTGTAATCTTGTCTAGCCCATGTCTCTCCATATTTTCCACAAAAATAACATGAAGGATTTTGGCAAACACTTTGCTAAAATCTAGGTAAACTATATCTACAACATTCTCCTGATTCAAGTCTAGTTTTTTGGTTTTTGCTGGTACCTGTGTTTATATCAGTGTAGTTACCTTGTCAGAAATGGAAATTAGGTGATTTTAGCATATCCTGTTCTTGTGAACACTGCTTTATTTTCTCAATATTCACTAACCGTCCTTATAATAACACACACTAGAATTTTGTTAGGAATCAAAATTAAACTCATGGGCCTATTTTTTAGAGACTCCATTAATTCTACTTCCATGTTACGATGTGAGGAAAATGCTTTTGAAATCTTAAAGAAGTATTCTTGTTATTACATCGAATACTGCTTTTTATGTATATGTGTCTTATCTCTTTAAGACTATCCTCAATGCTCCTCAAGTCTTATTTCCATGAGACTAAGTAGAAACAATGCCTTAGACTTCCCTTGTATCTTTCTGTGTCAGTAATGCAAAATGGGCTCCTTAGTACTTAGTTTAAGGGGTGCCCTTAGGAATTTGGCTTTTGTATACCTTGAGTAAAAGTACTTTCAGCTGTTAAGTGCTAAGCCCCAGGCCCAAAGCCCTATCAGGTGTGAAACCTGTGTGGGCGTAGATTAATGACTTAAGATGGGCCAACTCGGGAACCAATGGTCTCTGGTCTCTGGTTGTTGAGGCGGGGCTTGAGAATGCCAGAGGCTTGGCTGTGAGGAGAGGCGAGAAACTACAGCTGAAGCCAAAACAGAGCCGACCCACGAGTGGACCCAGGAATTCAAGAGAGGACTTGAGGCCAGTGAATATGATTTATGCCATCTTGTTTTTTTGTGGCCTCCTGGCTACTCTTGTGAGGCGGGCCTGCTGGGCCTGGAGGCTTGTGATCACAATATTGGAATGGGGAGGTTGGTTCGCTAATTTGTCGCTGTGGGCCCTGAATAAATTTTTTGATGCCTTCTGCTTAGAGAATTCTATATACCTTGCAATTTTGAACCATTCAGATACATATATGATCCTTTTTGAGATCATAAATTCGGCCTTCCTACTACACTTTCCTAGCACCTAACATGGGGATGGAGGAGTAACAGGTGCTCATTTAACACTTCTTTGCTCTAAGTCACAATTGAGGTCATTCCAGTACCCTCTTTGTTGGACTTTCATAAAATCTGAAGTTGGCTCTTACAAGATCACCAAGGGATCTGAGGCCATGAAAATCTGTTTTAGGGGATTTGTTGAGTGCCAAGTGAGGGCAGGGCACTCAACTGGGAATTTGGGTGAGAGGGCACAAAAGGGCTCATAGGAGTCATAGAATTTTAGAACTGAAAGAGACCTTAGGGATGACCTTGTCCAGTCCCCTGATTTTGCAGATGAGGTAACTGAGGCCAAGAGAGAAATTACTTTGGCCAACATCACAAAGCTATTAAATAACAGATCCAAGACAAGGGCTCAGGTCTGTGAGTCTTTCCTTATATGATGCCCAGTCCCTGACTGTAGTTCATTCACTTACAGTATCTAAGAGTCTTGCTTCTTAGTTCTTCACTGCTTCCAATGACTAAGAGTTCTGGGGAAGGTCACAGCTTTGACAAACAGAGCCCACTGGCATAGGGAGAGATACAACTTCAGGGGAAGAAGTGCTAAAGTTTTGAGTATAACAACATTTCTCCAAGGTTTATACACACCGGCTCATTGACTCTCTTCCAGAAAATGGCAAGCAGGAAAACGGCGCCAATGGGTGGCCCCAAGTAACTGGTGATTGACTGAATATAGTCAAAGAGCTGCCCACTCTGAGCCGACTGCACAACAGGGACCCAGGCAATGCTGACACCAATTAGTACCAAGATGAACAGCCTGCAAATGAAACCAGCCCACACAAGTCAGGAGACCAATCCACTTAATGGAGCGATCAAAACACATACAAGTATCCAAATGCTCAAAGGTACCTAATATTGGCAGTAGAGAAGAATAGTGAGCAAGTCTGTGAATCAGCAGCCTGCTTTCATGACTGCTCCCAAGGCTGATCATTTATTTTTAATGGAATATTCTGCCTCTGTGGAAGACATCTATGCCAATAGTAAATGAAAATGTGCTTAACTTTCCCCAATAACCACGTTTTCCAGCAGGAAGCCAGGCTCAGTCATTGCTTGCCTATACAGCCAAAGCACAGAATCTTAAGCTAATTAACTATGAACCTTCACAGAGGGATCTCTTTGCCTACTGCTTTTCTACCTCTCCTGATATCATCTGGTACAACTCCCTCATTTTATCGATGGATAAACTGAAGCCCAGAAAGTAGAAGTGGCAGAGGTGCCACAATTAAGACAGGTCCCACGGACACAAGTATATTCACAGCAGCACTTTCTGTGTCAATAAAGAACTGAAAACAAAGGATATGCCCATTAATTGGAGAATGACTAAACAAATTTCAGTACATGAATGAATGGAATATTACTGTACCATAAAAATGCTTGATATGAAAAAGCATAAAGCATAAGAAAACGTATATGAACTGATGTGTGTGGTTTGACCTTCATTCTAGAAGAGGACCGTGGCATCGGCGAGATGATGACATGACTTGCAGTTAACTTTGATTTGAATGAGGGAGGGCTGTGCAAGATCGGTAATTTACACAATGAATACAACGGTAGAAATGGGGCATGGAGGAAGAATCTGAAACTGAAAACCATGTGTGTGTAATGATCATGTTTGATCCTGGAAAAGGAATGAGAAAATGCACTTCCCTCCCTTCTTCGCAGGTGGGACATTCTGAGTGTGGAACCCTGCATACACTAACAGTCCTGGTTGCTGTGTGGTTTTGGCTTTGCTAAAATGCTTTTTACCCTCTATTTTTATTTTTTAGAGATAGTTCTTCAGGGAAGGAAGGGATGAAGAGCACAAATGGAATTGAAGAAAGCAATACAACTTTTTAAAAAAGTAATAAAAGGAATGAACTGCCACAGGATGTAGGAGTTTCCTCATTAATGGAGGTCTTCCAGCAAACATGGGATGATCAACTTGCTGGGGATGTTATACCAGGACAGGGATTCTAAGGTTGACCTAGAATGCTTCTCAGTTCTGTTCCAACTCCAAAGTCCTGAAATTCTATTAAATGAAATAAAAAGGGCATTGTGGGGCAGTTGGGAAAGTACAGGGCTAGGAGGAATGAAACTGGCAGTGTACTATAATAATAATGGTTAACAAAAACACATGTATATGTATGTGTGTATGTGTGTGTGTGTGCGTGTGTGTGTAATGATTTCTATGTGCCAGTGCTAAGCTCTTTAAAATTATTATTTCATTTGATCCTCACAACAAGCCTGGGAAGAAGGTGCTATTATTAACCCCATTTTACAGATGATGAAACTGAGGCAAACACAGGTTAAATGACTTGCCCAGCTAGGAAGTGTCTGAGGCTGAGAGCCCCAGATTTGGAGGCAGATGACATACATAGGTTTAACTCTCTGCTCCCTGGGTGACCTTGGACAAGTTATCTCTTCCCTCTGAGTCTCCATTTGCTCATTTGTAAAAGAGGCATTTGGACATGTTGTGGTAGAAATAGACATGGAATCTGAAGACTTGTGTGAAGTCCTAATCATGACACCTACTAGGTGTGAAGTCCTGGCAGGTCAAGACCACTCTCTTTCAGATTCCTCATATGAAAATGAGAGGAATGCACTAGCTGCTCTACAAGGACCCTTCCAAATGTAACATTTTTTAATTCTATGACCTCATGCTCTTGAAGGTTCCTTCTAGCTCTAGACCCAATGAGCCCTATGAACCTGGGCTAGAGCCCTGACTCTGCTACTAGATTATCTTGTGACCTGGAAACCCCTCTCTGAGTCTCAGCCTTCTCATCTGCAAAATGGGTTTGGGGTAACTATAAATGATTGATTTCTAGGTTCCTTTTTTCTTCTATCCTTCTGTGACCTGGACTAAACCCTGAGGTTGAAAGTAACTTCAGAAGGACAGCTTCAAAATTTCTAGATAAAGGTAATGTACAAGGAGGGAACAAAAGTAGCCACAGAGGGATGCTCATGTTCCACACAAGCGCTGGCCATCGTGGGAGATGTGGGTATGAGAAGGGAGCTATTATGGCTCTATCTGGGTACACTTAGTTTTAAGGTCCCTCTCAACCCTTGGTTGCAATGTTCTGCTTTCAATCAATAGATATGTATTAAGCACCTACTATGTCAGGCACTGTTCTAAAAGAAATAGATAAAAAGAAAATCAAAAGACAATCCCTGCCCTGGAGGAGCTCACAATCCAAAAACATACAAACAACTATGTAGCAACAAACTATAGAAGGATAAACAGGAAATCACCAGCAGAAGGAGGTTGAGAAAGGTTTCCTGCTGGTAGTAGGATTTTAGCTGGCACTAGAAGGAAAGTAGGACAGAAGATGAGGAGGGAGAGAGAGCATTCTAGGTATGGGGGGATGCCAATGAAAATGCCTGGATGGGAGAGATGGATGGTCTTCTCCAAAGGACGGCCAGGAGGCTGGTATCACTGGAGCAAAGAATGGGGGAGGATGGGCAGAAATAGAAGAAGACTGGAAAGGGAGGAAGGGCTGTGAATATCAAACGGAGGATTTTGTATTTGATCTTGAAGATGATAGGGAGCCACTGGTGTTGATTGAGTTATGGGGGGATGGGGTGGGGGTGACACGGTCAGACCTGTGTGATGGGAAAATCACTTTGGGGCCAGTGGAGGATGTGCTGGAGTGGGGATAGACTTGTGGCAGACAGATCTCCCAGTAGCCATTGCAATAGTCCAGGTATGAGGTGATGAGGGCCTACACAGAGCTGGGCCAGTGCCAGAAGAGAGATGAGGGCTCATTTGAGTGATGTCCCAAAGGTGAAATGGACAGACTTTGGCAGCAGCGTGGTTATGGGGGGAGAGGGAAAGTAAGGAGTCCAGGATGACTCCTGGGTTGGGAGCCTGGGGGACAGAGAGTATGATGCTGCCTTCAACAGTAATGGGGAAGTTTGGAAATGGGAGGGGTTGGGGGGAAAGATAGTAACTTCAGTTTGTGAATAAGGTTTCTTCCAGCTCACTCCACCTTTTTAGGCTCAGAAGTTCCTCCACGTTTTAACATTCTGTCTTCTCAAGACTCTTCCAGCTCATACATTCAATGTTCCAAGGTTCTTCCTAGCTCCAACATTCTAAAGCCCATCCATGTCCTGGCTTAATGTTGGGAAGGACTTCAGATTAAATCCATGCTCTCTCCCAACTCTAATACTCTATGTTCCGAGGTCCCTCTCAGTTCCAAAAATTCTGACATTTTATGTCCTAAGGTCCTTCCCAACACCCAACTCTGACATCATCTGTCCCAAAGGCCTTCTAAGTTCTGACATTCCATGTTCTAAGGTACCTCCCAGCTCTGACATTCTGTTCTAAGGTCTTTTCCCTCTCAGACTATCTTCCTAGTTCTTATATTCTCTGTCCTTCCCATTTCAGACAATTTGGGTTCTAAGGGTTCCCCTAGCTCTGACATTCTTTGACCCCCTAGATTAATGACTTAGGCAAGAGGAGCAGACAGTCTCACCTTCCAGCTATCATAAGCTCCTTCTCAGATGCTCTCTTCCGGATTTTGGTGTAGACGTCCATGGTGAACAGAGTGCTGGCACTATTGAAGATGGAGGTGAGGGAGCTCATGAGGGAGGCCATCATGACAGACAGCATCAGGCCACGAAGACCTAGCACACAAAGGAGGCTCCTGAGGTTGAGTCTGGGAGGAGCCATTGTCAGAGGCTGGAAACACAGCCAATAAATGTCCAGCTTATCACTTCCCTCCCCTCTGCCACCTCCCTTCTCTTTTCCCCACACGCCACATTGATTGCTGTTCCTCTAGCTGTCCACTGACACCACTTTATGAGCTTCGTGCTCTGAGCTGGAGCATGTGCTGAACCTTTAGATGCCAGAAGCCAGCCTTCGTTGTTCTCCAAACACTTCACCATCACAAGTGCCCAAGATATTGGGCTTCTGGCCTTGCCTGGGCAACTACTTCACTGAATGATAAGCAAATAAATTGTTATTGGCTGATTTTGAGGAAACTTCCTCTGTCTGGGCCTCAGTTTCTTCATTTGTATGATAAGACCATTTGATCTCTAAAGTCCCTTGTAAAGATCTTCTGTGTTCTGTGGTCTGATGTCTCTCCCCACATCAACATCCTATGATCTAATTTCTCTCCCAGCTCTGACATTCCCTATTCTAAGGCCCCTCCCAGCTCTGACATTCCCTGTTCTAAAGCTCTTCTTGGCTCAAAGATTCTCTACCCTAAGGGCAATCTCAGCTTTGGCAATCTATGTTCTAAGGACCCTCCCAACTCTGTCAGTCTATATTCTGGGATTCTATGACTTTGTTCTTGGTACTGATCAGTGAATACAGCACAGTACCTCCCTCAGTGAGCTTACAGTCTAATGGGGGAAAACTTACCTATGTGACGATTGTCCCCCCAATTAGACTGCAAGCACCCTGAAGAGAAGTCCCCTGTATCCCTTATGGCATTTCCCAGCACAGTAGCTGCTCAACAGGCCTTCTGATGAACAGTCGTGTTTGCAGTACCACCTGAGGAGGGTGTCTTTGCATCATGCCTCAACCAAAGGGTCACAGCCAGGTTTGGCAGAAATATGTCCAAACTGATGGTCAGGAGACCAGAAAGAAGCTAGGGCTCTGTCCTCTTGTGAGTGACCTTGAGAGGGCAGTGACAGGTCTAAGGTCACAAAGGGAATTGAGTTCTAATCCCTATACCACACAGCCAGTCCTCCTTACTCCCAGCTCTGGCTTTCCCCCTGCCCCACACTATATGCTGACAAATGGCCACCTTCACTTGAAATCTTTCCTAGCATGGTCTCCCAAAGCAGCTCCTTTCACTTTGGTACCACTCGAATGGTCCCTTTGCCATTTAGAGCCTTGGTTTCCTCATCTGTGAAATGGAAATGATAAAACTTGCCTTACCCTCCTTAGGAGGATGTGATGAGGTTAAAATCAGGTTATGGATGCAAGTCATCCATAAATGTGGGTTAGCCACCTATGAGGATTAAGGCAATGTAGGGGACCAGGGCATGTGAGAAAGCTTTGTGAGGTCAGCAGGAGAGATCATCAGTTACTGTTCTTCCAGTCTGATGGTGGTGGGGGGGTGGGGAGAAAGGGGAGGGTTTAACGTCTTCCATCGATTCAGGTCAACCCACAATATGTGGAAAGAGGCCAGGATCTAGAGTCAGACACTCTGGGATCAATTCTTAGCTAAACATTCCATCATTATGTGACCTTGTAGGCAGTTGTGATCCCAGCCCAGGCACTTTTCCCTGGGGTTTCAGAGGGGGTCAACAGCACCTCCCAGGGGTGTACTTTCTCCCCTCCCCCGTGGCCCTCCCCCCTCTCACCACTGACAACATCAGCCTCATTGCATCACAGAAGGGACCACAAAGGCCAAGTCCAACCCCTACATTTTACAGACAAGGAAACTGATGCTCAAAGATGGGAAGGACCTCACCCAAGGTCACAGAAAGGTAAAGACTTGACTCCAGCACCAGTGTTCTTCCTACTATACTCCCCTCGTATCAAAACATTCTCATAGCCATTTAGGTGCCCATTCAGATAGCATCGACCACATCCTCGACCAATGGGCAGCAACTGTCCTACATGGAGGTCATCATAGACCAAGCTGGGACCCAAATGGCCACTTAAACCTTTTGCTAATTATGGAGCTTAATCAACAGGCAGCCCCAGTCTCTCAGGTGGTTAATGCTTATCTCTTATAAGGGCAAGAAAAGTGGGCCTTTTTGTTGTCTCAGCACTAAGGCAATCAAGTGCCTTTGATTGAGTCTTGTCTTCTTTGTAGGAAGGCCCCCACCCTTTTGCTAGTTAGGTCATGAGAGGTGTGAAGTGCTATGACCCTGAAGAAGTATATATGTACTCTGAGGTTAGCATTTTGTTTGGAGCTCACTCCTTGGAAGAGTGTTGGTGCGGAGACTCTGGGTAGCTGGCTTTGAAAAACCCAGATGTTGGTGCTTCTCTCTCTGTTAACTGTGTATGTATTGCTATGGATAGACTGGTTTGCTATTTGCTCTGTTTATATTTTCTCTGCTTGTAATTTCTGTTTGTATTTGCTCTGAAGTTCAGGGTGCTGACTATTTCCCCTGAACTAAGTGAATGATATATGTATGTTTCATTAAAGTGAGATCGTAAACCCTTTAAAGTTGCTTTCCTTAGAAAAGCAAATCAAAGAACCTGTGCTAGTAGCCCTCCTGTGTGCTGGTGTTATTGGCTTTATACAGCCACAGTAGTGGCCAGTAGCTACATTGTTGTTACACCTCTGGTTGTTGTTAGTTTATAATGTTTTGCCCAAGGTTATGAATTAAGTGGAAAAGCTCCACATTTTTCCCTCCCAATCCGGGACAGAATATTCCAGGCCAGTGTGTGGAGTCAGTAACTCCCCATATGACCTTGATTAAGTCCTTTCCCCATCCTGAGCCTTCCTTGAGCACAAGGGAGAGACATGCTTAAATAGCAACATGTCTGAAGAAGATCTCGGGGTCTTAGTGGACTGCAAGCTCAACATGAATCAGCAGAGTGATGCAGAAACCAAAAAGGGAAAGAAAAATGTAATGGGATCTTGGTTTTCATTCAAAGAGGCCAAATTTCCAGGAAGAGAGAGCTGACAGCCCCTGGTGCGACCTGATCTGAAGTATTCTGTTCAGCTCTGGATGACACAGTTAAATGATGTGAATAAGCTAGGCTGGGGAAGGGCTTTGGGAGCCTGTTTTAGAAAGATCAGTTGAGGAAACTGGGAGTGTTTAACTTGGAGAAGAAAAGAATCTGGGGAGATAGGAAAATTGTGTACAAGTATCTGAAAGACTTCATGTGGAAGACAGGTTACATCTGCAGAAGGCAGAGCCAGAAAGTGGCAAAGAAGCCAAATTAGGCTTGATGTCAGGAACAAACGTGTGATCCATGACAGCTGCAAGTGGAGCCTTGTGGCAAGGCTGCAAGCAGAGGTAGTGAGCTCACTCTCCTTGGAGGTGTTTAAGCAGAGGAGAAATGGCCTTTTGTCACTAGGCATCCTTTCCATGAGCGTATACATTGGACCAGATGGCCACTGAGGTTCCTTCCAACTATGTAGCCTTGACCCCATGAGTCTGCTTGCTCTCTGTTACCTTGGGAAAGCCAGTTAGACTCTGGATCTTATGAGGTAATTGGACCAGATAACTGACGATGGATCCACTACCTCCAAATGTGTGATCTAGAACAAGATGGGTTCTGATGTCCCTTTGCTGTCCAGACTCTATAGCTTTTTTGCCCTTGTGGCCCAGATCAAATGCAAACACGCCCATCGACAATCTCGATGGACCCAGTCCCTCCAACAGCCCCTTCCTTCCCAAGACCTCCCTGCCACCTGCTCTCCCAGAACTGACCCTACTGGCTGAGCCAGGTCCTTACCATTTGGCATGAGTTCCACCACCAGGGTTGGGAAGGCAACGTTGGTACAGCCTACTCTGGTGCCACACTGGGCTTCACACTCTGAGGGAAGGACACAGGCCACCTTATCTGGAAAGAGAAGGAGTGTGGCAGGGATGAGGACTTGAACCTGAGACTCCTGCTCCACTGGGACCTCCTCAAATGCCTACTATCATCAGATCACTCCCCTACTCAGAAACCTACCTTGGTTCCCCACACCAAGATGCAACCAATCCCTTCGCCTGGCATCCCCGGACTCCCATAATCTCCCTGGATCTCCCTCAAAGATCCAGATACCCCTATGCCCACATCCTGTTGCTCCAGCCCCACTCCAGATGGGGGCAACTATAGCTCCTGGGCAGGGGCAGAGGGAGGGAAGGCTTGAAGGTAGAGTTGGAGGAGGTGTCCTACCCCTCTTTGCTGTCGGGACAATTGTCTCATTTCTCCTGAGAGTTGCAATCCAGAAACTCAATTCCACAAACATTTCTACATGCAAGAGACTAGAGATGCAAGGATGAAAAATGACAAAGTCCCTGGCCT
>CM053622.1:7788792-7808648 GCA_028646595.1 Phalanger gymnotis
AATTGCTCCCTGGCATTTGGATATGGCATTGGAGTCAGAAGAACCCAGTTCTAATTCTGCTTCTCACACTGGGTGAACTTGGATGATCCCTCCCATTTCCAGGGCCACAGCTGGTCACATCCAGGCTCGATATCTCATTCCAGCTGCCCGGGCCACAGTTACCTCCTCCCTACCTGCCCGTAGTGCACATGGCCCCTGCATATCTTGAGGACATTCAGCTGAGGCCTTGTCTTATATCAGTACCTGATAATTTTTTGGATGTAAATTTTCTCTCCAACCAACCCTTGATCTTTGAGAGCAGAAAATGCTCTCCCACTCCAACTGCTCTGTTTCTCCAAAGTGCCTGGCATAGAGCTGGCCACACACAGCACACTCCAAGACTGCTCTCCCTCTTCCCCATATCTCACCTGTAATAGTATAAAGGCCTGTGATGAGCAGAAGAATAACGATGGCCAGGTACAGATTGATCCCCAAGGCCAACTGAATGAACATGGCTCCTGAGAAGATGTCAGCCTGAAAAAGAGAAAGGGCCATTAGAGTCAATGGGTACATGATAGAATTCATGGTACTTTAGCATCATCCCAACATCAAACTTCCCCATTTAGGTAGATGGAGCCGCCATTTTCCCAGGCACCCAGGATCACCACCTCAGAGTTCCCCTGGGATCTTCCTTCCCAAGATCCCCAGTCTGTTGTCAAGTTTTGTTAACTCCCCCTCCACACTTTTTCTCCCATCCTCACTTTGCTCACACTGCCCAAGTTGAGAAAGCTTGGATATATCCTCCCACCTGAGGACTCTCCTGGTGGCCGATAGTGTCTCCCCTGACACCCCAAGTAATCACCTCATATTTATTTTGTCACTTTTGCATATGAGAGACAGTGTTGTATAGCAGCAAGGAAGACTTGGGTTTGAGTCCTGCCTCTGATATCTTCCCTGTATGACCCTGGGTAAATCTCTTATCTTCTCAGAATTCTAGTCAAGTCTCTTCTATTATAAGTTGCAGAAGAGACACTGACTTACATTAGCGAAGAGTTTCCCCCTCCAGGAGTGCTCTAGGCTAATGAAATCATTGATCCAAACCACATTCTAGTCCTTATTCTTAGGAATAAGTTGGAGTACACAAGCTGTATACCCCAGCAGAAGGTAAGCATCCTGAGGGCATGAACTGTTTCATTTTGTCTTTTTGTCATTGGCACCTAGCACAGTGCTTGGCACGTAGTAGGTCCTTCATAAATGCTTGTTGAGAAGATGGCTCTCATTCCTGAAGCCCAGCTATTCCCAGGAATCACTCAAGAGCATCTGTGGGACTGGGATGATTGATTATAGAGCCCCCAAAGATTTCAGATCATTTCCTCTCTATCCTCCCATATCAACAATGCAACCACCTGCTTCTTAACTAAGGTGTCATAATTAGATGTGCCTTCCCAAAGTTATAACCTGCCAGAGCTAAAAGCTGCTTTAGGTCATCTAGTCAAAATTTTTGGCTGATACTAGAATCTACATCATGGGAAGTATGTGCTTGAAGACCTCCAGTGACAGGGAACTCACACCTTTCTAAGCCAACCCATTCCACCATGCGACAGCTGTCATTGATCCAAAGTGTTCCCTGATAACAAGGTGAAATCCATTTCTTTGCAATGTCCTTTCAATGGTCCTGGCTCTGCCCTCTGGGGCCAAACAGAGATTTATTCTTTCTGTGAAGTAAGCCTTCAAATGCTTGAAAGTTATTCTTATGTCCCATCTCCCCAAGTCTTCTTTTCTCTAAATTAAATATCCTTATTATATCTTAGATGCCAGGCCTTCCTTATCCTCATCATCCTTCTCTCTGCATGCTCCAGATCAATGCCCAATCTAGTTAAAATCAAACTCCCTTGTTTCCAGATAAGGAAAGTAAAGTCCAGAGAGAGGAAGGTACTTGTGTAATGAAATGGAATAGGCCTTTTTAAGTATCTACTATGTTCCTGGGACTGTGCTAAACATTTTTTACAAATACTATCTCTTAAATAATATTATAGATTGTATAAATATTACCTCTTTAATAATACACAGTCTTTATGAATATTTGATCTTCACAACAACCCTGGGAGGTGGGTGCTATTAAGATCCCTGTTTTACAGTTGAGGAAACTGAGGCAAACAGTAAACAGTAATATGCCCAGGATCACGCTGCTAATAAGTGTCTAAGGCCAGATTTTAACTCAAGTTGAAATTTACGTCTTGGTCCAATGATCTATCCATTGTCCCAACAGCAGCCTCTTCCTTGTGGAAGGTCACATAGTTAGTGGGTTCTTATCCTGCTACAGTCAGTCAGCTCTGTGGTCTTTGCTAAGTAGTTTCCACATCTGTCAATTGAGGGGAGAGAGAAAGATAATTGCTAAGGGCCTTTCCACCTCTGCCATCCCAGCCGTCTGGGATTCTGAGTGATGGCCAGGGAGGAAGAGGGCAGGATGCTTAAGGAGAACTCACCCTCAGATGAAATCTGGCAGGGCCCTCACTGATCCAATGCCAGGTCCATGCATTGGTGAGAGCCATCCTCTGGGCATTCAGAGGCCCCCTTTCTCATCTCCTACATGACTGCCCACAAGGTTTGGATAAGATGTGAGTTACTGCCTCTGTTCCTTCTGATGACATGGAGACCAACGGGCTTCACCTTCCTATATTCGGTATGTCTTATATGTTCCTAGATGTTGGTTTACATGTTGTCTCCTGAGCTCCTTGAGAACAGGGGTTGTTTTTTGCTCTTTTTTGTATCCCTAGCACTTAGTGCAGTGCCTGGCACATAGTGTCTGCTGACTGACTAGCCATCTGCCCTGCTGCTGCCTCCTAGGGTCCTCTACACCTTACTGTCTTCCCCATCTCTATTTCTGGAATCCCGCTAGTACCTACCCATGTGCTACCCTACCATCTGACCTACCGATCAACTGACAAATGTTTATTAAGAGCCTACTATGTGCCAAGCAATGGGGATACAAGCATCCAGAATGAACAACCCCTGATCTCCAGATTTCGTTCTAATGGGGTATACGAGCACATATATAAGTGTTTACAGTATTGATAGAAGGGGATTCTATATAAATGTATACAAAGGGAGCAAATACAAGGTGGTTTGGGGGGGAGGGCACCAGAAGTTGGGGGAATTGGGCAAAGCCTCATGTAGAAAACGGCACTGGAACCACATAGCAAAGCATGTGACAAAGTCTATGAGGCAGAGGTAACGAGGTAGTACATTGCAGGTATGGGGGATGGACCCTGCACTGGAGTGGAGAGAGGCCAGTCTGGGTGGATGGAACAATTGGGGCCAGGGAGGGCGACACTGTGAGGCTAGGCTGGGGCTGAAGAGAGATATCTGAAATGTATCCTGGAGGCAACAGGAAGCCTCTGGAGTAGAATCCTAGGGAGTCACATGCTAAGATCAGAATTTTCACTTAAAGATGTTACATCATTAAGAAGCCCTGAACCTCAACATCTGCCTGGCTAGTTAAGCCTTGAGATTCCTTGGCCTTTCCATCCACTCTACGACTGGACTGTCTTTATGAGTTGTCTATGAAAACACAGACTAGTTCCCTTTCACGATTTATATCCCCACTACTTATTATGTGCTTGGCACATAGTAAGCACCTGAGAAAGTCATTCATTCCTCTTCTTCTGTCAAAATCCTTCTTTTCCATCAAGGACCCAGTTCAGTTGCCACTCCCTCCACAGCTGAATGTTCTCTCTGTCTCTTTCTCTATCTGTGTGTGTATGTGTGTGTATGTGTCTCCATCTCCCTCCCTCTCTCTCTGTTGGTCCCACTCTCTCCTCTACTTCTCCTTCCTTTTCTTCCTCTAGTTCTCTTCTTCTTCTTCTCTCCCTTCCTCTCCCTCCTCCTCTTCCTCTTCTTCTTCTTTTCTTTCTTTCCTTCTTTCCTTCCCTCCTTCTCTCCCCTTTTTTCTCCCTCCCTCCCCTTCTCTCCTACCTACTGAAATAGTGGTTTGTGCTGGGCCCATTGCTGAAATTTTCCCCATCTATAAAATACAGTTTTCATCTCCCCCTACAGTGTCTAAAACCCTGTATTTCCAAGTTCCTGGGCTCTCTCTCTCTGTCTCAGAGTCCTTTGTATATGGAGCCTTGACATTGCTCTGGAGTCACAGAGCCATAGAATTCAGAACTGACTCTCCCTCCACTCTCTGAAGAGGTGGGGGACTATAGGTATAGAATAGGACATATGGTGTCAGGCACACTCTGTGGGCTGGTTGGTTTTCTTGATGAATTTTCTCTTTATTTTTTATTCTTTTTATCATAAGATTTTTAAAAGAATTAAGATACAGAAAGTCTCAAAGATCAAGTCCAACTTTTTCATCTTACAGAGAAGGGAAATGGAGGCCCAGAGAAGGGAAGAAGAGAACTCTAGCCCTGTGGATGAACCTTCAGGCTCTGGACAGTAGTTGAGAAGGTCTGCTTTTGTGGGTGCCATGCAGGGGGATGGGAAGATTCCTGGACCCTCTGAAGAGGCGCCAGAGGAGGGCAAGCAGAAAAGTGAAGGACATCGAGGCCAAACCATGAGGATTGAATGAAGAAAGTGAGGGTGGTAAGTTGGAAAAGAGAATACTCAGGTTGGGGGAGGGGGGATGGCAGCTCCCTTCAAGCACTTGAAGGCCTGTCTTGGGGAAGAGAGATCAGCTTTGCTCTACTTGAAGCCAGAAGGCCAAACTAGCATCAATGAGGGGAGACAAAAAGACCATTATAGGATAGACCACTAGGGGGCACAATAGTGCACAGAGCACCAGGCCTAGAACCAGGAAGACCCATCTTCCTGAATTCAATTCCAGCCTCAGACACTTCTTACCTGTGTGACCCTGGTCAAGACATTTCACCCTGTTTGCCTCAGTTTCCTCATCTGTAAAATGAGATGGAGAAGGAAATGGCAAACCACTCCAGTATCTCTGCCAAAAAAATGTCAGTTGGGGGTCACAGAGAGTCAGACAAGACTGAAAAATGAGTGAACAGCAAACACAAAAAAGAAATAGGCTTCCTAGCCATAAAAACTGTCTAAAGGTGGCTGCCCTTGATAGATATACCCTCTGTCAAACTGCTTATCCTTTTAGGGAAAGGGGGGAGGGGAGGGGAAGAGAAAAATTTGGAACTCAAAATCTTGCAAAAATGAATGCTAAAAAATTATCTTTCATAGAATTGGCAAAAAAATACTATCTTTTAAAAAGTGTCTGCCCTGAGAGGTAGCAAGGGCTGGGGGACCAGTTGTCAGGGGTATGGCAGAGGAAATTGTTGTTTACATAAAGGTTGGACTAGATGCCTCTGAGGGTCCTCCCAACTCAGATTGGGGCTTTCTGTGAAATCCCACTGGGAGGGCAGTCACCTACACCACCCACATTGAGGCCAGCCCCATTAGCATCCCAGTCCCTGTCAAACTCAGAGGACAAACCCATGTGCATGCAGATAGCCTCTACCAGCATCCAAGCCTGGGTTAGCCTTACAGATGGTTGGGGAGCTCCTGGATGAGTCTAGCTTAATCAGTAACCAGAGTCAAGGGGTTGGAGAAGGGAGGTGAGAAAGGTCAGTACTTTTAGGTTAATTTGTATTACTATCCTAAGCATAGATGCGGAGGGCAAAGAGTGGTCTGTCATGGCAACTGTGACTCACAGCCCCTCATCACCAGCTGAACTGTGGACTTGGTGGCTCCAGAGAAGGGCTGAGCCTAGCTCCCCTCCTACAATGTGCTTACTACACACGCATCAGCAAGCACATCTAACCAGAGTCATTAGCATACTACCTCGGAAGAGATCTCAGAGCCCATCAAAGCCAACCCTTTCATTTTACAGATGAGAAAACTGAGCCCTAGAGAAAGGAAATGACTTGGCTGAAGTCACACAGATAGTAAGCACAGAAATCTGAACCCTCGTCTTCTGAGTCCAGATCTAATTTCTCTCCTTTCTTTCTCTATTTATTTCCATATGTGTATGTAGTTTCTCCCATTAAGCTGTAACTCCTGGAAGTCAGGGACTATTTTCTGCACTTTTTGTACCCTGAGTACTTAGCACAGTGCCTGAACTTAATAAATGTTTGTTGACCATTGACTGACTGAATGATGTACAATCCTATGATGAGCGCAAATATTAGGCACTTGGTAAGTATTTATTTAATTGAATTCAGTTGGGTAAGATTCAATTGAACTTGTAAAGGAGCCAAAGCAGAAGTAGAAGAAGGAAGTGAAGAGGGTATGTGAAGATTTCAGTCTCTATCCCCAAGAGAAATCCTCTCAACTATTTTCACAACCCCACCCCCCAAGCTGATCCTGTCTTGCTCCTTGTTTTGTCATCCTAAATCAGTGACAAGGGACAGGGAACTCTGAGGACCTGGATTCAAATCCTGCCTCTCATTTACTGCTTGGCTGGTTTCAAGCAAGTCAATTCAGTTGCTCAGGGCTTCCATATTCTCATTGGAAGAATAAGAGGTTTGAACTAGATGACTTCCAAGGGCCCTCTGAACTCTGAGACTAGGAGTGGTTGGTTTCTGCCTTGCTGGAGAAAACCCTCCCACCCATAAAATCACAGATCTATTTGAATTCTAAAGAACAGGTCCTATACCAATGAATTTGTGGAAACTCAGCCTACAACTATATTTCTAGCCTATACCATTCAAAAAGATAATGAATGAATGAATGGTAAATTCTATCTCTTGATTCATCTCCATGTAAGGGAGAATTTTATATCTTTATCTTGCCGAATCCAGGTTCATGGCATTTGACAAAATTCCTTCTTTCTCCTTTCCTACAGGAGAGGTAACAACGTGGTGTAGTAGGAGTCAGGACACCTAGGTTGGAGGCTCAAACTCCACAATTATCCTTAAGGAACTGATGCCCATGGGAAGTTGTGACACCTGGAACTCCATTTTTGCAACAGTAATACAAGCACAATAATTCTTGCATTAAGGGGTTGTCATGGAGAAAGCACTTTGTAAACCTTGCTGTGTTCAAGAAATGGAAATTATTAAGAAAGGGGAATGGGAATGAGATGAGGGAAAAGAAGGGTAGTAGAGGAGGAAATATTACAAAGTTGTGGTATCATAGATGATACTAGGATTGCCCCCAGGTCAAAAAAACTCTGTGGGCCTGCACTCCTAAGTTGTATAACTCATGAGCCCCCACTAGTGTGTTTACCTTAGTTCTCATGAGCCAGAAGATACAATTAGCTTAAAGCAAAGACATTCACTGAAATGGCATAGTAAGTGGAGAAGAACTCACCGAGATCTTGGTAAAAATGTAAAGGATCAAAGAAAGGACAGACAGGTAGACTTGTATGCGCTTCCCACCAAATCGCTTCCTTAGGTATTCTGGCATTGTCACCACCTGTAACATATGCAAGATATAAAATCAGTGGTAGACAAGTCACATAGAATTCTAAAAGACAGGAAATTCACCTTGTTGAAGATAGCATCAATCCATAATTCTGAGTTCCCAGGCCTTAGTTTAGTCATGACTGGGATAGAGTAAGTTCTGACTTGACTGAGAATTCCCACTAGTCTATTTGCATATAAATAATAAAGATGATGTACTATATATAAATAATAAAGGTACTATAATAAAGAAACAAGTTTCTTTAGGTGCATATACGGAAGCACACTCTGAATCCTGGGAACCCTGAAGAGCAAAGTGTGTTATATACATATTCCTACAATCGCACAGGAACTACTTCCAACTTCTGTGGGAGGAACAGAAGAGAGAACTCAGAATGAACAAGCAGAAAAAGGAAATTGCGATCTGAAGGGGATTTGACTTGTAAAGAAGGCTGAAGATTGAATTTGGGAAAGAGAAATTTGGGAGAACTGGAGATGAGGCCAAAGGACAACAACCTGTGTGAAAGGAGATGGAGGGATCAATGGGAAGGAGGAAAAGGAGTAAGGTAAAAAGGTTCCTGAAGAGCAGAACCCAAGGAAAGGAAAAGGCACATGGTGAGACAAGTACAACCGGTGCATAAAACGAACAGGTGAAGCAATTAAGCATTTAGTAAGGAAAGAGAAGGGACAGCAGGAAGGTTTTGAAAAGAAAGTTGGATCAGCAATCTCATGCACATTTACATTCACACATGCCCAGAATCTCTCAGACACAGGCAAAAATTCTGAAACCAGCACTTGGTGCACACTTACACACATTGACATACACTGACACACATTGGCACAATTGGAGGTGAACACCTCCCCATTGACACACATGCACACTTGTAGGCACACTCTCCCACACATTTCCACATATACACACAAACATTAAACTATTGTATCCATTCACAAATGTACTTGTGTGCAGACCACTTCTCTCATGCACACAGACACTCCCTCAATATTTTGTAGCTTCCCCCACACTGACACAAGATGAACCACTTGCCATCTGTGATGCAGAAGGAATTTTCATCCAGGTAGAAGTTGGACTGTATGGGTTCCGAGGTCCTTTCCATGGATAAAATCCTGTGGTTCTGAGCCAGTCAATACCTTGGGAACTCAGGGTCAAAGATCAAAAGCTAAACTTTCTCTACTGCCTCACTGGGAAAAGTCACATGTGTTTCCCAGGATTCTACCAGCCCATCTTTAACACTTGCATGTAGGTAACCAAGTCACGGAGCACAAATACTCACCCCAGCCCTGATGTAGATTGGTACAAACACCCAGCCCAGGACAACCACAAGCACCAGGGCCTGAAACCAAGAAGGAAGCCTTTAGAAAACTGCACAATCTGTCTCCCATCCTGGCCTATGCATTACCTGAGAACCCAATGAACCCAGAGGGTTTCAACTAAGATGAGTCAACAGATGACCCAGAGATGTCTTTTGGCATCCAGTATAATGTAATTCAGCCTTTCCTTTCCTTTGACCATAAAGAAGCTTAGGGATAGAATTTCTTGGATAGCACATATAGTCTGGAAGGCTCCCCATTCAATGGCCCCAGTGGGGATGAGACTTGGTGGGCAATGAAGAAGACTCAGAAGGTTCCACATTCTCAGTAGAGACCCAAGGCTAGCAGCATCTTCTGACCCCCAGATGAGGCTACATCCTTACCTTTCAAAAACAATCTAATGGAAATGTTTAATGATGGAAGGGCCACATCACTGACAAGAGCTGATGGATGGGGGGGTGGTTGTGGGTCAAAAGAAAGATAAAAATAGTAGTATAGTAGTGCTACATGTCACAGTCCAAGTCATTTCTTCTCTCTGTGCCTTAATTTCCTTCTCTGTAAAATGAGGAGCTTGGTCTAAATATATTCCTTTCCCAAATCTGACATTCTCAATTCCAAGGCCCCTCCCAGCACTGACATTACCTTGAGAGCCCTGACATTCTCTGTTCTAAGGGCCCTCCCAGCTCTGGCATTCTCTGTTCTAAGGGCCTTTCCAGCTCTGACATTCTGTGTTCAAAGGGCCTCCCCAGCCCAGACTTTCTTAGTTCTAAGGACCCTCCCAGCCTTGACATCCCTTGCTCTAGGGCGCCTCCCAGCTCTGACTGTCCTGTTCTAAAACAACTCCCAGCTCTGACATCCATGCCCTAAGGCCCCTCCCAGCCCTAACATCCCCTGTTCTAGGATCCCTCCCACCTCTGACATCCATGTCCTAAGACCCTCTCGGCTCCAACAGTTCTCTTCTCTATCTGGAGCTGCTCCTTCTCTGACATTCCATGTCTCTTACTCACATTCCATTCAAAGCCTCCTATAGCAATGCCTGATGCTGCTCCGGTTCCAGCCAACCCCACAAGCTGGCCACTGCCAATGTTACTGGCAAAGAGAGAGGCACCAATCTGGAAGAAAAGATGAGTCAAGTCAGAATTCCTCCTGCTGCACCCTTAGAGATCATCTCATGAAAGATCCATTCACCAGAGCTCTGGTCATCATCAGAAGCCATGACAGAGAGCAAGAACCTGGCCGAGACAGAGCTCGATCTGGACTTAATCCTAACCTGAATGGGAGGAACTCTGAGATAATGCTTATGAAAGCTATGGAATCTCCCAGGGCTGGGAGAGGAGCCAGACAGATGATCCATCAGAAAATCTGTGCTTCCTTATTACCATCAACTGTGTCCAACCCTAGAGGCTGCAACAAAAACCCCCAAGGAAATCAGGGTCTTGTTGGGAAGAGAAGATGCATGTGTGTGAAACAGGGGACAGGATGAAGCTGTTTTGATTTAAGTAATAAATTGCATGGTTCATGGAGAACACAAGAACACCAAGTTCTAGGTTGTACTCTGCCACAATTTTACTGTGGGACCTAGGATTACCTCTCTGAGCCTCATCTCCCTCTTCTGAAAAATTAGGGAGTTGGATGAGATGGTCTCTAAATAGTATTGCAATGTCCACTTCACGGGAGTTCACTGACTCCCCACACCATGTGATTCACTCCTGCTACCTTCCTGCCAAATGTACCACCACCAACCACTCTCCCACCTACCCACCTCTGAGAACCATCATAAAATCAATACAGTCAGAACCTATCACGTGGTTAAAAGTCAAGAAATATTTATCAAGCACCTACTATGTGCCAGGCACTTTGCTAAGCACTGAGGACACAAAAAGAGGCAAAAAACGGTCCCTGCCCTCAAGGAGCTTACAGTCTAATGGGGGAGACAACATACAAACAAATATGTGCAAACAAGCAAATATGTACTGGATAAACAGGAAGGTACTAGAATTAAGAAGAGGGGAAGGGCTTCCTATAAAAGATGGGATTTTAGTTGGGACTTGAAGGGATCAAGGGAATATTGAGATGAGGAGAAAGTGTTCCAGCCATGGGGGGACAGTCAGAGCCAAGAAATGGAAGGTCTGGTTTGTAGAAGTGCCAGGAGGTCAGTGTCACTGGGTCAAAGAGTATATATTGGGGAGTAAGGAGAAGGAAGGCTGGGAAGGTAGGAGAGAGCTAGATAATAAAGAGCTTCGAATGCCAAGGAAAGGATTTTTTATTTGATTCTGGAGACAATAGGGAGCCACTGGAGTTTATTAGGTGGGGCAGGGGTGTGGAAATGACAGAATAACATGGCCAAACCCGTGCTTTAGGAAAATTTCATTGGTGACTGAATGGACAATAGATTGGAATGGGGAGAGACTTGAGGCAGATATACCATCTGTTCTCCACCCCCAGAAGCTATTGCAATAGTTCCGGCATGAGGTGACAAGGGCCTGTACCAAGGTGGGGGCCATGTTGGAGGAAGGGGGGGTTCATTTGAGAGATGCTACAAAGGTGAAATTGACAGGCCTTGACAAAAGATCTGATACAGCAGGGAGGTGTGAGAGATAATGAAGAATCCAGGATGACTCCTAGGTTTCCATACTGAGGGATTGGGAGGAGAATGTTGCCCTGGCAGTAACAGGAAAGTTAGGAGGAGTAGATGATTTGGGGGGAAAGACAATGAATTTAGTTTAGGACACATAGAGTTTAAGATGTCTCCTGGACATCCAGTTCAAGATGTCTGAAAGGCAGTTGGAAATGTGAAATTGGAGGCCAGTAGAGGGTTTGGAGCAAGAAAGGTAGATTTGGGAATCATCAGTAGAGAGATGATAATTCAATCCATGATGAGATCCCCCACCAAGAGAAGCAGTGTAGAGGAAGAAGAGAAGAGGGCCAAGGACAGAAACCTAGAGACACCCACAGTTAGTGGGTACGACCTGGATGAAGATCCTGCAAAGGAAACAAGAAAGGGTAGTCAGAGATGTAGGAGGAGAACCAGGAGAAACTGGTACCCTGAAAACCTAAAGGTGTGAGTTTCAAGAAGAGGATGATGAAGAGTGTTAAAGGCTGTCAAGGAGAGTGAGGATTCAGAAAGGGCCGTTGGATTTGGCAAGTAAGAGATCACTAGTAACCTTGTGGAGAGCAGTTTCAATGGAATTCAAATAATAGTCCCATTGCTTGAATTGGTACTGCATATCTCCATTGGGCTGGAACCAATTAACACATGTGTATTACTATTTGTTCCTGGAAAGGGTGTGACCAAGAGATGATTCTCTGGCTCCATTTACCACCCCATTAACTCCCAAACCCAAACTTCCTTCTCTGGCCAATGCTCCTCAACATGTGTACATGGGGTCTACCATTCTTCCAGTTTCCCAGGTCTGTAACTTTGGTATTATCCTCACTCTATGTATCTCTGTATGAGTATTACTGTAGGAGTAATTATTGCCAAATCTTGCCATTTCTCTGTCTTGTAACATCTCTCCAGGGAGGCCAGATGGTGCAGTGCACAGAATGCTGGACCTGGAGTCAGGAATCCAGCCTCAGACACTTCCTAGCTGTGTAACCCTGAGCAAATCACTTCGCCCTGTCAGCCTCGATTTCTTCATCTGTCAAATGAGCTGGAGAAGAAAAAGGAAAACCACTCAAGCAGCCTTGCCAAGAAAACCCCAAATGGGGTCATGGAAGGTCAGACACATCTGAAACAACTCGACCACAAAATCATTTCTCAAATGCAACCTCTTCTCTCTACTCTCATAGCTACCATCTTAGTCAGGTGATCATCAAGATGACTATAACTACCTCCTAAATGGTCTTCCAATCTCAAGTCTCTCCCTAGTCTATTCTTCCCAAATTTTCCTTAAGCATAGATCTGACCATGTTCCTCTCCAATAGATTGAATATAACTCCTCTCTTTGGATTTTAGAGTTCTTCATGACCTGACCCCAATTTCCCTTTCAAGCCTCATTGGATATCATCACCTGGCTCACACCTGCTATCAGCCAAAACGACCTTCTCTCTGTTCCTTATACAAAATATTCCATCTCCTCCTCCACGCCTTTGCACTGGCTATGCCCCCTCCCTGGAATTCACTCCTCCCTCACCTCCACCTTATAAAAGCTCTCTCTTCCTTCGAGACTTGGCTCAAGCACTAGCTTCTTTGTGAAGCATTTCCTGATCCCCACAGCTGCTGGTATCTTCTCTCCCAATTACCTTGTCACTAACTACTTTCCATATGCTTGTCATTACTCTCTTTTAAAGCTATTCTGAAGATACTTCCATCTGTTCTACTCGTTGGCCTTGATAGATTGTAACATGCTTGTGAGTATGGCTTGTTTCATTTATTGTCTTTATTTATTGTCACAGTGCCTGGCACAGAGTGGGTGCCTAATAAATGCCTGTCGATTGCTCATTACTTGGCTTTCATTCTTCTAGTCAGGCATGGGTCCCTGCAGAGGCCATAGTTCAGAGGGCTCTTCTTATCAGTACTGCACCTATCTCTCTGTCTATTATCTTCCCACTATCATCTTTAGCTCTGGATGAATTATTAATCTTAAAGCTAGATTATTAGGGGTGCAATTGCCAGCAATGATTAACTGTCTCCAGTTAATCCCTAATTCTCATGATTCCCTCAGCTTTGGCTCGGGGGTCCAGTGGGCACCCTGGATATGGCCAGGGATTTCTCAGCCAAATTCATGGGATGGTTTGTGTCTGTTCTCTGTGCATTTTGTATATATCTAAATATTTGTATGTTGTGTCTTCACTCTCCACTCCCATTAAAATGTAATCTCCTAGAGGGCAGGAACTATTTCTTCTCTGTCGTTGCCTCTCAGCACCAAGGACAGCGCCTGCCACGTGGGAGACACTGAATAAATACAGTGAATTGGTTGATTGCTTAGCTCTACGCCCTTAGGTAAGTTACTTCCCCGCTCTGGGTCTGCTTCCTCTTCTCTAAAATAAGGGAGCTGCCTTTAATGATCTCTGAGGTCCTTTCCGGCTCCCATGTCTTGTGATTCTGTGGTAGTTTCTGTCGGTTTTCTCATATGGAGAAATAATAAAGAGATCACAGGAAACCCAGGTTCAAATCCTGCCTTGGGCAATTCCAGCCATGTGATTGGAAGCTAGTCACATTACCTACTGGAGGCTCACTTTCCTCATCCTTAGAATGGGGATAATCACGTTTGCAATACTCATGTCACTGGATTATTGGGAGAGAAGAGCTTTGGCAGCCCTAGAGCCTGGCTCTAAAGAAAAGAGTTCTTTTCTAAATGTGCCTCTCTTCCTTCTTTTGCAGAGGTGGGGGACCATAGGTGTGGAACACTGAATATACTGTCAGACTAAGCTGGTTTATTGAATAGTATCAATGAACTGCTTTGTTTCTTTTTTCTCTTTCATTCTTTGTCATAAGGAATATCTTTCTGGGTAGGAGAGTCAGGAGAGATATATTTAATATATCCCTTACGTATACTTAATGTATTAAAGCTTCAAAGTGGGCCCGGAGGCAGAAAATGTGAGTCCAAATCCAGCCTCAGACACTTACTGTGTGGCCCTGGACAAGTCACCTCTGTGCACCTCAGTTTTCTTAACCGTAAATAATAACAAAATAACATTAGCACCTACCTCCCATGGTTGTCCTGAGGATCAAATGAGATGATATTTGTAAAATTAGCACATGACAGGGACTCAATAAGCGCTTTTATCCTTCCTACTTCCCTTAAGTCTTTAATAAATTAAAACTGCACTAAGACTTGAGTGCACCTTGGATTTGGAAATGAAGGTGATTAAAAATGAAAACTATCAAAAATCTCAATTAAAAACAAAATGGCAGACCTTAAATAGGGATGAGAGGTTGTGCTAGCTGGCCTTTGCCTTATTATGATTTTCTGAGGCTCAGAATGCTGGAGTCAGCCTTGATTCTTCCCTCTTCCTTGCCCCCACCAAGACCTTTCCTTCACTATGGCCTTCATATTCATCCCTGTTCATTGCCACTCCCACCCTCCCCCAAATCAGAGAGCTATTCCTATTTACCCGGCTTGTTTTGATAGCCTCTGAAATGAACCTCCTTGCTTCCATGTCTCTCCAATCCATCCTGAATTGACCAAATTTCAGAGTTGGAATGGACCTTAGAGGCACTTAATCCAACCCATACCTGAAAAGATTTTCCTTTACAATGCCCTTGTTGAGCAGTCATTCAGCCTCAGCTTGAAGACTTCCAAAGATGGAGAGCTCACTACCTCCCACTCTGTCCACTCTACTTTTGGACAGCTCTGGTAGTTAAGAAGTTTTATCTGATTTCAAGCCTAAATCTTCCTCTTTGCAACTTCCACCAATTATTTCTAGTCCAGCTTTCTGGATTCTGACAGAGAAGGTTGCACATCACTGTCTTTCACATACTTAAGTCAGATGTTATGGTACCCCTGAGTCTTGTTTTCTCTGGGCTTAAAATTCCCAAATCCTTTCATTGAACCTCTTATGCTATGACCTAGAGGCCTTTTATGAATCCTGTTCACCTCCCTCTGTCCTCTCACCAGCTTATCAACATCTTTCCTAAACTGCAACACCCAGAACGGAGCACGATCCTTCCACAGCGGTAGATTTAGGGCAGAGGATGATGGGACTGTCTCCTCTTTCACTTACTAGCAAATTCACTTTCCTGGCAGCTACATCACGCTACTGACTCAGACTGGATTTACTGTCCACTAAAGCTTCAGACTCTTTCCTGGATGAGCTGCTGCTGCACTCCTCCCATCTGGTCCTTGTATGGTAAATCTTTGGCACCCAAGGGTGAGACCTTTAACTCAGCAAGCATTTATTCAGGGACGATTTTGTTCCAGGCACTGTACGCTGTTCCCTTTTTCATTTTTTCATTCATATCTGACTCTCTGTGAATCCATTTGGACTTTTGGATTTTTCATGGCAAAGATATTGGAGCAGTTTGCCATTTCCTTCTTGAAATCATTTTACAGAGGAAGAAACTGAAACAAACAGAGTGAAGTGACTTGCCTAGGGTCATGCAACTAGGAAGTGTTTGAAGCCAGATTTGAACTCAGGGACATGAGTCTTTCTGATTCTAGGCCCAGTATCTTATCTACTGTGCCACCTACCAGCCCTCAATGTCTCCCTATGGCTCCTCAGCCTGGTGGAAATGAGTGCTAGATTAGAAGCCAGGATACCAGGATTCTAAGATTTGCTGTCCCTACCAATTAGTTGTGTTTCCGGGGATAAGTCACTTCCTCCCTCTGAACTGTTTCCTCTTCTGTAAAATGCAAGTGTTTGTAGCTTCAGAGCCAGAAGGAACTTTAGAGGGCATTGATGCCAACCCCCTTATTGTACCCATGAGGAAACTGAGGCCTGGAGTGGTTAAGTGAAATGTCCAAGGTTCCACAGTAAGAAATAAGTAAAAGAGGAAGAATTTGACCATATGATCTAGCAGAACTATTGCTAGACCAAAGTATCTCTAAAAACCATTCCATCCCTGCCATCCTGTGGTTTGAGAAAGCAGAGAGGGTAGAGGATGTCACTGGGACTCCTGGACAGCTGTATGCCACTTAACTGGAAACTTTCCCCATACAGCCAGGTATTTAAAGACACCCGTTTATGTCTGGGACGTGGCATGAAGGTCTTCGGGAGCCTAGGGGCTCTCCTCTCTTGGCTTTCAATATTGAGCACATAGAATTCAACAGTCCTTACTGGAGCATTATGGCTTTAGAACCCCTAACCCCCATGTCAGTTACATAAACCCTTCAGGACCCTGGCCAGCAGCACATCCTCATGGCTTGGTTTTTAGCTTAGACATTAGAGCTTCACTGGACTTTGGTGAACTCTCTTGAAGTATTAGATCATCTAGTTGAACCTCCTCGTTTTCTAGAGGAGGACATTGAAGGCCAGGGAGGCTTTACCCACAAGATCACAGTGGCAATAAATGACTAAGGTGGGAAGCAAGGACAGTTGTTCTGTGGCTTACAACATTCCTTCCCTCCCTGAATCTCCATGATTCTAGGAGTCTAACTTCCTGATCCCAAGACCTGGCTGCTGCCTCTTCTTGGATGTCCCTTTGAAGGCCAAATCAAGCACCACCCAGGATCCAGGCATCCAGCGTGCCTTCCATGATTCCTGGTAGTAAATAATGACCTCTGTCTGCCTCTGTTTTATCGACTGTAAAGTGGGGATAGTATAGCACCTACACTGAAGGGTTGCGGTGAGGATCAAATGAGATACTTGTAAAAGTGCTTAGCACTGTGCCTGGTATATAGTAGGTGCTACATAAATGCTCATTTCCTCCCTCATGTTTCAAACCAAGTGTTCAGACTCCAAATTCAGTGCTTTTTTCTCAACACTGTTGTGCTTATTTTATGCATGTATTCCCAAAGGTCGAGTGACTGGCTTAGGATTAGATAGTAAGTGTGAATCGGAACCCAGATCCCCTGGAAACAAGTCCAAGAGGCTTTACACATAACATGCTACCTTCCTCAGATTCTTCTTTCCCCCTTTTCCAGGCCAGATCCAAACCTAACCCTGACCTCGAGACCTAGGCTGATCCCCCCGCCCCAACTCCAGCTGCCACCCAAGTCCTGATCCGAGCTATTGACTAACCCTTGTCAGCTAGCTGTGGGTCCCAGTTCTCAGGGAAGAGAAGGCCTCTATGGCTGTCAGCTCTCCTCCAGTGGTTCATGCTGGGCTACACCTCTCCCTACCAACAAGGTCTGGGGCTTCCCCAAGTCCAAGAAGCATCCTAGTACTCCAATAAGTCCTGGGTACCCCCAAAGGGTCCAAACCAAATAAGCCCCCAGATTCAACCTAGAAGGACTTTCCTCACCCTGCCCAGAGAGGCCCTGGAGTCCAATTGATTTCAACAAATATTAACCAAGCTTCAGCTATGTACAGGATACTGTGAAGACCACAAAAACGACACAAGGCATGATCTCTGCCCCTTACTTCAATTGTGAGGAAAGTGCTTTGCAAACCTGAAAGCCCTACAGGGAGGTTAATTTTGGGGAGGGGTGACCAGATCTATGATTTAATTGGTGTAAGGAAACACTTGGTATGGAAATTCAACCTACCAATGTAGACAGATCACTGCTTTCTCTGGACCTTGATCTTAGAGAGTTGCCTGAGGCCCTGAGAGCTTAAATGAATGCACAACCAGTATGTGATGGAGGCAGGATTATAACCGTAGTCTTTCTGATTCCAAAAACAGCTCTCTACCCACTATGATGCGGGACAGATAGATGGATGGATGGATGGATGGATGGATGAATGGATGGAGGGATGGATGGATGGATGGAGGGATGGATGGAGGATGGGCAGATGGATGAATACATAAACGATACATAGATAGCTATGTACATAATTGTTATTATTGGTATTAATAATAGGGGACATAATAAATAAGTGGCAGAGTGGATAGAGCTCCAGACGTGGAATCAGGAAGACCTGAGGTAAAATGTGGCCACAGACACTTACTGTCTATGTGGCAAGTCACTGAGCAAGTCACTGGGCAAGTCACTTCACCCTGTTTGTCTCAGTTTTTTTTTTTGATAAAAAACTGATTGTTTTTGATTTTGATAAATTTTATGTATAATATAGTATTGTATAGTATAGTATATATAATATAGTATTGTATAGTATAGTACAATATATTTACTGCATATAATATAGTATAGTATATTATAATATAATATAAATTATATATAATATAGTGTGTAATACAGTATGCACTATATAATGTGTACTATATATGTATAACATAGTATAGTATATATAATATAGTATTGTATAGTATAATATATTTGCCCAGTGCCCAGTTTGTCTCAGTTTCCTCATCTGTAAAATGAGATGGAGAAGGAAATGGCAAACTATTCCAGTATCTTTGGCAAGAAAAAAAAAACCTCAAATGGGGTCACGAAGAGTCAGACATGACTGAAAAATGACTGAATTTATAACCCTTTGAGTATACTAAGGAAAGAGCATGTTTACCTTTATCCAATAAGTGGTGAGTGAAGCATGAAAGGATAACATCAGGCTTCTTTGTTGGGCAGAACAATTCCAGATCGGAGAACACTTGTCCAAAGCCTTGGGAGCCAGCCTCCCCCGCTGCACCCCCACCAGCACCCCCTCGTCTTTTGGTGTTATCATCCTCACCAATAATCCCCCAGGCTTCAGGCCCAGGGAGAAATCCGGTGGGATTGGGCCATTGTTGGGTAAAGGCCTTGGGCCTTTGGACCTGTGTGACATCATGTTGGGAGGCCCTAAGGACCCTGCTTCTCCCTCCCTTCTGGCTGACTCCCAGGGTACCGATCCCTGCTTTGCCTTTCTTGCTCCCAGCTGGACTGATAGAACAGGAGAAAAAATTCATATTCTGCCCCCTCCCCCCGCCTTAGCCTGCCCAGCTTTCTTTCTTCCAATCAGCCAGCATTAAACACCTAATATGGGCCAAGGGAAAACTGAAACTATCCCTGTCCTCAAGAAGCTTCCGTCATATTGGAAGACACAACACGCACACAGTTATGTTCACCTCAGCAGGTTGCCTTTTACTTATATCCCTGCTAGAGAGACATTATGTTATAGAGGAAAGTGTCCTGGATTTGTAACCAGAGGACCTGAGTTCGAGTCCCTGCTCTGTAACTTAATGGCTAGCTGGGTGACCTTTGGCAAGTCGTCCTTTCCTTGGGACTCAGTTTCTTCACCTATAAAGTGATGGGTTTGGATTTTATGATCTGCCTCTAAAGGCCCTCCTGTTCTAAATCTACACTCCCATGATCCCTCACTCCCATAAAGTTCCTGATGGTTCCCCTCTCCTTGATTCCCCACGCCAGTGCCACACTCAGGGGATCAGTGAAGAAGGTGCACTTGGTTACACATTCCTACAAACTCCTACATTGACCCTGTTTGTCTTTGTTTGTTCCCCTCTAGAAATCATTTGCTTGTAGGAAGCGAAGGTTAACATGAAAGGAAAATCTCTGGGAGGAAACGGCAGTGTGAAACACAGGGACCCCTCTGATGGATGGATAAACAGCAGGAGAGACAGAGACCAGCCCGCTCACACCCTCCGGCAGCCTCTAAGTGCTGATCAGGTGCCTGGGACAAGGTTTACCTTGGAATGTGCTTCACTGTTTAGCCGCAAGTCATGTTTTAAAGAGGATAAAGAAAATGGCACACATAAAAAAT
>CM053622.1:7809148-7827470 GCA_028646595.1 Phalanger gymnotis
AGGGGAGGAGATGGACATTCGATGAAATCAGAGACTTCCAAGCTTTCCTGATGAAAAAACCAGAGCTGAACAGAAAATTCAATCTTCAAATGCAAGACTCAAGAGAAGCATAAAAAGTTAAACAGGAAAGAAAAAACAAACATGTCATTCAGTAAGGTTCAATAGTTTATCTCTCTACATGGGAAGATGATACTGTAGCTCTGGAGAGGTGTATCTTTATTATGACATTTAGGAGTATTCATAGACAGAGGGTGCAGGTATAAGTTGACTTTGATGTGATGATAAAATCAATTAATTAAGGGTTGAAAATGGTTGTACTGGGAGAAGAGGAAAGGAGGAGGCGGAAAAGGGAAAATTACATCACATGAAGCAGTGTATAGACTTATTACAGTAGAGGGAAAGAAAGGAGGGAGGCGAGCATTGTTTGAACCTTATTCTCATCAGATTTGGCTCAAAGAAGGAATGGCATACACACTCAATTGGGTATAGAAATTTATCTTACCCTATAGGAGCACTTCTTGAACTGTGGGTCACGACCCCATATGGGGTCATGTAACTGAATGTAGAGACACAAAAAAAATTGGCAACAGTAAAAGGTTTCTGAATACACAACAACCAAATATTAATGAAAAATCAAATGTGCAATGAATCCAAGGTGGTTCTGGCAGTGCTTGCCCATGTTGCGTCACACAACTTCAGGGTAGTCTTGGTTCTTAACACATAACATGTGCACTTTGCACTGCACAACCACACAGTGCCAAAGAATGCTGCCCGAAACACCTTGGCTTGGGTTTGAGACTATTGTATGTTATGAATTGCAGTGTTCTTACTGTACATACGAAATAATTAAATGAATTTTGGTTTGGGATTGGGACATGATTTCCAACAATTTCTGGAATGGTCCTAAACATACTTCTGCCATTTTGTGCTACGTATTTATGAAGGCAGTGTTCTCAGTATTAATGATTGACAATTATAAAATCAAAATATCGATCAACTCTGAAAAATGTTGAAGATGCTCCGTGTTCTGAAGCATTGAATATTCTGCAGCATGATTTAATTCCTTACATAAATACTAACAAGCCCATCCATCTCATTAACATGCAAATCTGCAGGGGAAAGGGAGAAAGAAGAGAGAAAATCATAAATGGGGGCACAGGGAGGGTTGCAGTGTGAAGAGAAAGATATAGTAATCATAACTGTGAATGTGAATGACATTAACTCTCCCATAAAATGGAAGCCGATAGCAGAGTGGATTAAAAACCTACCTAATAACTTACTTAATAATCCTACAATATGTTGTTTAGAAGAAATACATTTGAAGCAGAGAGATACACACAGAGTAAAGGTAAAAGGCTGGAGAAGAATATGTCTTCTGGGATTTTTCCAACTTGGGCAACTCAGGTGGAGAAGGGAGGCATAAAGAGTGGCCCCTACTCTATCTGGATAGAAGAGGGAGGTCCCAGGAATTCCTTGTAATAGGCAGCCTCCTTCAAGGAGTGTTTGAAGTTATTGGTGAACTCACATGCAATCCATAGACACCAGCATGTACACATACATACAAAAAGACGTATGTTGCATACACACCTATGGCACACACAGACACACACACACAGAAAAAGGCACATCAACACACTAATATTCATGTACACAGGTGCTCCAAAATGTACATGCAAATACATACACACATTGACAATACACGTGTATATACACACATTTACAAATATAAATAAACAGGGAAAACCCTCACATGCAACATATATACTATATGTTAACAATAACGTATCTCTTCTGTCTTCTGGTGACTGAAATTCCTACTTAAAGGAATTCCTTTTGCTGGAAGTTCTGAGATCTAAAGAAATGTAAATGGCCCTGAAAGGGGTCACCCAGAAACCATTCTCTGTCACTGACATCTTACCTCGAATGGAATGAAAACAAGCTTGGCCAGCCCAGGATCAGAGAGAATTGGAAAGGACTTTAAGGGTCACCCAGTCCAACCCCTTCATTTTACAAAAATGGAAACTGAGGCACAGAGATGTCCAGAGATTTGGTTAGGGTCATACAAGTAGTAAATGGCCAGGCTGCTTTGGCGGACTCTTCAAAAAGGCAACATCACCTCTAATGGATACACACACATGCTATCATAATATACAGAGCCCCATACACACACACACACTTACTTGGGAGAGTGGATAGAAGGCACATCAGGAAGACATGAGGCCAAATCTAGTTTCAGGCACCCTCTGTGTGTGACCCTGAGCAGTCAATTAACCTCTCAGCCTCCGTTTCCTCATCTGTAAATTGGGTATAACAATAGTACCAAGGGTTGTTATGAGGATCAAATGAGATAAAAAGTATTATTGTTGTTTTTATTATAGCTTGTAAATCATACATGCAGCACACATGTGAGAGCCAAAGGTCATCAACTAAAGGAAAAGGAGCCAGGACTCGATAACACCAAACATCAGATAATCGAAAAAGCAATTCCTCTTAGCTTTGGAAGTAATCACCAGGCTTATCAATATAGCACCTGAGAGGCTATTGAGGGCAGTGAGAAGAATGCTGAATTTAGACATGAAGGACCTGGGCTCAAATTCCAGCTCTGCCCCTTTCCTTCCTATAGGGTAATAACTGGGAGAAGGCACTAGAAGTGGCAGAGGACCAGGAAAGGCTTCCTGTGCATGGTGGAATTTGAACCAAGTTTGGAAAGAAGCCAAGATATGGAGACAAGGAGGGAGAGAATTCCAAGGATGGAGTCAGAGCCAGTGAAAAGGCCAAGGTCAAGAGAGAGAGAGAGAGGAAGAGAAGGAGGAAGAGAGACAAAGAAGGAAGGAGGGAGACAGGGGAGGAAAGGAGGGAGAAGGAGAGGGGAGAGAGGGAGGGAGAGAGAGGGAGAGGGAGAGAGAGAGACAGAGAGAGAGAGAGAGAGAGAGAGAGAGAGAGAGAGAGAGAGAGAGAGAATGACAGAGACAAGGACAGGGAAAGGGACAGACAGAGAGAGAGCATATCCTGTCTAAGGAACAGCAAGAAGGTGAGTGTGAATGGTTGTAGGATACACAGAGGAGAGGTAAGTGTGAGTAGCCATATCACAAAAACAATAAAGGCCAAAAAAAGTGAGAAAATTATACTTCAATTTATTCTCAGAGTTCATCAATTCTCTCTCTGGAAGTGGACAGCATTTTTTCACCATTGTTGTTGTTCAGTCATTTCATTCATGTCCAAGTCTTCCTGACCCCATTCAGTTTTTCTTAGCAAAGAAACTGGAAAAGTTTGCCATTTCCTTCTCCAGCTCATTTTACAGATGAGACAACTGAAGCAAAGAGAAAGGCTAGAATTGAACTCTCAAAGAAGTGCCCTCTATCCACTGCAACATCTAGCTGCTCCATAAGTTGGAGAAGGAAATGGCAAACCACTCCAGTATCTTTGCCAAGAAAATCCCAAATGGGTTATGGAGACTTGGATGCAACTCAACAACAACAGTTTCCTAAATGTTTGAGAAATGAGGCCTTTATCAGAGAAATTTGCAGTAAAAACATTGATACTACATCATTGTCTATGTCACCTTTCTGCAAAATGTAGTTTTCCTGAGTATCTCTTTCAATCAGGTCTAATTTTGTTTTTGCTTTGTCTGAGATGACTGCTACCCCATGCTTTTTTTTACTTAAGGTGAAACATAATAGATTCTCCTCGAGCCCTTTATTTTAACTATGTGTCTTTCTGTTTCAGATGTCCCTTGTAAGGAACATATTGTTGGATTCTGGTTTCTAATTCATTCTGCTGTTGTCTTCCATCTTATGAGTGAGCTCCTCCCATTCACATTCACAGTTATGATTACTGTGTATTTCCCTTCATCTGTTTATCCTTCTCTCTCTTTTTACCCTGTCCCTCCTCTAAAGTCTGTTTTGCATCTGACTACTGCCTCCCTTAATCCACCCTCCCTTTTTTATCTTCCTCTCCCGTCTCATACCTCTTATCCCTTTCCCCTCTTATTTCCCTACTGGATAAGATAGATTTCTATACCCAACTGAATGTCTGTGTATGTGTGTGTGTGTGTGTGTGAGTGTATTTCTACAGACCTCCCTCTTTCAACCAATTCTCCTGAGAGTGAGGATCAAGCATTGCCCACCCATCCCCATTTTCCCCTTCATGATAAAAGGTCTTTCTAGCAAGCCTCTTTTAGGTGAGAAAATTTTCTCCATATCATCTCTCCCGTACCTCTTCTCCCGGTGCATCCCTCTTTCTCATGCCTTGTTTTTTTTGAGATCATTCCAACATAATCAACTCACACTCATACCTCTATCTCTGTAGACTCCTTGTAATTGCCCTAATAATGATAAAATTCTTAGGAATTACATGTGTCATCTTCCCATATATAAAGTTTAACTTTATTGAGTCCTTTCTTTCATGTTTACCTTTTTGTGTTTCCCTAGAGTCTTCTTATGAATGTCAAATTTCCTATTCAGTTCTGGTGTTTTCATCAGGAATGCTTGAAAGCCCTCAGTTTCTTTTAAATATCCATTTTCCCCTGAAGGATTATACTCGGTTTGTCGGGTAACTTATTGCTAGTTGTAATCCTAGCTCTTTTGTCCTCCACAATATCATATTACATGTCCCCCATTCCTTTACTGTGGAAGCTGTTAAATCTTGTGCGATCCTGCCTGTGGCTCCACAATATTTGAACTGCTTCTTTCTGATTGCTTGAAATATTTTCTCCTTGACCTGGAAGCTCTGGAATTTGGATATAGTATTTCTGCAAGTTTTCATTTTGAGATAGCTTTAAGGAGGTCATCAGTGGATTCTTTTTATTTCTATTTTACTCTCTGGATCTAAGATATTGAAGCAGTTTCCTTTATAATTTCTTGGAATATGATGTCTATGCTCTTGTTTTGATTGTGACTTTCAGATAGTCCAGTAATTTTTAAATTATTTCTCTTCGATCTATTTTCTAGGTCAATTGTTTTTCCAATGAGAATTTCACATTTTCTTCTCTTTTTTCATCTTTGACTCTTTTATTATTTCTTGATGTCTCACTTGCCCAAATCCAATTTTTAAGGAATTCTTTTCTTCAGCAATCTTTTGTATCTATTTTTCCATTTGACCAATTCTGCTTTTAAAGGAGTTCTTTTCTTCAGTGAATTTTTTTGCATCTTTCACCAATAGGCCAATTCTGTTTTTAAGGTAATATTTTCTTCAGTACTTTTGGTGCCTCTTTTACCTAGCTGTTCATTCTCTTTTCATAATTTTCTTGCATCACTCGCGTTTCTTTTCCCAAAGCTCTTCTAAGAATTCTTGTTGGGTTTGAGTTCAATTAGCATTTTTCTTTGAGGCTTTGCTTGTAGCTGTTTTTACATTGATATCTTTTTCTGTATGTCCTGGCCTTCTCAGTCACCATGGTAGCTTTTTATGGTCAAGTTCTTTTCTTTTTGTTGTTGTTTGCTCATTTTTTCAGCCTATTTCTTGACTTTGAACTTTTTGTCGGATTTGGGTTCTTTTCCCCTGGGAAGAACTGTGCAAGCTTCAGGCTTTTTCATGCTGCTATTTTCAGAGCTAGTTCTGGAGGTCTGCAAGTTTTAGGTGCTTCCAAGGGGAATGATCCTGGGAGATGTATAGTCACTGCTTTCCTTGTCCGCACTCTGATCTGTACCCAGGAAGGGCCCCTGCTCCCCTGCAGCCACAAATACTAGCATTCTTCTTGGCCCTAGAACTGTGATCAGGGCAACCGCTCCCTTGTGACCAACCACCAGTGTTCCTCTCTGCCCTGTAACTACTACCCAGAACTGCAAATGGGCAATAGAGTTGCCACTTGGCACCAGCTGCACCAGTGCCAGAAAAGGGTCCCCTGTAATCTCTTTCTGACCAGTTGTCCAACCTCCTTACCACTTCTGGGCTGAGAGCTTCCAAATCTACTGCTGCTGCCACCATAACTATTGTGGCCACCTCCAAGGCCTGCCATAGGCACTGCCTCCACATGTGCTTTGACCTACCTTTCACCTAGGTTTCACAGAACTGTCCTGCTGACCTCTTAAATCATCTTAGGCTGGAAAAATGTCTCACTCTAGCCTTTTGTTGGCTCTGCCACTCCAAACTTTGATTTCAGGTGTTATTTTAAAAGTTATTTGGAGGAAAATATTGGAAACGTTCAGCTGGGTTGCTGCCTTACTCCACCATCTTGGCTCCACCTCTGAATACCGTCTCTTAACTGAGGACCAGAGATTTAAATAATCAATTGGTCAAGTAGCACTTACTAAGTGTTCACTGGAGATACAAGGAAAGGTAAAAGACAGTCCCTGCTCTCCAGGAGTTCCTAGTCCAATGAAGAGACAATATGGGAAAATTTATATACATAGAAGATATACATGGGACAGGGTGGGAAGATAGCTTCAGAGAGAAGATGCTGGGGTTGGGGTAAGGAGGATGGAGGTGTGGAGTGAGATGAGTAGGGAAAGTATTGTGGTCATGAGAGACAATCAAAGTAGTGCCCTGGGTTCGAGAGATCTTGTGTCACCAATAAGGAACAGCAAATAGACCAGTGTGACTGTAGTATAGAATATGTGTTGGGGAGTATGGTATAAGAACACTGGAAAGGTAGGAAGGGACAAGATTATGAAGCACTTTGAACACTAAACAGAGAATTTGGAATTTGATCCTGGAGCTGACAGGGAGACACTGGAGTTTGCAGAATAGGGGAGTGAAATGGTCAGACCTGTGCTTTGAGAAAATCACTTTGGTAGCTGAATGGAGGATAGATTGGAGTGGGAAGAAATTGGAGGTGAGCAGACCCAGCAGCAGCCTATTGCAATAATCCAGGCATGAGGTGATGAGTGGCTTGCACCAGAGTGGTAGCAGTGTCAGAGGAGAGAGGGAGATGTATTCAAGAGATGCTACAAAGGTGACATGCCTTGACAACAGATTGGAATGTGGGAGGGAGGAGATAGTGAAAAATTCAAGATGACTCCTATTAACCGTGGGGACTGGAAAGATAGTGAAATTCTAGATAGTAATAGAGAAATTTGAGAACAAGAGAAGAGCTTGAAGGGAAAATACAATATGACATGTGAGTTTCAAATGCCTACAGAACGTCTAGCTCTGGATGTCTAAAAGGTCATTAGTAACACGTGTCTATAGCTCAGGAGAGAGGTTAGGGCTGGATCTATAGATCTGAGAATCACCGGCATAGAGATGATCGTTGGCCCCATGGGAACTGATGAGGACACAAAGGAAGATGGCATAGAGGGAAAAGAGAAGAAGACCTAGGATAAAACCTTTGGGGACACCAATTATTAGAGGTCATGACCTGAACAAAAACTCAGTAAAAGAGACTTAGGGGTAGTTAAATATGTGGGAGGAAAACCAGAAGAGAGTAAGGTCCTGCAAACCTAGAGAGAAGAAAATACCGAAGCCTACAGAGAAGTCAAGAAGGATGAGGACTGAAAAAAAAGGAAGAAAACAAGTATTTGTTAAGCTTGTATAGAAAAATGAGTTCAAGCATCTATGAATAAACACTGCAAACACAACAGGGTTGGCATGAGGATCAAATGGGATAATATTTATAAAAATAAAGTAATAAAAAATTTAAGTACTTTGCAAACATGAAAGTGATACATAAATGCTAGCTATTATTGTGACACTACATGCTTAATCTTGGGCAAGTCAAGACCTCTTGGATCCTCAGCTCCAAAAATCCTGGACCAAGAAATAACACTGAAGAAGGGGCAGAGGAGGGGAATGAAACCCAATGGAATCCTAACTGAACTTCTCTCTCAAGCACATCCCCCTCTCCCACCTTTATTCCTCTCCGGGTCTCTGGGCAAGATCCCACACTTCCTTTCCCCTGTATCTCACTTCCTTTCTAAACATGTACACTAAAGAGAAGTGACTGGAGCTTTGTGCAAGGTCCAAAAAGAAGGCCAGCCTTTCTCCTCTTGACTTTATTTCAGATATGAGCTGGTAAAAAAAAGCTGTTACCTGAGCTTCAGGCCTCCTGACTTTGAAGCTTGGGAGAGGGTATAGACAGTTAACTGTTCAAATAAACAACAAGCAGCTGAAATGGGACATACTCACTGGCCACCACATCAGGTCCCTGCCAGCCAGGAAGAAGCCTCTCACTGTCCCTCAATTGGTCTTCAGCATGGCCTGGGTAGAAAAGAGCAAAAAGGACACAAGATGTAAGAGCTGAAGACACAACAGGATCAGTCTTAAGGGAAGGATTCTACGAGACAGAGGTAATTCGGAAGGGCCTTGTAGGTGTGGGGTGCAGGCTATGCAAAGTCATGGAGATAAGAAATGGAGTCTAGTGAACAGAGAAGAGCAAATGGGCCAATTTGACTTAATGGGACAGTGCATGATGAGAAATGATGTGGAATAAACCTAGAAAGAGAAGCTGGAGCCTGGTTGTTAAAGGCTTTAAATGCCAAATAGATGAGTTTTTCTTTCATCCTAGAGGCTACAGGGAGCCATGGGAGCTTCTTGAGCAGGAGAATAACATGATCAGATCTGTGCTTTAGCCGTATCGATTCAGCAGCCAGAAGGATGAAGAGTGGAAAGGAGAGAGACTGAAAACAGAGAGACCCGGTGAGATGCTATGGCAATAGGAAAGGAGAAAAGTTGTGAAGGATCACACTAGAGCGAAGGGAAGAGGATGAATGTGAGAGGAGAACCAGTAGAGAAGGAGCTCATAGAGCTTCTCTTTTCTAGGTAATATATGAGATGACATCATTCACTGACAGGTTTGAGTAGGAAAAGGGGGGAAATATGAGAGGATCAAGGAGAGGAGAGGTTTGGAAGAGTGGCCGTGGAGAGAGAGAGAAAGAGAGAGAGAGAGAGAGAGAGAGAGAGAGAGAGAGAGAGAGAGAGAGAGAGAGAGAGAGAGAGAGAGAGAGAGAGAGAGAAATTCAACTAGGGAGGACTAAAAGGATTGCTTAGTTGTGTGAGAGTCTCGTGTAAGTTAGAGAATGTGAATTATAGAGGACTAAGCTAGTTCAGTTGTATGATTTTCTTCAGCTCTGTTAAGCAGCTGGTGTGTACGGATATAGGAGGTGGATGGTGGGTATTTGGTGAGGCACGAACATTGACAGGACGAGGGAGCAAGGGATTTGAGAGCATCAGGCTGACCAACCATGATATCGAGAATTTAAAGGGAGGAAAGGAAAGCCAGAAAAGGAGCGATGGGCAGAGGACCTAGATATAGTGGAGAGGATGAAGAATAGATTTTGAAGAAGAGAGGGACAAAGAGAGAGATGCTTATAGGAAGCGATGGTCTCACACAGAGGAATTTCAGAATTCTCCATCTTGAAACTAGAACACCCATGTAATCACAATGGTGTGATCATGACTGCATGATTTTGGCCTGGACAGTCTGGTCACCAGCCTTCTCTACTCCCATGACCTGCTCCTCCACTCCACACGAGGTTGTCAGAATATCATAGACTACGGCTTGGAACAGAGCTTAGAGATCTGTAAAACTAAACCCCCTCTCTCATTGTACAAATCAGGAAGCAGAGGCTGAGGGAAGGTTACATCAAGTGAGTCATAGAAGGTGAGCTTGTTCCCACAGTGTGAAGAGCTGCCTTGGGAGGCAGTGGGGGCTGTATCCTTGGAGATCTTCACAAAGATTCTGGATTACCACTTGTTCAGCATGTTTGAGACCAGGCTTTTGTGGAACTCCAGCTTGGAGGGTCTGTCTCTGAGATCCCCCTTGAATGTACACACCCAACATGGGAGTCACAGAACCTCAGAGTCAGAAGGAACAACCAGAAGTCATTTAGTACTATTCTTGGTTGACCAAGGCATCTGAGGAATGGTCATCCAGCTTTTGCTTCTAAATCTCCAGGAGGGGAAGCCCATTACTTCCCAACACAGCCCAGTCCCCTCTGGAACAGCTAGAACTTTTAGGAAGTTTCTGTTTCAATCTGATATTTGCCCCTTTGTCATTTCTCCTCCCCCACCCCCATCACTCCTGGTTCTCCCCTCTGGGACCAAGAAAGAAGTATAACGAACCAGGTTTGAACAGATCTTCCTGACTCAAATTTCTTAGTTCAAGCAGAATCCTCAAAATTTAGAAGAAGAAATACTCAAGAGTGCTAGCCCTGGAGCCAGGAAGAGGCATCTTCCTAAGTTCAAATCTGGTCTCAGACACTTTCTAGCTTGTCCTGCTTGCCTCAGTTCACCTGTAAAATGAGCTGGAGAAGGAAATGGCAAACCACTCCAGTATCTTTTCCAAGAAAATCCCTAATGGGGGCATGAAGAGTCAGACAGGAACTGAAAAATGACTTTGCCTGACTCCAGTCCCACCACCAAGCTACCCTACAACCACAGCAATAATATAAAGGGGAAGAAGAAAAAAGAAACTGGATATAATGTAATTATAATGACAAAGCTTTGTCCCCCAAATGAGAAGATGCACCACCTTCTATTCTTTGCAGGGATAGAGGGCTATGAAGGTAGGTGGCATAGCACTAGACCTGTAGTCAGGGAGATCTGAGTTCAAACCTTACCTCAGACATTTACTAGCTGTGTGACCTTGGGCAAGTCACTTGACCTCTCTTAACCTCAGTTTTCCCACCTGAAAAATGGGGATAAATAATAGCACCTACTTCCCAGGGTTGTTGTGAAGATGAAATGGGATAATCGTAAAGTGCTATGCAAATCTTTTAGTACTACAGAAATGCCAGGTGGTGTTGTTGTTATGCCAACAAACTCAGGGGATGTGATGATTGATGATACAGAGCTGCCTTTTGTTATTTTCTTTCTTTTGTGGTCTTTGTTACAAGGAATGGATGACTAAATAGGGAAGAAGAGAGGGATCTATTTGGACTCTAAGATGATGGAAAGACAAAAGATACCATTCCATATGGCTTTATTTTTGAATGATTTAAATTTTATTGCTATCTTCTGCTTTTCATCACTTTCCTTCCCAAAGCTATTAATACAAATTATTGTTTTAGAAAGAATTCTGCTCCTTGGCCTCAGAGGGCAGAAACAAGAGCATTGGGTGGGTTATGGCAAGGCAGATTTAGACTCGATGTCAGGAGAACTTCTGCAGAATCAGAGATGTTCTGTGGGCTCTGGTGGGTTGCTCTTAATGGAGGACCCCAAGCCAAGTGGTGCTGAACATTCTTCCTGGATGCTATACACAGAAGGGATGGCCTCATTCACTTGGGAGACCCTTTGCAGCACTGAGATGCTTGAAGCCTGTGATTGACTTCTGAGACAAAGGTGATGAGCATTCCCATTAGTCAACTGCCCCGAGGGTGAGTTTCCCACAGGGAGTACTGCTCTTCCCCATCATCTCTGTCCTCACCATAGCTCCCCAGCTTTCTGATCTCAGCATGTTGCTGGGCCTAGCTGCCTTCTGTGAAAGTCTGAATCAGTGCAGTGAGACTGCAGCCCACCTCACTTCCTGCCCCAGAACCATGGAGCCAAGCAAAGGAAAGCCTGGCCAAACTGCATGGTAATTAATATTGCTTGTGAGAGTGAGAGGACCTCTAAATTTTGCAAGGCCAGGGACACAGTGACCAATGCTGTAGGAAGAGCACTGAGCTGGGGCTCAGGAGCCATTGGCTCTAGTCTCTCTAGTAACCACTTGTGTGACCTTGGGCAAGTCCCCTCCCCACTCTTAGTGTAGTTTTCACTTTGCTTAATGGCAAAACGAGGCTGGAGTGGATCATTCCCCCTCCCCCCGCCCCTTCCAGCTGACATACTCTCTTCCAAGATCCCTCCAAGCACTGACATTCCTTGTCCTAAGGATAGTCCAAGTTCTGAAATTCCCTTTTCTAAGGCCCCTTCCAGCCCCAACATTCCTTGTTCTAAGAGCCCTCCCAGTCCTGATGTTCCCTGTTCTAAAGCCCCTCCCAGTTCTGACAGTCTTTTTTCTCAGGCTCCCCTGAGCTCTGACATTTTAGGTTTTCAGGCCCTCCCAGCTCTGACCTTCTGTGTTCTAAGACCCCTCCCAGTCTTGACATTCTCTATTCTAAGGACCCTCCTGGCTCTGACATTCCCTGTCCTAAGGATCCTTCAAGTTCTGAAATTCTTTGTTCTTAGAATCTTCCTGGTTCTTACATTCTGTGTCATAAGTTGGGGCAGAAGATCCTCTGGGACACAGGACCTATGAGCAATCCCCAGACTCAGGGACTGCTGGCAACATTCTCTTTTCATGTAGACCTTGAGCCCTGCGTGAGTTCTCCATATGGTGGTCAGAAGAAGTGATACAAGGACACTCTCAAGCTCTCTCTCAAGAACTTTTGAATTGATTGTGTGACATGGGAGACACTGGCACAGGATTGCTCAGCATGGCATGCCCACATCAGAGAAGGTGCTGTGCTCTATGAGCAAAGCAGAATTGAAACAGCTCAAAGGAAACACAGGATGTGCAAGTTTGGAGTATCCACCCCAAATGTTCACACAGAGTATTTGTGCCCGACGTGTGGTAGAGCATTCCGAGCTGATCAGCTACAGTCAGACACATTGAATCTTGACTCAAGCATAGTGATGTCATTTGGGCCCTCTTTGAGAATGAAGGACAACAACCAACCAACCAGACGTTGAGCCCACCTCCCTATGGCCTTGGTTGGGAGACAGCTATTCATCACTAGCCCTGAAGTCAAGAAGTCCTAAATCTCACTTGGTCTCAGACACTTCCTTGCCCATCAGACATCCCCTTGTCCAGAAACTCTGAGATCTGCGAAGAGCCTCTCTATTCTTCAAGGTTCAGTTCTAATCTCACCTCTTCCGAGAAAATGCCCTGAATTCTGCTGAAAGTGATCCCTTTGGGGAGATAAGGCTTATTGCTCTGCTCGAGCTTTGGACTCCTTCGATATTCTAATGTGTTTTGTGTTTATTTGTGTACCTGCCTTCTATCTTTTATTGCACTCTAAAGTCCAGGAGACCAAACACCGTATCTAAGTCACCTCTGTACCTGCTGAATCTGAGCCCATCAGTCAGCATGCTCTCATGAATGACAGCTAGGTGTGCACGGAGTGTTAGATCTGAATCAAGAAGACCGAAGTTCAAATTCAATCTCATACACTCACAAAGTGGGGGTCAGGCTGTTAAATGTTCAGTGTGAGCATTTACGTCTCAGAAATTGGCAAACGCTACAAGTCAAGGCTAGATTTATTGTATTCTGGATTATCTAGACTTGAGAAAATCATGTAAAAATGTTAAGAATGGATATTAAACTTAAAAGTGTATCATAATCAAGTTTTTTTCAGAGAGCCAGTTGTTAAACATTTACGAGCCTATCCCTGTCTTCACGTCACCCTAGGCATATTAACTAACATCAATCAGCCTCAGCTTTATCATCTTTAAGAGGGGGATAATAAGGGAACTTCCCTCAAAAAGCTGTTGTGAGAAGACTAAAATAATGTTAAAGTGCTTCGCAAACCTCAAAGTGCTATATAAATGTTAGCTGCTGCTTCTATGACTTCTATGACGATTATGACTACGACGACAATGACAATGATGACGACAATGACAACTACTACTACTGGAAAATTCTATCAAAATTTGCTTGCCTGGAGAAGTTTATCAGTATTATATGTCAATTTCATGATGCCGTGCTTACCTGAGTTCTGGACAATAGATGATGTTCTTGTGTTTTCCCAGTCATCAGTGGAGTGAAGCAAGGTTGTGTGTTTGCTCCCATGCTTTTTAGTGTGATGTTTTCAGCAATGTTGTCAGATGCCTTCAGTGACAATGAACACAGCACCAAAGTCAGCTACCACACTGATGGTAAATTCTTCAATTTGAAAAGGCTAGAAGCCAAGACTTAAGTAGAAGGAGAACTGGTACACGATTTTTTGTTTGCATGTGGTTATACATTCAGTGCAGCCTCTGAGGCTGAAATGCAACAAAGTATGGATCGATTCTCTGCTGCTTGTGCTAATTTGGACCGAACAATTAACAGCAAGAAAACACAGGTTCTCCACCAGCCAGCATCATGCATGGAATCATCAGTTACATCAAACAGAGAAATTTTGAATACTATGGATAAGTTCACTTACCTTGGCAGTATACTTTCCAAGGATGTCCACATAGATGATGTGGTTAAACTACTTGAGTTTTGGGAGGCTCCAAAGGAAAGTATAGGAGAGAAGAGGATTAGACTGCCTGCCAAACTGATGGTCTACAGAGCCATGGAACCACAGTTAGGATGACACAAGACTATGCTGCAACCATTTAAATGAGAGAAAATGTTGGAATATGGTATTCCAAAAGGCAAAAGATGAATGTTCATAGCTGAACTGCAAATATTTGTTAAGCATTTATTCTGTTCCAGGCACTGTTCTGAGTCCTGAAGATACAAACAGAAGCAAGATATAAAATACAAAAAGACGGTCTCAGTCCTCAAAGAGCTTAGATGAAAGGGAGCTTAAGGGATTAGGAAGGAAGGTTCAGACAAAGGGGTATGGTGTTTAAGTTTGGGAGAGCCATAGTTAGGGGTAAGGGAAATGAGGCATGGGTGACCTGGGCTTGTCCTCAAAATGGAAACTACAGAAGCAATTCACCATTAAAAAAGGGAAGGTTGTGATGGTGGAGATAAATTCCAGGATCCCAAGAGCTGAGAGAAGGTCCAAGGTCAGAAGGCAGTCATTCCAAATCAAGGCAGCAAAGTCCAAGAGAGTCAATATAACCAATAATAACTTGACCTGAAAACTAAGGCTAAGCTATAGGAGTAGAAATGAACCTTTAAAAATGTAAAGAACTTTCAAACATCTCTGATGGAAAGACCAAAGCTAAGTAGAAATTTTAAAATGCAAACACAGGAGTCCCGAGAAACCTAGAAAGGTAAATATATTTAAGCAATTGGAAGGCAGTAAGTGATGATGAAGTAATTACCTTCTATTGGGGAAGAAGATATAAGTGTCCCCTCGGGACCTAACTATTTCCAATGGCTATGGAAGGAGTAAAAAAAAAAAGACAGAGATGGGGCCTAAATGTTGTTTTGTTCTATTTTATTGATTTGGATAAGAGAGAAAAGGAAGGGAAAGAAAGGAACAAAGGAGGCAGAAGAGAGAGGAATTTACTGGTTCTCATATCTAGAGTGTGCCAGATGAGGAGTATACAAACATGAACCTCATTCTCCCATTAACCAGTTGAGTGAGGATTGAACATACATATATACATACATACACACACTCACTCAAAGAGCTCTGAGTAGAAACACATTAAATTCAACAGGAAAATAGACAAGAACGAGGAGAGAGGAGAGGGGAAGAAAGAGAGGTTTAAGAGGAAGGGAATAAGCAAAATGAACTCTAGCTACGGTCATGAAATAACAAAGGAGTAATATTAAAAGGATATTTAAGAACAGGTCAGAACCAGTAATCTGGACCCGGGCTAGGTGAAGAAAGAAGGAACAGGAGGTATAAGATCAGACCACTGCAATTAGTAATGTTGATTTCATTTCCTTTTTTTCATTATGTTCTTTCCTTTTGTAAAGACAAGGCAAAGGGCAAAGAGAGGAAAAATTATAAAAGGATACGATGGAGTGAAAAATAACTAATAATCTTAACCACGGGTGTGAAAGGTATAAACTCCCCTCAGAATGGAGGAGAATAGCAGAAATGACTTGAAAGCAGAAGCCAACAACTTTTTTTACAAGAAACACTCATCTCAGATAAGGCAACAATAAAATAAATGTGGTTAAAAGACATTAGAAGGGCTTTATATATTTGCTTAATGTCAAGTTTCTTGGGTCACCATGTCTAAAAAAAAGTCATCACCAAGTGTTAGCTCAGTATTAATGGTCCTTACTATAGGTATCCAGATTGATCCTTGGAAAATAGACCCAATCCCTTTGCAAGTCCATACTCTAAGTTTTTCCAGTAATACCTTCCAGAGTTTATATTCACTAATACAGAACCTAAACTCACTTCTACACCATGATAGTTCATCAGCATAGGACTAAGTATTTAAAGCAAAAGCTAATCAAACTACAGGAAAAAATGGACCACAAAACTATAATAGTTGTGAACCTCAATGTTGCCCCTTCAGACCTAGACAAATCTAACAAAAAGATATGCACCAAAGAAGAAATTGTATAGAATTTTAGACATGTTAGATATGATAGAAGTTGGTTGATTACTGAATGGTAATAAAAAGAATTATACAATTTCTGAAGTTTACATGGTACCTTTAAAAATGACTACAAAGGATTCCAACTTAAATACAGGCTAAATAATATAACCTTAAAGAATATGTTGGCCAAAGAGTGATTCATAGAAATGACAAATAATTTTATTGAAGAAAATTACAACATTGAGACAACCAACCAAAACTTTTGGGGTGGAGCTAAAACAGTTGTTAGGGGAAATTTTATTTCTATAAATACTTTTATCAACAAAAAGAGAAAGAACAAATTAGTGATTTGAGATACCTAGAGAAGTGGTAGGTTCCTCCTCCTTCAGGGGCTTCATTTGTCAAATATGGTATAGTGGTGATTCCATTCATGTATAGGTTGGACTAGATAATCCTTCCCACTCTCAAAAAACTCTAAAAAAAAAAACTAAGAATAGCAACAAATCAAAAAATTCCAACTACACATGAAAATAGAAATCTCTTCCTCCTTTCCTCCCTCCCTCTTCACCACAAGGGCAATAGTCAAAATAGAATTCCTTTACAAGAGCTGAGCTTTTTCTCCACAGCTGCCTCTTTTCTCAACTTTAAGAGATTACTCCTTCAAATGCCAGAGATGATTCCTTTAGTGATTGGCTGTGAAGCTAGATAACTAGTTTTTAAAGGCCAACAGAAGTATAACTGATCCTTCATCAGTTAATGACTAGGTTACTTATAGTTCCATCAAACTGCTGGGTAAACTCCTAAATGGAGCAATGGTGCATAAATATTTTTCATGCTTTCTTAAAACCTGTTAATGAGCCATTTTCTGTTTCATATCCTTTGCTACTGCTTTTTGTCCTTTGTTCTGAAAGAGAACCATGACCTCAGGGAGGTGATGCCATGACATGAAAGTGAATTGAATTTAAGTGAGGGAGGGCTGTGCAAAGTCACCAGTCTTACTTTCACCTCCAGAGCCATCTGAGTCCAGTGGCCAGATATAGATCAGAACAACTGGAGATGACCCAGAATGCAGTGGAGAATCTTGGCCTTTTCAAGCTAAGGTCTTTAAAAAGGTCTCAGTTTGACTGAGGTAAGGCCTATTCAGTGATTCATACCTTTTATCATCTGAAAATAGACCATTCAGGTTATGCCATTCAGGGTCTCACATCCTTTCTATGGTATGAAATAATACACTCAAACTCTGAAAGATCCATGCCTTTTACAAGTTGAAAATGTGACAGACCCAAGTCTGAAAGGGGAGTACCCTTTACACAGTACATATGTGACTGTTACCTGATCTTTACATCTTGTAATTTCATCAATTGATAGGGGCAGGGACCCTCAATTAATGAAGGCTCCCTTCATAACTTCTGACCCCAATCTGATAAGTAATTTCAGAATTCTTAAACAGTGAAATTGATCACTCATAGGTGTGAATGAGATCAAGGTGGTCGTCATCTCTATATAGAGAGTGGAGGAATAAAGTTGGTCATGGGTGCTGAGTAGATTAAGGAACCGGAAGGTCAGAGTATTGCTGTTCCTGGTGCTATTTAATGATGTTATCTGTGACTTTGGTTATGCAAAGGTGGGAATGATGTACTCAACAACAGTGTCAGAAGGCAAAATTATTCCAAAAGACTAGAACGTTAGGTTAAATCTTGTAAAATTTATCTATATTCAATCTAAATAGGGAGTCCAGCAATGAAGAAAAGGCAGCAGGATCAAAAATTAACTTCACAAGTAACAGACAAGGGAGATATGATTAGACAAGAGTTTTTAGGAAACAAAAGATCGGGGGAATTGGGAAGCCCAGGGAAGGAACAGTTAATGGACTACAAGCCCAGTAGGAGGAGGTAGTTAATAAGACAACCAAAAAACTGAGAGATTGGGCTGCCTTTGGATGTCGAAGTGTCCAGAACCAGGAAGGTAGTGGTCCTGCTGGGCTCCGCCCTGGGCAGGCCACATCGGGTTAGGGGTATGCTCAGTCCTGGGTCCCTTATTTTAGGAAAACATTGATAAGCTGGTAATGTTTGGGGTAGGACAACCAGGCACCGATGGTGGAAATGGAGATATTTAACCCATAGAAGAGAAGACTTAGAAGGGACATTGTGATAATTTAAAATTTTAAATCTTTAAATACCAACCAGTCTTATTAAGTGATGAAGTCACAGAGTCATACATAGAAAAAGAGCTGGAAGGGACCTCAGAAGCTATCTAGCCCAACTCTGTCTCTCTCTCTCTCTCTCTCTCTCTCTCTCTCTCTCTC
>CM053622.1:7827970-7853603 GCA_028646595.1 Phalanger gymnotis
AAACACTTTTGAAAAGGGACAGGGTCAAGGGAGAAAATTCAATAAAGGGAGATAGGTTAGGAAGGAGCAAAACATAGTCTTTCACAACATGAGTATTGTGGAAGGGTTTTACATAATGATACACATGTGGCCTATGTTGAATTGCTTGCCTTCTTAGGGAGGGTGGGTGGGGAGGGAAGAGGGGAGAGAATTTGGAACTCAAAGTTTTAAAAACAGACATTCAAAAACAAACAAAAAAAAGTTTTTGCATGCAACTAGAAAATAAGATACACAAGCAATGGGGCGGAGAAATTTATCTTGCCCTACAAGAGAAGAAGGGAAAAGGGGATGGGAGGGAAGTGGGGTGACAGAAGGGAGGGCTGACTGGGGAATGGCTCAACCAGAATATATGCCATCTTAGAGTGTATGGGAGGGTAGAAATGAGGAGAAAATTCATGATTCAAACTCCTATGAAAATCAATGCTGAAAACTAAATATATTAAATAAATTAAATATATTAAATAAATTAAATAATAATAATAAAAATTGTTTTCACATGCAGCAAGGAAATAAGATATACAAGCAATGGAGTATAGAAATCTATCTTGCCCTACAGGAAAATAGAAGGGAAAGGGATAAGAGAAAGGGTATGATAGGAGAGAGGGCAAATTGGGGGAAGAGGTAATCAGAATGCATGCCATCTTAGAGTGGAGGAGGGGAGAGATGGGAAGAAAAATTGGAACTTAAAATATTGTGGAAATGAATGTTGAAAACTAAAAGTAAATTAATTAATAGAAAAAATGGTCATTCCTTTCACCTTCTCTCATCTTCAAGCAAAAGCAGGATAACCATCTGGAGGTGTGTTAGAAAAGGGATTCTAGGTCAACGGCAGTTAGGACTACATAGCCTGTGACACCTCTTCCCACACAGAGATTCTCTATCTCCTGAGGAAGCCCTCTGCCTAGTACAGATGTTATCTTAGAGACGTTAGGAGTCACTGCTGCCACCTGCTGGGTATTATAAGTATTTACTCTTTTGGTGCCTATCGTTCATAACTTTAGTGTATTTTTTTATCTCCATAAATAGTGGGTAGTGTTTACAGTACTCTAGAAGAATGACCTATGACAGAACTATGTCGTGTGGCTCAATTTCTAGTTTTTCATGGTTTTAGTTCATGTAAACATGCTTCTTGATCTGTAGAGAACAGATGTATAAAATGATAAATAGATGTTTGTGAAATAGGCTATTTTTGTTAATTGCATTAGGAAATTTTCACCATTCCCTGTTTTTTCCTTACCTTTTAGATCCCAATGTTCCACAAACATAGCATATGTAGTAGTGTTATTTTTTTAAATTACTGTTTCAACAATCCAGCTAGCAGCTGTTGTGGGGGTGAAGACCAACACAAGCCCAACAACAAGCACGCTACCAGCATGCTGCAAAAGCCCAGGTTCTTTTGATCTGCTTTAGTAAGGAAAGCAACGTTAAGGGGTTAACAAGCTTGCTTTAATTCAGCACACAAATACCATTCGCTTAGTTCAGGGGAAAAAGCCAGCACCCTGAACTTCAGAGCAAATACAAACAAATTACAAACAGTGAAAGACAGACCAAATACAATTCATAGTTACCAACATCTAGGTTCAGCCGGGGAGCTCATAACAAGGGCTGGCCCAGAGTCACGCGTGCCACCAAGGCTGTGTGTAAGAACTCCAAAACAGAGAAAGCCAACCCCCAGTTTTATATCTTTTTCAGGGTCAAGGGTGAGTCACACATGCGACTCACCCACATGACCTAAAATAGTCACAAAGAGGTGACTTAAACTCACGTGGTCTAAAAGCCTTTGCTGTCCCAGACACGTCACTCAAACTCATGTATAAACTAGGCTCTCCCCTGAGGCAAGAGGTCACCAAGGACTCTCAATCTAATCAAGGAAACAAAGGCCAAACTCTTCAAGGGCACTTGGTTGAAGTGAGCGCTAAGAGCCCATTTTGTTTACCAACACAGTTACATTCTTCTAAGTCCTTGGCCTCCCCTTGATTTTCTCTGAAGTATATTTACATTTCTTCAAGATTTCAACGTATGTCTTTAGTCTCTCCTTACCCACTGTTTACCTTACCTCTCAGCTGCCTACAAATATACACAAATCTTGCTCATTCTTTTTAAAAAAGACCTTCCCTTGATCCTTGCATCTCTTCAAGTTATTGTCCAAATATCACTCCTCTCTTACATAACTAAACTCCTAGAAAAAGCTGTCTACAGTCTGTGCCTCAGTCTCCTCATCTCTTACTTTTCAGCATCTTGCATTCCAGCTCCTGACCCCACCACTACACTGAATTGCTCTCACTAACGTTGTCAATAATTTCTCAGTTGCGAAATCCAGTGTTCTTTCCTCAGCCCTCAATCTTTTTGAACTCTGCAGTGTTTGACACAGTTAACCACTTCCTTCTTCCCTTGGTTTCTGTAATCCTTCTTTCTCTTGGTCCTCTTCCTCCCTGCTCGAGTGCTCCTTCAAAGTCTCCTTTATCATCATTCCTATCCTTCCTCCAAAGAACCCCAAGGCTCTATCCCTTAGACCTGCCTCAATTTCTGGCTCCAGCTTCTTCTCTCTTTGTGTGTCTCTGTGTCTTTGTGTGTCTCTCTCTGTTTGTTTCTCTTTTACTCTGTGTGTGTGCCTGTCTTTCATGATTCTTTGTCTGTGTGTCCTTGATGAGGTGTCTGTGCTTGGACCCTGAATCCTAGCAGCCTCTGCTTGGGTGCCTGTGCCTGAACCCCAATTGCAAAATACATCCAGTTCTCATAAACACATCTTGTTCCCAAAACATTCTATCCCAGGCTGTCTCTCTCTAGCTAAAGGGCAGCATGACCCAACTTATCCCTGCTTCTTCCTTCATAAGCAGCTATGTGCAACTATAGATTGAATTCTGGATGCTGATAACTGACTGAACCATATTTACCATTCACTGACCTTTCCGACATGTATCTTAGAGATAGTATTTTGCCTAACAAGACCCTAGATAAGAAACTATATAGAGATTCTCCTTTACCCCAACTGCGACTGAACTTAGTGACGTTTCAGAGTAAAGACCACACCCCCCAGTAACCCCGCTGTGGGCTATTTCCTAGAGAACTCTGGGTAATAGCCTCTGCAGTAGATACTAAATGTGCATGTCCCTTTAAGAACCAACTACTCCTTGAACACACCCTAAACCACTCCCTAACCCCACCCCCAAACCTCAAACTGGCATGTTTTGCCTTTTAACCCTTTATAAAAATTCCCCCTGCACCCCTCTAGGGTTGCAGGTTCCCTAAGAAACTTTACCCGCTTTTAAGCATGAAAATAAACTTTTGCAAACTTGACTTAAAGATTGCTTGGGTCCAAGAATTCATTCCAGGTGACTTCCTCCTGGGAACTTTGGTTTGGGATTCCTGAATCCCTGGGTTTTTCCCCCCAATATCCCTCTCTATCCGTATCTATGCAAATGGCTTCCAAATCTATGTACCCAGCCCACATCTCTTCTGCATCATCAACTGTTTCCTGAGCATCTCGACTTGGCCTTCCCTACAATACTTCAAACTCAACATGTTGAGAACAATTCACTGTCTTTCCCCAAAACCTACACCTCTTCCTAGCATCCCTGTTTCTGTGCATATGGAGACACAGACAGAGAAAAAAATGTAAACAAATAAAAGGGGAGAGGAAAGAATACCTTAGTGATGTAAAGGAAAGGAGGAGGAGCTTACTTCTCCTAATATCACTATTAGAGTGGTACAAACATATTGGTAATATGAGGAAGGCGGGATTATTCATACCTCACTCTTATTGAGTTAAATGAGAGAAGACTTGGGGAGAGCAGAGAGCAAAGTATGGAATACGACAAGGCAATCATTGATTACAAAACAACAGATTAAAGGTTATTGAACCTGGTCCACTTGTTTTGCAGATGAGGAAACTAAAGTCCAGAGAAGGTAGTAGACCTATGCAAGGTCACATAGCTAGTAAGTTCCTGAAACAATATTGAGAGTACCACCATCCTCCTGCTTAGCCAGGTTCCCAACCTAGGAGTCATCCTCAACTCTTTCCTCTCCCCTCCTATATTTAATCAGTAAAGTTCTATTTTGTGTTGCCATGACTAAAACTGACGAGGCGATAAAAATCCATACAGATACTACCAGGTAACTTTTATTTTGGGTACCAAAATGCTTAAGATGTTATCCTTTCCCTATACAGTCTTTGAACATGTCTGGAAAAACAACCAAATTCAGAGAATGGCTGGGGAATTGGGATGCGATACCTTACTAGGAATGATCAGATGTCAATGCTCAAAAGGATTTAGAGCAGATGTTGGCTTTGTTTTCACCAGAAACAGTGAATTGCCTGGAAAGATGAGATTTCAGACCATACCAGGAGCAATGGATTGTCAATTCCTTGGGATTCCTAATTTACATATTTATCTTACCCTTTTTTTTACATTAAGTCAAATTTGCTCCAATATATTGTAAGGGTGGGATAAATTGTGTGAATCAATTGAGCAACCCCAGCTCACTTAAAGTAAGTGATTAGATGCCCTGAGAATACCTCAACAGGTGAGAATAAATGTCAATCAATAGATCAAATATGTTAGATTAAATTTGAAAAGTCGTAGGAACTGGAATTTCACAGGAACCATGACACACTCTAGGGGTCTGCTATGAAATATCAGAGCCAGCATTACTCCAGAGACTAGAGCAATTGTGGCATTCCAGTAAAACCTCAAGGAGCAATCGCTGAGGGGGTGTGAGGAAAGGAGAAGCCTTGGCTTTCAGCCCAGCCTAGGTCTCTTTCTCCACCTTCTTTGTTTGAGCTTCAAAGGATCCAGAGAATTTGGGGTGTTCTATCAGCTTACTAGCATCATCCCCCTTCCTCTCCAAACAACAGCCCTTGGATATGATGCATGGAGATGTGTTCACAACTCCACAAGGAACACAGAAAAGGAGTTACACCATGACTGAGAAAAATGTCTTGAACACTTGAACACTTGGTGCTTTCAGCAACCAGCAGCTATGAGTTGTGCTTTCTCCACATGTTCTTTCTAAGCCTGAGCACACTGCCCCTTGGACTCTGTATGTACAGATTGGAGAGTTTATCACAGAATTAGCAAAGGGAGTTGTTTTGTGCTAACTGGTCCTGCTGCATCACCTTAGTAAATACTGCTTTCTAAAAGCTACTTAAAACCAGCATCAATGTGACATAATCAGTGAAGATTTATTATAAAGAACAAGCTAAGGTGCTGCTAGAATTAATAGAAAACTGAATTCATTTGCAACTAATAATTTTGGAGAGAAGTCAGGAGATTGTGAATCACAGTACTAAAAAGAAACCCTCCTGAACCTTCTAGGTATATCCCTAGAACCCTGAGGAAATATAGTAGCCTTACTCTAGGGACTCAAATCAGCAGGACAAGTAGGAGTCAGGATAAGTGCCTCAGAGCATGGATTACACTGTATACTATTTAGAAAGCTTTCTGGTGCACAGAAATTGAGAAAGAAATGAGACTATAAAATGGGATGGGGGCTGAGCCATTGCGATCAATTATGATTGACTGCTGGGAATCTTCATACCCTTAGACTAGTCTGGGATAAGGAACTGAGAGCTGCAGAACCCAGGCAAATCCTGTATGTGCATGTAAAAGACTAAACGGGGAACTCATGACTAAGAGAACTCTATCTCTTTTGCACATGTAAAAACTGAGCTGAATGGAATGGAAGCAACCCAAGCTCTTAATGCCATCTGGTGGCATATCCAGATGTTGTACCCTGAGTTGCTTTTCCAGTCTGCCCCCTTAGGAGAGAGACAGAGGAAGTCATGGTTGCAAACACATCTCCATAACAACCACCACCACCATCTTATGTATGAGCTCACCTCTCTTGCTAATGCAAAGCAAGTGCTGCTGTGGAAAGGAACACCCCTCTCATACACGTACAGGTAAAAACTTAATGCTAGATAGAAGAATATTCACAGAAAAACCTAAGGAATTGGTTGTAAAACACACTATCCTGTGAGAATTCTGAAGTGATCCAATAAGTCTTTTCCTGGTCCCATTTGCCAAACACAGACATATCTCATTATATGGAAATTCATATTTTAAAATTTGCAGAGAAACATATCAAATATTTAGAATTTTGATAAACATTTATGAATCAGATGAATGGTATTCTACCTTCTCCCTAGTGGTTCCAAAAATCAATCAACATCAAGCATTTATTAAGCACCTTTGGTATGTAGTCACCATGAAGAATGTGTTCCTTTCTCATTTCCACCAATGTAGACACTGCTATCCCACTGTGCAAACTCCCCAGTTCATCATTCTTCAAGCTGAGCCAGCCTAGGTCTACAAGAATTGGAAGCCATCACTGAATATTCCTCATTTAAGGAGCTGATGGCCTATTGAGAGATTATCCCAGGAAGATATCCATGGGTCCCTGGAATTCTGTTTTTCTCTGCTCCCCATCCTAAAGCCTGGAATAAGCTCTGACTTGGGATGAATACTAAGGTGAGTCAAAAAGCTTCTATTTCCTCATGTTGTGGGAACGAGATCTCAAGCGAATCTCTGCTTAAAGTTAATGAAATGAGGATATACACCTGATGTCTGGGGAGCTCCTGCAGTTTAAGTTGGCCTTCATTCACACATACTATTTGTGACCGCTCCATCTTACAGAGTAGCATAAGGGTTTTTATTATACCCACTTTAGAGAGGAGAAAACTGGAATGCATTAAGGTTAAGTGATTTGCTTATGTTCACACAGCTACTAAGTGTCAGAGGCAGAATTCAAACATGACTCCTCCTGACTCTCATCCCAATACTTAATACTCTTCCCTCAACATAAATTCCTGTGACTAAAGGCTCCAATCCTGTTACAAATTTTGCTGATGCACTCAGTGAACAGAGTTTAAAAATGGTCAAAAATATTTTATTTCATGGACAACAGATAAACAATCCTTCCTGAACATGTGGCAAGTACAAAAGTGGATTTAGGACAAATAAAAGGAAAAAGTAAGAAACTGGGGTTGTGTAGCCAGGCAGTGCCACAGGTGGGATTTAAGTACTGCTCTTTCCTTTGTACCAGACTGCCTCTTGTATTAGAAATGAAAGGAACCCTCAAAGACCAACCAGTCAAAGAATCAGAGAATTTGAGAGGTGGAAGAGACCTCAGTAGCCACCTAGTCCAACCCACATGAGAAAGGGATTTCCATAATAATATGACTAAGGAGTAGGTGTCTCCCCCTTGCTTAAATATCTCCAAGAAGAGCAACTTGCCAGTTCCAAAGGTAGCCCATTCCCCTTGGGGACAGCTCTAATTGTTAGGACTGTCCTTGGAAACACACCAGTCTAATGCCCTCATTTTACAGATGGGGAAATTGAAGCTCAGAGAGGGAAAGGAACTTGCTCAGAGTAACCCAGAAAGGCAGTGCAGAACCAGGACTCCAGCCTATGCCTCTGGATTCTGAGTCTCAGGATCACCAACTATCTCAACTCTTCTGACAGTTATCACATATACTTTCTGTGATTCCTAAGGCCTAAATTGAAGGAGAGGAGGCCATGAGTGATCTCTAGAGGAAAGGAATCACCAGCCAGAATGACCACCACAATGCTAGTGACTTCATTCTTTCAAATCAGGGTTTCCATGGTGAAAATACATGAAGCCAAAATGCAGCTGATCTCATGAGAACCATAGTTTCTAGGTGTGGTCATCTTCAGAGACTGTTTCATCTTCATCTTCGTCTTCCCCACACTTAGCACATTGGTAGGTGCTTGATAAATGTTGGTTCCATTAAGCTGACATCCCCAGGAAAACTAATAAGGTCTTTCCCCCTTGTTTTAGGAAGCTTTAGTATATACACCTTTCTTCACTTTGCTTCAAACATAATTTAACAATGAGAAATTTTTTTCACTTATATATGCTCTAATTATACATATATACACTCAGTTCTAATTCACAACTCTCTTCCTCTCTCCCCCTCCCCCATCACAGTGCAGCATGGAATCCAGTAGTGGAGAAAGGATGAGAGACTGGCCTTCAGGAACCTGGTTTGCAGAAGGGGGCCAACTGAATCTATGCAAAGTAAGCATGGCAGAAGACAGCCACAGCCAGAAGGATGATGCCATTAATATTGACAACATTTCTCCACAAGGGCTTCTCTGATGTGTCTGTCAGCTTCATCTTGAGGGCAGCCTCCTCCTCCTTGGTCAGCTTGGGCCCCTGCTGCTGCTCCAGTCCACAGAACATGTCATAGGTCTTCCTGAAGCAGTTCTTATTCTCTTGAGGGACTTCTGCATGAAAGAAGCACAAGAGAATTATGGGACTTAGGAGGTAGGGGAATCTGAAAACAGCAAAGAGAGAGGGTCTCTATTAAGACGACAACTTCCCCTCTGGTTGCCAGCTGTCCCAAGGATGACTTTCTTCTGTACTTGTTTACAGAAATGGAAACGACACAAAATATTTTCAGGAATGGGTCCAACTTGTCAGCCATGAGGAGGCCAGAAAAGAGGAGTGGCAAGAGCCTGAGTCTTTGGGCCAGGACCCTTAGGCTCCAGTATGGGTTAGTGATGGGTTAATGATACTTACGCTTGCTGTAATGAGAAAATGAGCAAAAATAATGAGATCCAACATTTCTTCCAAGATTTAGGGCTTTCCAAACTCTTTACATATTTTCCACTCTAGGCTAACAGTAACCTCATGAAGTAGATACTATCATTCCCATTTTGCCAATGAGGAAACTGAGGCTCAACTTGCCCATAGCAACACAGCTGATAAAAGGGAGAGGCAGTATTTGAAAACAGTTCTCTTGACTCCAGTTCACCACACTCGTACATCACACTTGCAGCCATAAAGAACTTTGTAAATGTTACAGGGCTTTTTCTCTTTGTTTCCAGCTGCATGATTTCATTCATGTAGTGAACCTCCAATGAGTTAATGCCCTCTATCAATGAATATTAGCAATCTGTCCTGCAACTTAGGGTCTTACAAAAGTGTCCAGGGCACTGAGATGTTAAGTGCCTTACCAAGGGTCACATCACTAGCACAAGACAGAGGTAAGGCTTGAATGTAATGTTGTCCTGTTGTCCTGGTATCAAGGCTGGCCCTTTAAGCCCTAATTTTTCAATAGAAGTTAGTGCTGATGACTTCTTTATTCTTCCACTAATGTTTTAGTCCTGCAGTACACTGGAACCTGGAGGTGACCCTGGGCTCTCAAAGGCTATTATAATGGAGTATAAACTCAGAAAGTTCCTTCCAAGACGGAGAAGATGACAGTGGCTAGGTTTGGAGAGATTTCCCAAAACTAGAGGGTCCCAAAGGCCCCTTTCAACATTAAAATCTGTAAGCATAGGATTTCTTCAATTACCTTGTGAAATGTTGGCAAAAACGGCTCTAAATCCTAGAGAATGCTTGAAGGAAGCTGTCCAAGGTTCTGAAACCAGACCACTGATCTCCCAGAGCAGTTTATACAGGGGCCTCAGGGTGATGAATTTATAACAAGGGGAAAGTTGGGGTTTTCTTAAAAATCCTTTCTGAAATAAATGTATAAGATAACTTGTGATGCTAATCACTCCTCTCTGGCTCCTTAAATTAGACCGTATTTATATTGTTAGCTGTGTTACCCTGAGTAAGGCACTTAACCTCTCTCAGCCTCAGTTTCCTTGTGTAAAAAATAAAGATAATAACACACCTACCTCACAGGGTTGTTGTGAAGATCAAATGGCCTATTGAAAGTGTTAAAGTGCTATACAAATGCTAGCTATATTTCTTATTATTCCCCCTCCCCCATAGAATGCAAGCTCCTGGACAGCATGAACTGTTTTCTTTTCTGCCTTTGTAAAATTTCTGCTGCCTGATACATGTTATATGCTTAATAAATTCCTTTTGAGGGCATGGATGCATGCATATACGGATGGATTCTCTGCAAATGCCCAGATTGACAGGCTCTCAGAGTCATCTGACCATAATTCAGACAGGTGTTCCTAACAAATGCACTAGGATACAAAGGGTTGGTCTATAGGCATAGCAACAAGGATAGCTTGCTGTTGAACTTTGGGTCTGGTCTTCCAATGATATCTCATTGAGAAAATAAGGTGTTGATCTTGCCACCTCAGGAATCAGATTCTCTCCTTTTGGCCTCCTTGTCTACCCTCTGCTTCTCCAGAGAGGATGCTGGCAGAGTCAGACCCATAGAACTTAATCAGTCCTGCTGTAGGAATCAGGAGACTAGGATTCTAGTCTCCAATCTCTCATTAATAAACTAGGCAAAATTCTCTCCCTCTCTGGGCCTCCTTTTTCTCATCTGGAAAATGAGCAATACACTCGTTGGCCTGCCTACCTCATGTAGCCATTGTAAAGATCACATAAATGAATGGATGTAGAAGCATTTTTGTAAGTTATAAAACACTTGATGAATGTAAGCATTTGATATCAGAGATATCTAGCACTATCATATCATTATGAATGGCAATGATGACAGAGTCATGTCCCTCCTTCCACCAGAGGCTCTGATGGTATGGCAGGAACAGTTCTGGATTTAGATTCAGAGGACCTGAGTTCAGATCCTGACTCTACTACTTACTTTCTGTTTGATCCTAAGCAAGTCCCCTTTCCAAGCTCTTTCCCAACTCTAAAATCTATGACCTTTCTGAGATTCATGAGGGGGTTGAAGTAACAGATCTTCAATGTCCCTTCTGGTACCAAAAACCCTATCAAAATTCATAATTATCCCAAAGAAATAAAAGCAAAAAGGAAAAAGACCTACACGAACAAAAATATTAATAGCAGCTCTTTTTGTGGTGGCAAAGAATTGGAACTCAGGTATGCCCATCAATTGGGAAATGGATGAACAAGTTGTTGTATATGATTGTAATGGAATACTATTGTGCTATAAAAAAAAAAAATGACAAGCAGAATGGTTTCAAAAAAGCCTGGAAATACTTAGATGAAATAATGCAAAGTGAAGTGAGCAGAACCAGAAGAACATCATACACAGAAACAGCCATATTGTACAATGATCAACTGTGAATAAGTTATCTGTTCTCAACAATACAATGATCCAGGGCAATTCCTAAGGACTTAGGATGAAAATGCTATATGCATGGAGAGAAAGAACTGATGGAGCCTGAATACAGATCAAAGGATACTTTTTTCACTTTATTTTTCTTGGGGGGATTTTTGTCTGTATTTTCTTTCACAACATGACTAATATGGAAATATGTTTTGCATCACTGCACATGTATAACCTATATCAAATTGTTCTCCTTCTTAATGAGGGAGAAGAGGGAGGGAGGGAATTTGGACATTAATGTTTTACATATAATTGGTGGAAAATAAAATATTAAATAAATAATTCAAAAGTGGATTAAAATGAATTCATTATGAATGGTAATTTTGTCATTTATTAATTTATTTTACACATAGTGCAGGAATGAGTAGCTAATGCTTCTCAGAAGATCTAGGCACAGGTGCTTTACATAACTCATGATTTATGCACCAGCGACTTTCATTCCTCCCCTCCATTCTGAGCATGATATTTGTCAGTAGCCATGTAAGCAAAGAGAGCAGTCAATAGGCTCTTTTATCGTGAATAATTTCTGGAGGCTTCTACATACACTGGCCTGCTATGGAGAACCAGGTATCTTATTTCAGAACTGTGGACAGCTCCTGAATACATGTGCTCTGGTCTGAATACTACAAGGAAATGACTATAGGCTTATAGGCTTCAGCATTGAAAGGAACCTTAGGGATCATCTAGTTTCCCCCCACCCCCACCCCCTGCCTCCTGCTAATTTTACAGATGAGGAAGTTGAGATCCAGAAAGATGAAGTCACAAAAGTAGTTAGTTCAAGTCCAGTCCTCCAACTCCAAGTCCAATGTTCTTTCTGATGCATTAAAAGACCATATTATCCAAACACATTTTACAGAGGAGAAAACTGAGGTCCATGGATGAGGAACAACTTTAGCAGGAATATACAGAAAGTCAGTAGCAAAATATACAGCAGTCAATGGGGCTAGAATCCGAGTCCCTCTTCCTAACAAAATATAAGAGCAGTGGGAAGGGCCATGACTCCATAGCTATAGCAACATGTTTTTGGTTTTACCTCTGCTCTGATTCTGGCCCCACACTCCAATCCAGGTTGAACCACACAGAAAGTGTCATTTACTATCACTGTAGGGAGAAATAATTTGAGGTCTGTAAAAAGAACTGGAGTCCCAACTTACCTATTTCCAACTTGTCTTCAGGATCATCTGGGACTTCCTTCTCATCATCTGCATCCAGATCAATGCGTTCTTCCTTGCTGTTCCTCAAACTCCAACATAGGCGGTAAAGCTGACGGGATGGAAAAAGCAGAAGCAGATTAGCCAAGGAAAACAAATAGTACTGCTGGCTGCACAGTTGAAAACATAGCTGTTGGACTAGCTACAATTCCCAGGAGGGATACATCAGATCCCCATAAAGGAGAGATCTTTTGGAGTGGGAGAAATTTAGTGCTAGTTAGACTGGGAAGTCAGGGATACCAATTCTCTGTTGCCTGTGAACCCATCCACCTGTTTTTAGGAAGCAATGTGAAGAGGCAGCATGACACAGTGGATGGAGAGATAACCTCAGGAAGACTCGGTTTCAAGTCCTATCTCTGACACAAACTACCAGCGTTACTCTAGAAAGTTGTTTAACCTCTTAGGAGGTACAGAAAACTCTCTAAGACAGTCATTTACACAACAAGTGTCCATCTGCATTGGTGGGTGGAGTTTCCTCAATGAAAGTTCCCTATGCCAATGAAATCGCAGATCCAATTAAAAGAGGGGAAAATGAAATTACACAAAAAAGTTACAAAATTGTTATTACACTTTGATGCAGTGATCCTACTGCTCAATTTATACTCCCAAGGAAATTAATGCCAGGAAGGAACTATTTATCTGCACAAAAATTCAGGGTGGTTTGGTGGTGCAAATGCCAGGGTTGAAATCAGGAAGACTCAATCTTCCTGAGTTCAAATCTAACCATAGACACTTACTAGCTGTGAGACCCTGGGCAAGTTACTCAACCCTGTTTGTTCCTCACCTGTAAAATGAGCCAGAGAAGGAAATGGCAAACCACTCTAGTATCACAATTGAAAACAACTGAGAGCAGCCACACAAAAAAATACTCATAGCAGCACTACTCGTAATGGCAAAAAAGTTGCAAGTAAACTTATATCCCCTACCACTGGGGAATGTCTGAGTCAATTGTGCTATGTGAATAAAATGGATCATTATTTCAACACAATGAACAGCATGTATGAAGAATTCAGAGAGACATCAGAAGTATTGTAGAAAGTGATACAAAATGAAGAAAGCATATCTGTATATGTGTATATGGTGCACTCACTGACCATAACAATGTAAACAAAGGCAATATTAAATAGCAACACAATTGAACCTCAGTTTCCTCATCTGTAAAATGTAAATAGTATGATCATCTGTCTCACAAGGTTGTCAAATGAGATTACAAAGATATACATATATGCATGTATATATGCACACACATATGTATATAGTGTCTGTATAGTTCTTCGCAAAACTCTAAGTGCTATATAAATATTAGCTGTTGGTATTAGCAGACTAAACTTAAAGTGTATGACCTTCCTTTTAAAAAGATTAAAGTACAAAAGAATGAAGTTAAATGAAGCCCAATCACTGTTCAAGGTTGTTTTGTTTTTATGGTGTGTGTGTGTGTGTGTACATACACATATATACACATATATACACATATATATACACACGCATGAATTGATTACGTTTGCTTACTTGTCTATTTGGATTTTTTCTAATTATCAATTTAAAGAAGAGGGATAACTTTCCATTCATTCTGTACATCAGTCTGTTGGTCACTCACTGAGAGACCAAGTGATATCAAAGAAAAAATCCTGAACTTGGAGTCAGAAAGGATCTGGGTTCAAGCCCAGCCTCCAATATTAATTAACCACCTAGTTGGTAGGTAGATCAGTTCGTCTCTCTGAGGCTTGGTTTGTTCATCTATAAAATGAGGAGGAGACTACCTGGGCCTGTCTCACAGTGTGAGGGTCAAATGGAGTATCTTGCAATGATTACTTATTTACTATGAGTACTTACTACCAGTACTAACCACAGCTGACCCCTTTTGGAGAACTCTCATAGGTAAGCAGTTACATCATAATAAGGTTCTTTTGTGTGGAGAAGTTTTGAAGGACATGGTGTAAGTGATCAGTCAGGAACCTCTGGGGAATATGAAATAACACAGGACATTGACCCTGCCAGCCCTCTCTGCTAGCTGTCTCTCACATTTTCAGTATGCTAGCCCTGTTGTTCCGGAAGGGGTCAACACCATGGATAGGGAAGACAGCTGGCTCAGGCATTGTGAAGGCTGGCTCAGGCACTATGAAGGGAGAAAAGACAGCAGAGCTGGGGCTATGGAACCAGGACAGCTTGGGAGATGGGGTGAGGAACACACTGCAAAAGTGATTGTTCATCTAGGTAGGCCAGCCAAGTCCTCTGCCTTTAAACAATCTGTACTGTTTGCATAGCAAAAGTAAGACCAGGGAGAGTCTTACTGGTTTGAAAAGGGAACCCACCACATTAGCTGGTTTTCCTTAAAGAGAGATTTCCATGGAGTATCTATGATGGCTCTTCTTCAGTATGCTAACTGGCAGGGAAGCAGCCAGAAAAGAGAGAATGTGTCTGCATGTCTTTCTCCTGGAGATAATACTAATAACAATATTTATGTAATATTTTAAGGTTTACCAAGTGCTCTACACAGATTATCTGCTTTGATCCTCACAACAGCCCTGGGAAGTAGGTGCCATTATCATCACCATTTTGCAGGTAAAGAAACTGAGGCTAAAAAGAGGTTAAATCATTTCCCCAGAGTCACTGAGCTAGGAAATGTCTAACACCAAGTCAAGAACACTATGCACTACACCACCTAACTGATTTGCTCCAATGTTTGGCAACGTGCCTGAGTGGCCTGGGGTTGGAGTCAGTTTTATGTTGAGGACAGAATCTGTAGTGAGATTTTTCAGAGACATTCTTTACTGCATTGCTTGATAAGAGACTGTCCCATTAACTCGAGAGCCTAGGTGTTTTGTTAATGCCTTCTATCTCCTGAAATCACCTTGTATTTACTGAGCTATGTACATATGGTACTTCCAGTGCAGAATGTGAACCATTTAAGGACAAGAACTGTTTAGTTTTTGTCTCTACATCCCCAGTGCCTAGGGCAGTGCCTTGCACAGATATATTTAATCAATATTTGGTGAATTGAAAGAATTAAGGCAGGGCGAAGAATCAGGCTGAGTGTGTTTAAGGCCCTGCTCCAGCTCTCCAAAAGTTGAGGGATCTCATCATGCAGGCACTCCCTTCAACAATGAAGTCCATAAGTCACTCATGCCTGCCCATTTCTTTAAAAGCTGAATAGATCAAAAATGAATATTGACAAATTAGAAAGAACAAGCCTGGCCCCAAAGAAGAGAGATGGGAGGACATCCCCTATTCGTTTGCTGAAATGTAAGATATATGGGAGGATAACACTACATATGTCATCAGATATTCCAAAATGTTGATTGGTTTGGCTGATTTTTCTTTTCTCTTCCTCTTTCTTTTTTCCCTTAAAAAAATTATTGGGTATATTGAATGGCTCTCTGGGAGGAGAGGAAGAGTAATACAGTGAGGGGGGGGGAGATTTGGGTAATATAAAAATAAAAGATGTAAATAAAATGTATTTTTAAAAATCAAGCAGAACTGGGCTGGCCCAGGATCATGGCCAATCAGGCCACCCACTGACACTATAAATGTAGCTCAAGTTTCACAATCTGGAAGCTGGTGCTATGGTTATTCATCAACAGCTTTAGGGATCTGACAGTAAGGTTAGCAATTCCTTGGGGATCTGACAGCAAGATTGTGGATTTCTTATGGATTCCATAGATCTTTGTGGAGTAGAAGCAAAACAAGAAGCAAGAGGGCAACTATCAATGGAAGAGTCCTGAAAAGGTGATAACACTTACATGCACATCTGGGATGGGCTTAGTCAAGAGAGAGACGGCTACAATGACGATGATGGACACTACAAACAGGATAATGGCAAAGTAGAGGTAATGAACACCACAAATTATCGTAGGACAGTTGCTGGGCTCCATACAGCTGCCTGTTCCATAGGCGAACTCTGTAATCATTCGAGACAGTCCAACCAGGAGTCCTACAATCAACCCCCAAAAGGCACCCTGCAAAAGAAGGACAGAGAAGGCATGTTAACTGTGAAGGTAGACACTTCTCCTGGGCAGCCATGTTTCTAAGGTTGTGTCATGGATAAAGCACTAGACTGGGAGTCAAAAATACAGATTTGAATTCTGGCTTCAGTCAAGTCATGGAACCACTCTGGACCTTGGTTTCCTCATCTATAAAATGGAAATAAGGGTTGTACATACCGGCTCATTGACTCTCTTGCAGAAAATGGCAAGCAGGAAAACAGCACCAATGGGTGGCCCCAAGTAACTGGTGATTGACTGGATATAGTCAAAGAGCTGCCCACTCTGAGCCGACTGCACAATAGGAACCCAGGCAATGCTGACGCCAATTAGTACCAGCATGAACAGCCTGCAAACGAAACCAGCCCACACAAGTCAGGAGTCCGAATCCACTTAATGGAGCAATCAAAACACATACAAGTATCCAAAGGCACAAAGGTACCTAACATTGGCAGCAGAGAAGAATAATGAGCAAGTCCATGAATTAGCAGCCTGCTTTCCTGACTATTCCCAAGGCTAATCATTTGTTTGGAATGGAATGCTCTGCCTCCGTGGAAGACATCTATGCCAATAGTAAATTAAAATATGCTTAACTTTCCCCAATAACCATGTTTTCCAGCAGGAAGCCAGGCTCAGTCATTGCTTGCCTATACAGTCAAAGCACAGAATCTTAAGCTAATTAACAATGAACCCTCACAGAGGGAGCTCTTTGCCTCCTGCTTTTCTACCTCTCCTGATGTCATCTGGTACGACGCCCTCATTTTATCGATGGATAAACTGAGGCCCAGAATGTAGAAGTGGCAGAGGTGCCACAACTAAGCATTTACTCCAAAGAGATCAAACATAGAACGATATGTCCCATGGACACCAATATATTCATAGCAGAACTTTCTGTGTCAATAAAGAACTAAAAACAAAGGATATGCCCATTGATTGGGAATGACTGAACAAATTTCAGTACATGAATGAATAGAATATTATTGGATCATAAAAAATGCTGGATATGAAAAATACACACAAAAACGGAAAACAACTGAGGCAGAGTGAACTCAGTGTAGAGAGAACAGTAATTTACACAATGAACACAATAATGGAAATGGGGTGTGGGGGGAGAATCTGAAACTGAAAGCGATATGATTATAATGACCATGTTTGGTCCTGGAAAAGAAATGAGAAAATGCAGATGGGAAATGAGGTCACTGAATAAAAATGTTACATTTGGGAGGATCCTTAGAGACCCACTAGTGTATTCCTCTCACTTTTCATATGATGAAACTGAAACCGAGAGCAGTTGCACCTTCTTTGCAGGTGGGACATTATGAGTGTGGAACCTCGTATACACCATCAGTCTTGGTTAATGTTTGCTTTTGGCTTTGCTGAAATGCATCTTTTTCCTTCTATTTTTTTTAATTTTTAGAGATAGTTCTTTGAGGAAGGGAGGGGTGGAGGACACAAATGGAAATGAAGAAAGCAACATATTTTTTTAAAAGTAACAAAAAGAATGGACTGCCTCAGAATGTAGGGATTTCCCCATCAATGGAGGTCTTCCAGCAAAGGCTGCATAGTCATTTGCTTGGGATGTTAAACCAGGACAGGGATTCTTGGGTTGGTCTAGAGGGATTCTCAGTTCCCTTCCAACCCCTATTAAATGTAATAAAAGGTACATTGTGGGGAAGTGGGGAAAGTACAGGGCTGGGGGCAACGAAACTGGCAGTGTAGTACACTAATGATAGTGAATATATACATATGTGTGTATGTAGTGTGTGTATGTGTGTGTATTGTGCATGTATGTGTGTGTATGTATGTGTGTATATGTGTGTGTATGCATGTGTGTATGTGTGTACATGTATGTGTGTGTGTGTGTATGTAGTGATTTCCGTGTGCCAGGCAATGCGCTAAGTGCTTTACAATTATTATTTCATTTGATCCTCACAACAAGCCTGGAAGGTAGATGCTATTATTAACCCCATTTTACAGATGATGAAACTGAGGCAAACGCAGGTTAAGTGACTCACCCAGGGTCACACAGCAAAGAATTGTCTGAGGCTGAGAGCCCCAGATTTAGAGGCAGAGGACATAGCTTTGAATCTCTACTACCTGGTTGACCTCAGACAAGTGATTTCTTCCCTCTGGGTCTCCATTTGCTCGCATGTAAAAGAGGCATTTGGACATGTTGTGGTAGAAAGAGACACGGAATCTGAAGACTTGTGTGAAGTCCTAACCATGACACTTACTAGGTGTGAAGTCCTGGCAGGTTTCAGCTTCTTCATATGGAAACGAGAGGATCTTTCCAAATGTGACATTTTTATTCTATGACCTCATGCTCTTGAAGGTTCCTTCTAGCACTAGACCCAGTGAGCCCTATGAACCTGGCCTCCTGACTCTGCTACTAAATTATCATGTGACCTGGAAGCCCCTCTCTGGGTCTCAGTCTTCTCATCTGCAAAATGGGGTTGGAGTGATTGATGAATGATTAATTTCTAGGTTCCTTTTTTCTTCTAGCCTTCTATGACTATAAGGATAAGCAAAGGGGGACTTTTTATTGTTTTTTTTTTCTTTCGGAATGCTTCTCAGCACCAAGGCAATCAAGTGCCTTTGATTGAGTCTTGTCTTTGTTTGTAGGAAGGCCCACACCCTTTTGCTATTTAGGTTGCTGAGAGGTGTGAAACCTTTGAAAGGTATGAAACCTTTGAAAGGTGTGAAGCCCTCAAGAGGTGTGAAGCTCTCAGGCCCTGAAAAAGGGTATATATACTCCGAGGTTAGCATCTTGTTTGCTGCTCACTCATTGGAAGACTGTTGGTGTGGAGACTCTGAGTAGCCGTTAAAGAGGCCCTGGCTTTGAAAACCCAGATGTTGGTGCTTCTCTCTCTGGTAACTATGTATGTATAGCTTTGGTCAGACAGCTAGAAGCCTGCCTATTGATTTGTGTTATTTGCTCTGTTTATGTTTTCTCTGTTTGTAATTTCTGTTTGTACTTGCTTTGAAGTTCAGGGTGCTGACTTTTTCCCCCAAACTAAGTGAATGAGATATATATAGATATATATATGTTTAATTAAGGTGAGATTGTAAACCCCTTAAAGTTTCTTTCCTTAGAAAAGCAGATGAAAGAACCTGTGCTAGCAGCTCCCCCCCCCCCCCGCGCCGTGTGCTGGTGTTATTGGCCTTACACAGCCACAGCAGCTGCAAGTAACATTGTTGTTACAATGACCTGGACTAAATCCTGAGGTTGAAAGTAACTTCAGAAGGATAGCTTCAAAATTTCCAGATAAAGACAATGCTCAAGGAGAGGACAAAAGTAGCCACAGAGAGACACTCATGTTCCACATAAGCCTCGGACAGGATGGGAGACATGGGTTCGAGAAGGGAGCTATTATGGGTCTATCTGGGTACACCTAGTTTTAAGGTCCCTCTCAACCCTGGCTTGCAATGTTCTGCTTTCAATCAATAAATATGTATTGAAGAGCCAGACTCATCTATGGAGCCCAAACGAAACCATCCGCTGTTCAGGGGACCCATCTCCATCACCCTTGCCCCAGGGGCTCTGGATGTGAGTGATTTCCGGCCGGTACCAGACAGCCAGGAAGTTTTCTGCCACCGCGCGACGGAGCGGAGTCTCATCGTGGAACTCCTGGAGCTGCAAGAGCACGTGCAAGGAGAAGCGGCAGTGCTGTACCACTTCAAGGCTCTGGGAGGGGTGCAAGGGACAGGGGCCGAGCAAGTAGAGGCTGTGGAGCCCCTGGCCACACGCTGTCCCTTCGGGGCTGCCGGGATGCCTGGGTCCTCTGCGGTCAGCAGCATATGGCAAAGGAGGATGAGGCGGCGAATGAAAAGGATGTGATCTTACACCTCACACTGTTCCGATTGCCCCAATGTGGGGCTGACCTCCTGCTGACCTTCAACGAGACTCTGTCTGGGAGTAGGCCACCCGAAGGCCAGGAGGCCCAATACCTCCCACCCTGGACCTTGGTTGACTTTGAAAGGCTAGTGACCTCTCTGCCTCTTCTTGATCCCAGCATCTTTGACCCCCGGGAAAGATCCTGAGCCTGCCCTCTGCCGCTGGTGTCTGACTGTCTGGATTCCCCAATAGAAGCAAGGCATTGATGGTGGGGGTTTTCCCCATATCCTGCTCCACAGACAGACATAAGGCACCACCTTTGCAGAAATAAATTTGCTTTATACCAAAATAAATGAATAAATAAATATATTAATGAATGAATGAATAAGTAAATGAATGAATAAATAAATAAATAAATATGTATTAAGCACCTATGTGCCAGGAACTGTTCTAAATGCTAGCAATAAAAAGAAAGACAAAAGACAACCCCTGCCCTTGAGGAGCGCAAAAATCCAACTACGTACAAATAGCTGTGTAGCAATAAACTATAGAAAGATAAATAGTAAATCACCAACAAAGGGAGGGCTCTAGAATGGAGGGGCTGAGAAAGGTTTCCTGCAGATAGTAGGATTTTAGCTGGCACCCAAAGCAAACAAGGAAAGTAGATGAGGAGGGAAAGAGAGCATTCCAGGCATGGAGGATGCCAATGAAAATGCCTGGAGGGGAGAGATGGAGGGCTTTCTTCAAGGAACAGCCAGGAGACTGGTGTCACTGGAGCAAAGAATGGGGGAGGATGAGCAAAAGTATACAAAGACTGAAAAGGGAGGGGGGCACAGTAGAAAAGCCTCTGAATGTCAAACAGGGGATTTTGTATTTGATTCTGGAGATTATAAGGAGTCACTGGAGTTGATTGAGTTATGGGGGGATGGGGTGGGGGTGACGTGGTCAGACCTCTGTGATGGGAAAATCACTTTGGGGCAGGTAAAGGATATACTGGAGTAGGGAGAGACTTGGGACAGGCAGACATCCCAGTAGCCATTGCAATAGTCCAGGTGTGAGGTAAGGAGGGCTGCACAAAATGGGGGCAGAGTCAGAAGAGGGATGAGGGCTCGTTTGAGTGATGTCCCAAAGGTGAAATGAGCAGGCTTTGGCAGCAGCATGGTTATGGGGAGAAAGAGAAAGTAAAGAGTCCAGGATGGCTCCTAGGTTGGGAGCCTGGGGGACAGAGAGTATGATGGTGCTCTCAACAGTAATGGAGAAGTTTGGAAATAGGGAGGGTTTGGGGGGGGGGAAGATAGTAACTTCAGTTTGGGAATAAGGTTTCTTCCAGTTCACTCTACCATTTTAGGCATGGAATCTCCTCCATGTTTTGACATTTTGTGTTCTCAGGATCCTTCCAGCTCACACTTTCAATGTTCTAAAGTTCGTCCTAGCTCCAACATTCTAATGCCCATCCAGATCCTGACTGTTGTTCTAAAGTCCTTTCTAGCTCTGACAATTCATGTTCTAAGCTATCTCCCAATTCTAACACTCTATGTTCTGAGGTCCCTCTCGGGTCCAAAAATTCTGACATTTCATGTCCTAAGGTTCTCCCCTCCCCCCGCCCCACCCCTGACATCGTCTGTCCCAAAGGCCTTCCAAGTTCCGATATTCCATGTTCTAATGCACCTCGCAGCTCTGACATTCTGTTCTAAGGTCCTTCCCACCTCAGACAATTTGAGATCTAAGGGTTCCCCTAGCTCTGACATTATTTGACCCCCTAGATTTATGATTCAGGCAAGAGGAGCAGACAGTCTCACCTTCCAGCTATCATAAGCTCCTTCTCAGATGCCTTCTTCCGGATTTTGGTGTAGACATCCATGGTGAACAGAGTGCTGGCACTATTGAAGATGGAGGTGAGGGAGCTCATGAGGGAGGCCAGCATGACAGACAGCATCAGGCCACGAAGACCTAGAACACAAAGAGGATCCCGAGGTTGGGTCTGGGAGGAGCCATTGTCAGGGACTGGAAATACAGTTAATAAGTGTCCAGTTTACCACTTCCCTCCCCCCCCCCTTCTCCCCACCCTCCATGCGGATCGCTGTTCCCATAACTGTCCAATGACACCAACTTCTGCCCTGAGCTGGAGCATGTGCTGAACCTTTCAATGCCAGAAGCCAGTTTTCATTGTTCTCCCAACACATCACCATCACAAGTGCCCAAGATATCAGGCTTCTGGCCTTGCCTTGGCAACTATGTCACTGAATGATGAGTAAATAAATTGTTATTGACTGATTTTGAGGAAAACACTTCCTCTGTCTGGGCCTCGGTTTCTTCATTTGTATAATCAGACCATTTGATCTCTAAAGTCCCTTCTAAATGTTCCATCATCTCATGTCTCTCCCAGCATCGATATTCTATGATCTAATTTCCCTCCCAGCTCTGATATTCTCTGTTCTAAGGCCCCTCCCAGCTCTGGCATTAGCTGTTCTAAGGGCACTCTCAACTTTGACATTCCATGTTCTAAGGACTCTCCCAACTTTCACAGCCTATGTTCTAGGATTCTATGACTTTGTTCTTGGCACTGATCAGTGAATACAGCACAGTACCTCCCTCAGTGAGCTTACAGTCTAACGGGGGAAAACTTACCTATGTGACGATTGTCCCCCCAATTAGACTGCACGCACCCTGAAGGCAAGTCCCCTGTATCCCTTATGGCTTTCTCCAGCACAGTAGCTGCTCAATAGGCTTTCTGATGAATGGTCATGTTTACAGTACCACCCAACACGGGTGTCTTTGCATCATGCCTCAACCAAAGGGTCACAGCCAAGTTTGGCAGAAATATGTTGAGACTGGGGGTCAAGAGACCAGGAGGAAAGCTAGGGGCTCTGCCACTGTGTGAGTGACCTGGAGAGGGCAATGACATGTCTAAGGTCACACAGGGAATCAAGCCCTAACCCCTATACCACACAGCCAGTCCTCCTTACTCCCAGCTCTGGCTTTCCCACTGTCCCACAGCATATGCTGACCAGTGGCAACCTTCACTTGAAATCTTTCCTAGCATGGTCTCCCAAAGCAGCTCCTTTCACTTTGGTACCACTCGAATGGTCCCTTTGCCATTTAGGGCCTTGGTTTCCTCACCTGTAAAATGGAGATGATAAAACTTGCCTTGCCCTCCTTAGGAGGATGTGATGAGGTTAAAATCAGGTTATGGATGCAAGTCATCCATAAATGTGGGTTAGCCACCTATGATGATTAAGGCAATGTAGGGGACCAGGGCATGTGAGAAAGCTTTGTGAGGTCAGCAGGAGAGAAGATCATCAGTTACTGTTCTTCCAGTCTGATGGTGGTGGGGGGGGAGAGAAAGGGGAGGGTTTAACGTCTTCCATCGATTCAGGTCAACCCACAGTATGTGGAAAGAGGCCAGGATCTAGAGTCAGACACTCTGGGATCAGTTCTTAGCTCAACATTACCTCACTATGTGACCTTGCAGGCAGTTGTGACCCCAGTCCAGGCACTTTTCCTCTGGGTAAGACACTTCAGAGGAAGCCAACAGCACCTCCCAGCGGTGTGCTTTCTCCCCTCCCCATGGCCCTCCCCCCTCTCACCACTGACAACATCAGCCTCATTGGATCACAGAATGGACCATAAAGGTCGAGTCCAACCCCTACATTTTACAGAGAAGGAAACCAAGGCTCAAAGATGGGAAGGACCTCACCTACGGTCACAGAGAGAAGTAAGGACTTGACTCCAGTACCAGTGTTCTTCCTACTATACTCCACAGCCTCATACTAAAATATTCCTATAGCCATTCAGGTGCCCATTCGGATACCATCAATCATGTCCTCGGCCAATGGGCAGCAACTGTCCTACATCGAGGTCACCACAGCTCCAGCTACAACCCAAATAGCCACTTCAGCCTTTTCTTAATTATGGGGCTTAATCAACAGGCAGCCCCAGTCTCTGAGGTGCTTAATGATTACCTTTGGTTGTTGTTGGTTCATAACGTTTTGCCCAAGGTTATGAATTACGTCTATATGGAAAACTCCACATTCTTCCCTCCCAAGCCAGGACAGAATATTCCAGGCCAGTGTGCAGAGTCAGTAACTCCCCGTATGACCTTGATTAAGACCTTTCCCCATCCTGAACCTTCCTTAAGCACAAGATGGGAGAGTCATGATTCAATAGCAACATGTCTGAAGAAGATCTTGAGGTCTTAGTGGACTGCAAGCACACAAATCAGCACAGTGAGGCAGAGACCAGAAAAGAAAAGAGAAAAAAGTAATAGGATCTTGGTTTTCACTCAGAGAGGCCAAGTTTCCAGGAACAGAGCTGACAGCCCCTGGTCAGACCTCATTTGAAGTATTCTGTTCAGCTCTGGATGACACAGTTGAAGGACATGAATAAGCTAGGCTAGGGAAGGGTCTTGAGACCATGGAACTGGGAGTGTTTAGCCTGGAGTAGAAAAGAGTCTGGGGGAGTTATGAAAGTTGTGTATAAGCATTTGAAGGGCTTCATGTGATGGAGGGGTTACATCCACTGCGTTTGGCCCCAGAAGGCAGAGCTAGAAAGTGGCACAGAAGCCAATTCAGGCTTGATGTCAAGTAAAAAGATGTGACCTATGAGAGATGCCCTAAGGTGGCACAGCTGCCAGCAGAAATAGTGAGCTCATCCTCCCTGTAGGTATTTAACCAGAGGAGAAATGACCTTTTGTCACTGGGCATGCCTTCCATGTATGTATGCATTGGACCAGATGGTCACTGAGGCCCCTTCCAACTCTGAAGCATTGACCTCATGAGTTTTCTTGCTCTCTGTGTGACTTTTAGCAATCCACTTAAACTCCAGGCCTTGTTTCCTCAGCCACAAAATTAGGGACTTGGATTAGAAAACTTATGATGGACACTCTTGGGGGATCAAATGCAAACACCCCCATCAAAAATCTCTATGGACCAAGTCCCTCCAACAGCCCCTTCCTTCCCAAGATCCCCCTGCCACCTGCTCTCCCAGAACTGGCCCTCCTGGCTGAGCCAGGTCCTTACCATTTGGCATGAGTTCCACCACCAGGGTTGGGAAGGCAATGTTGGTACAGCCTACTTTAGTGCCGCACTGGGCTTCACACTCTGAGGGAAGGACACAGGCCACCTTGTCTGGAAAAAGAAAGAGTGTGGCAAGGATGAGGACTTGAACCTGGGACTCCTGTCAATGCCTACCATCATCAGAGCACTCCCCTACTCAGAAACCTGCTTTGGTTCCCCACACCAAGATGCAACCAATCCCTTTGCCTGGCATCCCCAGACCCCCATAATCAACCTGGATCTCCCTCAAAGATCCAGCCACCCCTATGCCCACATCCTGTTGCTCCAGCCCCACCCAGGATGAGGGCAAGGGCAGAGGGAGGGAAGGCTTGAAGGTAGAGTTGGAGGAGGTGTCCTACCCCTCTTTGCTGTGGGGACAATTGTCTCATTTCTCCTGAGAGTTGCAATCCAGAAACTCAATTCCACAAACATTTCTACATGCAAGAGACTAGAGATGCAAGGATGAAAAATGACAAAGTCCCTGGCCT
>CM053622.1:7854103-7873420 GCA_028646595.1 Phalanger gymnotis
AGGGGAAGTGTATAAAGAGTAAGGAGAAAGAAAGATGAGAGGGGGCTCAGTTATGAAGAGCCTTGCAGACCAGAAGATTCTTTGTATTTCATCCTGGAGGTGACAGGAAGCCAACGGAGTTTATTGAGTGTGGCTGTGACATAATCAGACTGGTGCTTTAGGAAAATCACCTTGGCAGCTGAATGGAGGATAGACTAAAAAACTTGAGGTGGGCAGGCACCCCCCCCCCCCCAGGCTATTGCAGCAATCCAGGTGTGAGGTGATGAAAGGCCTGAAGGTAGTATTCACGTATACATCTCCAGATTTTCATTAATTCTTTTAGTGAGCATTTAATAAGCACCTACTATGTATCAAGCTTTGTGAGAGATACTAGGCATATGAAGATTAAAAAAAATGAGACAGTCACTTCCTAAAGGCACTTACATTTCTGAACATTTGGAGTGTCTTTGAGGGCTTTGCCTGCCCTCCTAGAAATGACATGAACTCTAGGTCTTCTCTCCTCAAAACTAACCTGTCCTCTGTTCTTAGCACATGCTAATCCGTGACATCTTCTGTTAGTGGTGTCTCATAGCTTTGTTTAACTTTTCATGTGCAGCTTTGTCCCTTCCACTAGAGTGTATTATGTCCTTTATTATTATTAGCAATAATTACAATGTGTATATCTATCGATCATCTATGTATCCATCCTTCCGTCCATCCATCCATTCATCTATCCATCCATATATCCATCTATCCATCTCTCTCCTTCCCTCCCTCCCTCTCTGTCTCTCTCTTTCTCATAATAAAAAGCAGTGCATCATAGTGGGCAGGGAGCTGTCCTTGGAATCAGAAAGACTTGGGTTCCAATCCTGCCTCTATCACATACTAGTTGGGTAGCCACTTAAGCTCTCAGGATCTCAGGCAACTCTCTAAGATCAAGGTCCAGAGAAAGCAGTGATTTGTCTACATTGGTAGGTTGAATTTCCATACCGAGGGTTTCCTTACACCAATGAAATCATAGATCTGGTCACCCCCCCCCCCCCCGCAATCAACCTCACTGTAGGGCTTTCAGATTTGCAAAGCACTTTCCTCACAACTGGAGTAGGGGGCAGAGATCATTCCTTGCATTGTTTTCATGGTCCTCACAGTATCTTGTACATAGCTGAAGCTCAGTTAATATTTGCGGAAATCAGTTGGGCAGGGTGAGGAGAGTCCTTCTATGTTTAATCTGGGGGCTTATTTGGTTTGGACCTTTTTGGGGTACCCAGGGCTCATTGGAGTACTAGAGTGCTTCTTGGACTTGGGGAAGTCCCAGACCTGGTTGGTGGGGAGAGGTCCAGCCTAGCATGAACCACTGGAGGAGAGCTGACTGACAGCCATACAGGCCTTCTCTTCCCTGAGAACTGAGACCCACAGCCAGTTGACAAGGGTTAGTCCATAGCTGGGGTCAGGGCTTGGGTGGCAACTGGAGTTAGGGGAGTCAGTATAGGTCTTGAGGTCAGGGTTAGGTCTGGGTCTGGTCTGGGGAAAGGGGAGGAAGAATCTGAGGAAGGTAGCATGGTATGTGTAAAGCCTCCTGGACTTGTTGCCAGGGGACCTGAGTTCAAATTCATACTTACTGTGTAACCCTAAGCCAGCCACTTGACCTTTGGGAACACATGCTGAGAAAAAAAAACCCACTGAATTTGGAATCTGAACACTTGGTTTTAAATATGAGGGAGGAAATAAGCATTTATATAGCACTTACTACGTGCTGTGCTAAGCACATTTACAAATATCTCGTTTGATCCTCACAATAACCCTTCGACGTAGGTGCTATACTATCCCTGTTTTACAATTGATAAAATGGAGGCAGCCAGAGGTCATTATTTACTACCAGAGATCATGGAAGGCATCCTGGATGCCTGGATCCTGGATGGTGCTTGATTTGGCCTTCAAAGGCTGGGTATCCAAGAAGAGGAAGCAGCCAGGTCTTGGGATCAGGAAGTTGGACTCCTAGAATCATGGAGATTCAGGGAGGGAAGAAACTTTGTAAACCCCAGAACAATTGTCCTTGCTGCCCTCCTTAGTCCTTTACTACCTCTGTGATCTTGTGGGTAAAACTCCCTAGACTTCAGTGTCTTCCTCTAGAAAATGAGGAGGTTATACTAGATGGTCACTGAAGACCCTTGCAGCTTTAGACCCAGGAGTCTTTAAAACTAATACTTCAAGAGAGTTCACCAAAGTCCAGTGAAGCTCTAATGTCTAAGGTAAAAACTAAGCTATGAAGATGTGCTGCTGGCCAGGGTCCTGAAGGTTTTATATAACTGACATGGGGGTTAGGGGTTCTAAAGCCATAATGCTCCAGTAAGGACTGTTGAATTCTGCGTGCTCAATATTGAAAGCCAAGGGAGGAGGGCTCCTAGGCTCCCGAAGACCTTCATGCCATGTCCCAGACACAAACAGGTGTCTTTAAATACCTGGCTATATGGGGAAAGTTTCTAGTTAAGTAGCATATAGCTGTACAGGAGTCCTAGTGACATCCCCTACCCTCTCTGCTTTCTCAAACCACAGGATGGTAGGGATGGAATGGCTTTTAGAGATACTTTGGTCTAGCAATAGCTCTGCTAGATCATAGGGCTCAAATTCTTCGTCTTCTACTTACTTCTTACTGTGGAACTTTGGACAATTCACTCGACCTCTCCAGGCCTCAGTTTCCTTGTGGGTACAATGAGGGGGTTGGAATCAATGTCCTCTAAGGTTCCTTCCAGCTTTGAAGCTACAAACACTTGCATTTTACAGAAGAGGAAACGGGCTCAGAGGGAGGAAGTGTCTTATCCCTGGGGACACAGCTAGTTGGTAGGGACAGCAAATCTTAGAATCTTGGTATCCTGGCTTCTAAACCAGCACTGATTTCCACCAGGTTGAGGAGCCATAGGGATATTGAGGGGCCAGTAGGTGGTACAGCGGATAGCATGCTAGGCCTAGAATCAGAAAGACTCACATCCCTGAGTTCAAATCTGGCTTTAGACACTTCCTACCTGCGTGACCCATGGCAAATAACTTCATCCTGTTTGCCTCAGTTTCCTCCTCTGTAAAATGAGCTGGAAGAGGAAATGGCAAATTGCTCTGGTATCTTTGCCATGAAAACACCAAATGGGGTCACAGAGAGTTAGATATGACTGAAAAATGACTGAAAAAGGGAGCTATTGAAGGCTTTGGAGCAAGGAATGATGTAATCAGAACTGGATATAGTCAGATGGACCTGGAAGATTTTCAAGGTGCAGTAGTGGACTAAATTAAACAAGATGATATCTAATTAATATGTTGGTTATCTCCAATTTATCCTGTCTCTATCCTGTTTGCAAATAGTTGCATGTTGTTCCTCCCACCCCCATTAGACTGTGAACTCCTTGAGGTCAGGAACTGTCTTTTTTCTTTATAACCCCAGCACTTAGTGCAGTGCCTGGAACATAGTTGACTCTTAATAAGTGCTTGCTGACTTGACTAATAGGGATCTATGTAAGGTACCCTTGGGTGCCCAAAATCCAATTTACAGGGACCAGATAGGAGGGGTGTGGTGGCAGCTCATCCCAGAAAGTGTTTGAAGCCTTAGTGGACAGTAAGTCCAGTCTGAGTCAGTGGCACGATGTAGCTGCCAGGAAGGTGAATTTGCTAGTAAGCTAAGGAGGGGACAATCCCATCATTCTCTGCCCTGAATCTACCATGTTAGGACGATCATACTTCATTCAGGGTGTTGCAGTTTAGGAAGGATGTTGATAAGTTGGTGAGAGGCCAGAGGAAGGTGACCGGATTCATAAAGGGCCTCTAGATTATAGCATAAGAGGTTCAATGAAAGGAATTGGGAATATTTAGCCCAGAGAAAAGAAGACTCAGGGGCACCATAATGTTTGACTCAAGTATTTGAAAGACATTGATGTGCAACTTTCTGTGTCTGAATCCAGAAAGCTGGACTAGAAGTAATTGGTGGCAGTTGCAAAGACAAAGATTTAGGCTTGAAATCAGATAAAACTTCTTAACTCCCAGGCTGGGAGGCAATGAGCTCTCCATCTTTTTTTTGCGGGGGAAGGAGGGGCAGGGCAATTGGGGGTAAGTGACTTGCTCAAGGTCACACAGCTAGTAACTGTGTCAAGTGTCTGAGGCCAGATTTGAACTCAGGTCCTCTTGACTTCAGGGCCAGTGGTCTACTCACTGTGCCACCTAGCTTCCCCATGAACTCCCCATCTTTGGAAATCTTCGAGCTGAGGCTGAATGACTACTCAACAGGGGCATTGTAAAGGATAATCTTTTCAGGTGTAGGTTGGATTAGGTGCCTCCAAGGTCCCTTCCAACTCTGAAATTTGGTCAATTCAGGATGGATTGGAAGGGAAGAGACATGGAGGCAAGGAGGTTCATTTCAGAGGCTATCAAAACAAGCCGGGTAAATAGGAATGGCTCTCTGATTTGGGGGAAGGTGGGAGTAGCAATGAACAGAGATGAATATGAAGGCCGTAGTGAAGGAAATGTCTTAGGGGGAGAGAAGGAAGAGAGAAGAATCAAGGCTGACTCCAGGGTTCTGAGCCTCAGAAAATCATAATAAGGCTAAGGCCAGCTAGCACAACCTCTCATCCCTATTTAAGGTCTGCCATTTTGTTTTTAATTAAGATTTTTGATAGTTTTTGTTTTTAATCACCTTCATTTCCAAATCCAAGGTGCACCCAAGTCTTAGTGCAGTTTTAATTTATTAAAGACTTAAGGGAAGTGAGAAGGATAAAAGCACTTATTGAATCTCTGTCATGTGCTAATTTTACAAATATCATCTCATTTGATCCTCAGGACAACCATGGGAGGTAGGCGCTAATGTTATTATTTACAGTTAAGGAAACTGAGGCACACAGAGGTGACTTGTTCGGGGTCACACAGTAAGTGTCTGAGGCTGGATTTGAACTCATATTTTCTGCCTCCAGGTCCAGCTTGAAGCTTTAATATATTAAGTATACATAAGGGATATATTAAATATATCTCTCCTGACTCTCCTACCCAGAAGGTTATTCCTTATAACAAAGAATGAAAGAGAAAAAGAAACAAAGCAGTTCATTGAAACTAACCAAATGCACCAGCTTAGTTTGACAGTATATTCAATGTTTCACACCTATGGTCCCCAACATCTGCAAAAGAAGGAAGAGAGGTACATTTAGAAAAAAAATCCCTTCTTTAGCGTCAAGTTCTAGGACTGCCAAAGCCCTTTCTTCTCAATAATCCAGTGACATGAGTATTGCAAACATGATTATCCCCATTCTAAGGATGAGAAAATTGAGGCTCCAGTAGGTAATGTGACTAGCTTCCAATCACATGGCCGGAATTGCCCAAGGCAGAATTTGAACCTGGATTTCCTGTGATCTCTCTATTATTTCCCCATATAAGAAAACTGACAGAAACACAATCACAAGACATGGGAGCTGGAAAGGAACTCAGAGATCATTAAAGGCAGCTCCCTTATTTTAGTGAGAAAGAAGTAGACTCAGAGAGGGGAAGTAACTACCTAAGGGCATAGAGCTAAGCAATCAGCCAATCTCCTGTATTTATTTAGTGTCTCCCATGTGGCAAGCGCTGTCCTTGGTCCTGAGGGACAACGACAGAGAAGAAATAGTTGCTGCCCTTCAGGAGATTACATTTTAATGGGAGTGGGGAGTGAAGACACAACATACAAACATTTAAATATATACAAAACACACAGAGAACAGATACAAGTCAGCACAGCACTGAACTAGAATTCAAACTCAGGTCGTTTCACTCCAGCTCTGAGCTTTTTCCACGACATCATATGAGAATCCTGAGAGAACCACCATCCTATAAAACTGGCTGAGTAAGCCCTGGCCAGATCGAGAGCTGTCATCATGCACAGCTGAAGAGAAAGGAAATCCTTAAGGACTTTTCCCATCAGAGCTGGTTACAGTCCATGGTTCCCACTGGACCCCAGAGCCAAAGCTGAGGGAGAGCGAACCATGATAATTAGGGATTAACTGGGGACAGTCAATTACTGCTGGTAATTGCACCCTTAATAATTTAGAATTAGGATTAAGAATTCATCTGGAAGTAAAGGTGATAGTGGCAAGATAATAGCTAGCGATAGGTGCAGTACTGGTAAGAAGAGCCCTCTGAACCATGGCCTCTGCAGGGACCGATACTGACTAGAAGAATGACAGCTGAGTAACAAGCAACCAACAGGCATTTATTAAGTACCTACTCTGTGCCAGGCACTGTGACAATAAAGACAATGAATGAAACAAGCTCTACTCACAAGGATGTTACAATCTAACAGGGCCAACAAGCAGTACATAAGGAATTATCTTCAGAATAACTTTAAAGAAAGTAATTACAAACATATAGAAAGTGGTTAATAACAAGGTAATTTGGAGAAAAGATACCAGCAGCTGTGGGGATCAGGAAAAGCTTCACAAAAAGCTAGTGCTTGAGCTGAGTCTTGAAGGAAGAAAGAGTGGGTACTGCAATACTATTTAGAGATCACCTCATCCAGCTCCCTAATTTTTCAGAAGAGGGAGGTGAGGCTCAGAGAGGGAACCCTAGGTCCCACAATAAAGTTGTTGCAGAGAAGAACCTAGAACTTGGTGTGCTTGTGGTCTCCATGAACCATGCAATTTATGACATATCAAGGCAGCTTCATCCTGTTCCTTGTTTCACACACATACATCTTCTCTTCCCAATGAGACTGTGAGTTCTTTGGGGGTTTCTGCTGCAGCCTCCCTGAGCCTAGGGCTGGATACAGTGGATGGTGCTAAGGAAGCACAGATTTTCTGATGGTATGTCTTCTGTCTTGCTCCTCTCCTTTCCCCTTCTCCCAGTCCTGTTCATAGCTCTGATCAGCATTGTCTGCAAGTTCTCTCCATCCAGGTTATTACCTAGGTCCAAATTGAGCTCTGCCTTAGCCAGGTCCTTGCTCTCTTTCATGGCTCTTGATGGTGGCCAGAACTCCAATGAATGGGTCTTTCATGAGATGATCTCTGAGGGTTCAGCAGGAGGGATTCTGACTTGACTCATCTTTTCTTCCAGATTGGTGCCTCTCTCTTTGCCAGTAACATTGGCAGTGGCCACTTTGTGGGGTTGGCTGGGACTGGAGCAGCATCAGGCATTGCCACAGGAGGCTTTGAATGGAATGTGAGTAAGAGACATGGAATGTTGGAGTTAAGAGGAACAACTCCAGATAGAGAAGAGAACTGTTGGAGCTGAGGGGGCCTTAGGACATGGATGTCAGAGCTGGGAAGGGCTTTAGAACAGGGAAGGCCAGGGCTAGGAGGGCCCCTAGAACAGAGAATATCAGAGCTGGGAGGGGCCTTAGAATCAAGAATGTCTGAGTTGGAAAGGGAACTTGTTTAGACCAAGATCATCACTTTATAGAGAAGGAAATTAAGGCACAGAGAAGAAATGACTTGGCCTGTGACATATAGCAAATTGCAATAATATCATTGCTACTTTTATTTTTCTTTTGACTCCACAACCCCCCCCCCCCATCAGCTCTTGTCAGTGCTGTGGCCCTTCCATCATAAAACATTTCCATTAGATTGTTTTTGAAAGGTAAGGATGTAGCCTCATCTGGGGATCAGAAGATGCAGCTAGCCTTGGGTCTCTACTGAGAATGTGGAACCTTCTGAGTCTTCTTCATTGCCCACCAAGTCCAGTCCCCACTGGGGCCATTTAATGGGGAGCCTTCCAGACTATATGTGCTATCCAAGAAATTCTATCCCTAAGCTTCTTTATGGTCAAAGGAAAGGAAAGGCTGAATTATATTGTACTGGGTGCCAAAAGACATCTCTGAGTCATCTGTTGACCCATCTGAGTTGAAACCCTCTGGGGTCATTGGATTTGCAGGTAATGCATAGGCCAGGATGGGAGACAGATTGTGCAGTTTTCTAAAGGCTTCCTTCTTGGTTTCAGGCCCTGGTGCTTGTGGTTGTCCTGGGCTGGGTGTTTGTACCAATCTACATCAGGGCTGGGGTGAGTATTTGTACTCCGTGACTTGGTTACCTACATGCAAGTGTTAAAGATGGGCTGGTAGAATCCTGGGGAACACATGTGACTTTTCCCAATGAGGCAGTAGAGAAACTTTAGCTTTGGCCCTGAGTTCCCAAGGTATTGATTCACTGGCTCAGAACCACAGGATTTTATCGATGGAAAGGACCTCAGAACCCATACAGTCCAACTTCTACCTGGATGAAAATTCCTTCTGCATCACAGCTGGCAAGTGGTTCATCTGGTGTCAGTGTGGGAGAAGCTACAAATTAGTGAGAGAGTGTCTGTGTGCATGAGAGAAGTGGTGTGCACACAAGTATGCTTGTAAATGAGTGCAACAGTTTAGTATTTGAGTGTATATGTGGAAATGTGTGGGAGAGTGCACCTACAAGTGTGCATGTGTGTCAGTGTGGAGGTGGTCACCTCCAATTGTGTCAATGTGTGTAAGTATGCACCAAGTGCTGGTTTCAGAATTTTTGCCTGTGTCTGAGAGATTCTGGGCACGTGCTTGACAGTGTGAGTGTAAATGTGCATGAGATTGCCGAACCAACTTCTTTCAAAACCTTCCTGCTGTCCCTTCTCTTCCCTTACTAAATGCTTAATTGCTTCACCCGTTTATTTTATGCACCGGTTTTACTTGTCTCACCATCTGCCTTCTCCTTTCCTTGGCGTCTGCTCTTCAGGACCTTTTTTCCTTACACCTTTTCCTCTTTCCCATTGATCCCTCCATCTCCTTTCACACAGGTGGTTCTCCTTTGGCCTCATCTCCAGTTCTCCCAAATTTCTCTTTCCCAAATTCAATCTCCAGCCTTCTTTACAAGTCAAATCCCCTTCAGATCACAATTTCCTTTTTCTGCTTGTTCAGCCCGAGACCTTCTCTCTTCTTCTGTTCCTCCCACAGAAGCTGGAAGTAGGTACTATGAGATTGTGGGAATATGTATATAATATCCTTTGCTCTTCAGGGTTCCCAGGATTTAGAGTGTGCTTCCATATATGTACCTAAAGAAACTTGTTTCTTTATTATAGTACCTTTATTATTTATATATAATATTTCATCTTTATTGTCTATATGCAAATAGACTAGTGGGAATTCTCAGTCAAGTCAGAACTTACTCTATTCCAGCCATGACTAAACTAGGGCCTGGGAACTCAGAATTATGGATTGATGCCATCTTCAACAAGGCGAATTTCCTGTCTTTTAGAATTCTATGTGACCTGTCTAGCACTGATTTTATATCTTGCATATATTACAGGTGGTAACAATGCCAGAATACCTAAGGAAGCGATTTGGTGGGAAGCGCATACAAGTCTACCTGTCTGTCCTTTCTTTGTTGATTTACATTTTTACCAAGATCTCGGTGAGTTCCTCTCCCCTGACTATTCCATTTCAGTGAATGTCTTTGCTTTAAGCTAATTGTATCCTCTGGCTGATGAGGAGGTAAACACACTGGTGGGGGCTCATGGGCTATACTACTTAGGAGTGCAAGCCCACAGGTTTTTTTTTGACCTGAGGGCAATCCTAGGATCATCTATGATATTACAACTTTGTGATATTTCCTCCTTCATTCTCCTTTTTTTTCTTTCCCTCCTTCTTGTTCTCTTTCCTTAATAATTTTCATTTCTTGAACACAGCAAGATTTACAAAGTACTTTCTTCATGACACCCCATTAAGGCAAGAATTATTGTGCTTATATACTGTTGAGAAATCTGAGATCCAGGTGTGTAGTAGCAATTTAGATTTGAAGATCTTTCCCACCCATTAATAGGCCATGTGGTCCGCTTATGCCACAGGAAGCCTAAGTCACATGTGGTGGGAAGAGCTTGCTGAGAGAAGGAAAATGTGTTACAGGAAATGCTGAGAGAGCAGTTATGACAGAGCTGAGGGAAAGAAAGCAGATGTGTAATAGCTGTGCTGTAAGTTTTCTTGTTGGTGGCAAGGCCCTAGCAGGGGGCAGAAGGTTGTGGGATGGAGTGGTTTTCTGCTGTTATGTTGTGCACTTATTGGTTATGGGATCTAGTTATTTGGTGTCTGAATAAATGGTTTACTTCTTTTACCTTCTATGTGGAGAGTCTTATATATTTTGCAATACAGAACTACATAGGCATTTCGGCAATGCAAAAACCAACCCCTCCCAGTCTCAGAGTTCAGAGGGCCCTTGGAAGTGATCTAGTTCAAGCCTCTTATTTTTCTGATAAGAAAATAGAAGCCTAGAGTGATTGAATTGGTTTCCTTGAAACCAGCTAGGCAGTAAATAGGGGAGGCAGGATTTGAATCTAGGTCCTTGGAGTTCCCTGTCCCCCATCACTGATCTAGGGTGACAAAACGAGGAGCAAGACAGGATCGGCTTGGGGGCTGGGACTGTGAAAATAGTTGAGAGGATTTCTCTTGGGGATAGAGACTGAAATCTTCAAATGATATCTTCTTCACTTCCTTCTTCTACTTCTGCTTTGACTTCTTTACAAGTTTAATTCAATCTTATCCAACTGAATTCAATTAAATAAATACTTACCAAGTGCCTAATATGTGTGCTCATCACGGGATTGTACATCATTCAGTCAGTCAACAGTCAACAAACATTTATTAAGGTCCCAGTATGTGTCAGGCACTGTGCTAAGGATTTGAGGATACAAAAAAAAAAAGCAAAAAAGAGCTTCTGACCTCTAGAAATTAGAGCTTAATGGGAGAGACAACATACATATATGGAAATAGAGAAAGGAGAGAAATTAGATCTGGACTCAGAAGATGAGAGTTCAGATTTCTGTGCTTACTATCTGTGTGGCCTTAGCCAAGTCATTTCCTCTCTCTAGGTCTCAGTTTCCCCACCAGTAAAATGAAAGGGTTGGCTTTGATGGGCTCTGAGATCCCTTCCAGTGGGGACCTTCTCCAAGGTAGCATACTAATGGCTCTGGCTAGATGTGCTTGCTGATGCGTGTGTAGTAAGCACATTGTAGGAGGGGAGCTAGGCTCAGCCCTTCTCTGGAGCCAACAAGTCCACAGTTCAGCTGGTGATGAGGGGCTGTGAGTCACAGTTGCCATGACAGACCACTCTTTGCCCTCTGCATCTATGCTTAGGATAATATAAATTGACCTAAAAGTACTGGCCTTTCTCACCTCCCTCCCCCAACCCTTTGCCTCTGGTTATTGATTAAACTGGCCTCACCGTGGAGCTCCCCAACCTAGGACCAGCCTAGGCTTGGATGGTGGCAGAGGCTATCTGCATGCACATGGGTTTGTCCTCTAAGTTTGACAGGGACTGGGATACTAATGGGGCTGGCCTCAATGTGGGTGGTGTAAGTGACTGCTCTCCCAGTGGAATTTCACAGAAAGCCCCAATCTGAGTTGGGAGGACCCTCAGAGGCATCTAGTCCAACCTATATGTAAACAACAATTTCCTCTACCATACCCCTGACAACTGGTCCCCCAGTCCTTGCTACCTCCCAGGGCAGACACTTTTAATAAAAATAATATTTTTTTTGTTGCCAATTATATGTAAAGACAATTTTCAGCATGCATTTTTTGCAAGATTTTGAGTTCCAAATTTTTTTCCTTCCCTCCCCTCTTCCTAAAGTGGTAAGCAGTTCGATAGAGGGTATATAAGTCAAGGCCAGCTGCTTTTAGACAATTCTTGTAGCTAGGAAGCCTCTCCTGGCTTTTCTCTCAGCCATTTTTTCAGTCTTGACTGACTCTCTATGACTCCGTTTGGGGTTTTCTTGGTAGAGATACTGGAGTGGTTGACAATTTCCTTCTCTATCTCATTTTACAGATGAGGAAACTGAGGCAAGCATGGTTAAGTGACTTGCCCCAGTTCATACAACTAAGAAATGTCTGAGGCTGGATTTGACCTCAGGGAGATGAGTGCCTTGTGTATTATGGCACCCCAGCCTGTCCTGGCCATCCAGCCTGTAATGTTTTTCTCCCCTATTGATCTTGGTTTGGCCCTCTGGCTTAAAGTAGAACAAAGCTAATCTCTCTTCCACAAGACAGGCCTTCAAGTGCTTGAAGGGAGCTGCCATCTCTACTCCCAACCTGAGTCTTCTCTTTTCCAATCTACCACCCTCACTTTCTTTACCCAGTCTTCATGATTTGACCTCGATGTCCTTCACTTTTCTGCTTGCCCTCCTCTGGCTCCTCTTCAGAAGGTCCAGAAATCTTCCCATCCCCCTGCATGCCACCCACAAAAACAGACCTTCTTAACTACTGTTCAGAGCCTGAAAGTTCATCCACAGGGTTAGAGTTCTCTTCTTCCTCTCTATGAGCCTCAGTTTTCCTTCTCTTTAAGATGAAATGGTTGGATTTGATTTTGGGGATCCCCTTCTGTCCTTAAATTATTTTAAAAATCTTATTTTTATTGATACTGTTAGAAACACATTTACATTGTCTAGGAATAAGCAAGACTCCTTGGGAAGTCAGGAACATTTTAATTATAATTTACATTTATTCCCCCTGAATAAATGGGTACCTCCCTTGAACAGAGTACAAGAGAAAGTACAAAGGACTCAGATGGACGCTAGTCCTTTTATAGACCCTCACCTTGAATCTCCTGCCAGGCTCTTCATTGGCCGGATACGACCCCCTGACTGTATATGTGATGCCCTCCTCGGCTTGTTTAAGCATGTGTACAAGCCTCTGACCTTTCACCTGACCCACCTGAGGCCTGGTTTCTGCTAAAGCTGGGGTGGGGAAGGCGTACTTCCGTACGCCTTCAGTTCTGTGGAAACAAAACTCCTCCTCCCATTTCTTACAATTTCCCTCCTCTTCTTTTATTCAAATTTTTGTTTCCACATTTTTAATACTCCCTTACTCTTTCTCATCTGAATTTTTCCACTTAAGCATCACCCGTTTATGTAAAGATGGGAAAGATTGATCGATGCATTGATGAATCAAAGGGGGCAGTCTCATTTGTAAATACAGATACAGAGACCCAAAAGAAAACGATAATGCAATTGTCCCTTTAAGATTCAAAAGTCTCTTCCCATAAGGCTGTCTGGCAGGGAACATCCATCAATGAAGCCCCCTGATCCTTGGTATTTGTTCCAGCCATCTCCAGCATCTTCTTCTTGCTTTCTTGTAGGAACCAGCTTTCTTTCCATTCTCCTACAAAAGTTACCTTAGCACAATTTTAAGTTACCATTTCTAATCCTTATACCCTGATCATTTTTACAAATTCAAAATTGGAACCTTAGCCAATTGTCATGTTTAAGAAATTCCCATCAGAACCCAGTTTCTTATACTTTACATTGACTCATTATTGATTTCCTCACCAGGAGGATGAGATTTCACTAAGGAATTAACAACAGGCTCCAGCTCATACATAAACACATTAGATAACCAATTCTTAACACAGTACATATAACATCAGAAACTTTTAGTCATGCCATGTTTCTTTGATGGCATTTACAAAATGCACCACAAGCCATTCTTCTTTTAACATTACCAATTGTTTCCATACCATTTCCAAGGAAAAAAACCTAATTTATACAAGACCCTATACAAGAACACTAGTCCCAGTCCTATAGTAATCTAAGATGTTCCGTAATCAATTATTTTAATAGATTTGGTACTGTATTTACAAAACCTTCTGATTATAGAAATTTGCCACCAAGAGAGTAGGGACTTAGAATAAGGGAACCATATTTTCCCCAGCTTCCTATCAACTCCAGGCAGAGGTTGTGTCAAACTGCAAGCTGCATTGAGCCAAGCCTAGCCTGCCAGGTTTCAGTTAAGGGGATCAAGTCAAGAGGGTCTCACCTCAGCACATGCTGAACTGTAGCCCTCTCAACCCTCCCATGAACTCATGCCTCCAGCTCATGCCTGCCCTCCCACAGGGCTGCTGGCATCTTGAGTCAGCCTTCCTTGATACTCACACCTGGAGTTAGACTCATGAAAACAGTCAGTTAACAGTCCCATTAAGTCTTTGAATGGCAAGTTCCAATGATCAGTGACTATAATCTCACATTGCTTAAGGAACATCCTTAAAGCTAGCTCTAAATAGCTTGCATGCATTTCCTCCCTTGTTCATAAAATCTTGCCATTAAGATCATAAGTTATTGCTCTAACACTTTTGCATCAGGTTCTCCTCTAATTACGCCTGATCTGAAAGAATTGAACCATATAACTTTATGTTTTAGATGATGGAATGTATTCAAATCCACATTTAACTTTTCCCATCAATACAAAAATATTCTACAACTTATCTCTCTTAAAGAGAATTATATTGAAATTCTTTTCCCTAAACTGAAGATGTCTCTGATTTAGTTCCAGTGATTAATTTCACTATTTGTGTTAATACCTAATTGCTCTTATATCACTTTAAAACATCTAAGGACCCTATCCCACATAGATACAATGTACCTTTAAATCCCAGCCTTAGTTTATGGGATAATGATTCAACCTTACATTTGCACCTTCACTTGACAAACCTCTCTTCCCCCTGTCCAAACTACTCCCACCAATATCCAGAAACAACACTATCTTTCACATATTTGCATTTATCCAATTTTCCATTTTCCCCCATAAACCCTTCTACATCTGTAGGTATATACCTTTCCTTTTATCATTACTTACTTATTTCTGCAAATCTAATCTTCTCAGTTCTGCTGACTTTAAGAAGCCAGGTTCAGAGGCTTCTGGCCCCTACTGTTCTCTTTCTTTCAGTAAAAACTCAAATCCCAGTAAGGTTTCCCCTCCCCCTTCCTTCCCTTCTACCAGGTGGGCCTAGATCAAGCTCTCTTCTTATCTAGACCAAAGGAGAGGAGGGGAAATGGGAGAATGGACTGGCTTTTCAACATATTTTCCACTTTTTAAACTTTAACTCCTTTAGAATTCCTGTCTCTACCTTATCTTCTATCCCTCGTCTCATCTAGGGAGTCATAAAAGTCAAGAATTTAAGTCCAAAATCCTTGTTTTGGTTAACAGCCTCAATTTCTTGATTAAGTACCATCCTTAATCTAACAACATTGAAATTATAAGAAAAAAATGCTTTTTCATAAATTCCCACAACTCAATTCTTTGTTATTACAGAATTTCTAGAACCTCTTATACATAACAATTACAACAGGAGATTCTCACAAAGACTTAATTAATAATCTCACAAATGCTATTAAGTGATAGCAAAGCAATTTTAACTGAACAATAACAACTTTTTAACCCATTCAGCATTTTTCTCTGATAGTACAATTTTAGCAACATTTAAACCATACAAATGTATGTTTGAAGCATATAAATTTAATGCTTTAAACATTTTTATGTATTTAGAAACTTGCATAACCAAATATAACAGTTTCAAACTATTACATTTTTATCACACCTTTTTTTTAAAAAGATCAATTTATACATAACAAAATTCAGACCTCACAAAGGTGCCTCAAATTTTACAGCCTAAGAGAACTCTAAAAATACAATTTAGACACAAGATGACTTCGATTACATTTTCAGATTATCACATATTGACATTATTGATCCTAATACTTCTGGTATTTATATATTAATACACTGATACCTTAAATACATTTTATTTTTTTTTAGCTATATATTCTTCAGCACTGAACAGCTCTTCCTAGCCAATAGTTGCCTGTGGCCCAGGCATTAAGAATATTTGCCTGGCCATGAATGAACTTATAAAAAAAGAAAATTTTATTTCATATCATTATTTGCTTTAAGAACCATCCAGATTTGAATTTGGCACCCTGACTTTCACTGGTCAGCTTTCATCAAACTCTATTTTAGGCATTCCAATCCCTGACTCCAATTCTTTGGAGTTTTTACCAAAAGGTTTGAATTAACAAAAGGCCTAAGGTATTTGAAAAAGGTGAGCCACTTCCCTTTCAAGCAAAAGGACCAAGCTAAAACATTTTGTTTCCCCTTCCTTTGTTTGCCTCAGCGAGAGAGGGGGATCCCTTTCACTTGCTGAGGAGGATGGACAAAGGTGAGTTGAAGAGGAACACAGGATTATCCATAATAAAGAGCTCAGCTATCAGTAAATTACTTTGGGCCTGGCAGTCCCTTTGAGAACAAAGGAGCTAGCCTTTTAGTTACGCTAATTTTCAGAAGGTTAGCTTCCTTGGAATGCAGTTTAATTTCCTACCACTAGCCAACAGTAAGGCTTCATTTTTTAATATAATCTCCTTGGAAACAAAATTCAGTCATACCTTACAAAGGCAAAGCTTAATGATTATACAAATCAAAATCTTTCTCATACTCAACACCCAGATTCAATAAAACCTTTTATCACTAACTAATCAGCCCTATTTTCCAATCAGGTTACAAGTTTCTTTTAGCTTCAGCTCCTGATTGACACACCCAGTCTTCTCAGGTGGAATAGGGGGAAGGGGGTAGCCAAGAGCAATTCCAGGTGGTCTCAAGCCGCCATTCTACACCTCCCACCCAAATCCCTTTATCTCTAGCTTCTATCTCCATTTCTTTCCCAATCTTTACTGAAACTTTTTTTTACCCTCTATATGTCCAATTTCAATCTTTCTTTCCTAATTTTGACCCAAACTACCTCAAACATTTCAAATAAATGAAAAAAAATATTATACTCACCAGGCTTTTCCTTTTCCCAGCCTCTTTCTTTTTACCTTAAAACTTAAAAGGTTAAAATGACCAACAACTTTTAATCACATTCTAAGCAGACCATTGAATCCCCAAAGCAATCATCCCATCATACAGAAGACATCCTTTATTTCTACAGTTTTTAAAACACTTTGCTTGATGCTAGAGTTAATGCAAACACAGATTTTAAAAAAAACTTTTAGGACCTAATCAAATCTTAATTCACAGCTCCCAGCTTTATCTTTCTAGTTTGGTAATAACTTCCAAGAGCTCTCTTCCTTTATGTTTTCTTGTCCTCCCTCAACTCCAAAAACTCAACAGAGCCAATCCTCACAAAGACTGCCTGTTTCTTGTTCGGGATTTCTTGAGAGCTTGTTTCAGGGTGTAGAGCAGCATTTTCCTTGGGTCAACCCACCAGTGCTTTTCTGCAAAGCACTAGGAGAAATCCATTCTCCCCACCTAGGTCAAATATTTCAAGAGCTCTTTGCCCCATTCCAAGCAAATCTTATTTCTCAACTTGTAGTGAATCCAGACATGACAAAGCAGGACTCCTCCACCTTGCTCAGGCACCTGACTTGCGCTGTCTATGGCCATTTTCCTTTCCTTCCCCCACCTTTACTCACATTCCTGAGTTCCCAAGGATTCTAGAAAAATCCTCTCAGGAATTGGCAGTCTGAAGAAGGAAATTTTCACCTGCAGATACTAGAGCCCACTGCAAAAGAGTGGGGGCGCCACCCATTCTCTGCATGAAATATCTCTTTCTTCTGATGCTATATTGATCCTGCGACTAGCACCCAACTGTTAGAAACATACATTGTCTAGGAATAAGCAAGACTCGGGAAGTCAGGAACGTTTTAATTATAATTTACATTTATTGCCCCTGAATAAATGGGTACCTCCCCTGAACAGAGTACAGGAGAAAGTACAAAGGACTCAGATGGACGCCAGATGGACCCTCACCTTGAATCTCCCGCCAGGCTCTTCATTGGCCAGATACAACCCCCTGACTGTGTACGTCATGCCCTCTTCAAATGGCTTGATTAAGTATGTGTACAAGCCTCTGACCTTTCACCTGACCGACCTGAGGCCTGGTTTTTGCTAAAGCTGGGGTGGGGGAGGGGGGAAGTACACCTTCAGTTCTGTGGAAACAAAACTCCTCCTCCCATTTCTTAAAATAGTTTTTTAAAACAATACTTTCATTTCCCAATATATCCCTTCTCCCACCCAGAGAACCATTTCTTGTCAAAAAGAATAAAAAATGAAGAGAAAGTGCATCAAGAAAATCAATCAGCCTATCAAGTGTGCCTGACACCATGTGCCTTATTCTATACCCATAGTCCCCAACCTCTTCGGAGAGGGGAGGGAGAGTCAGCTCTGAATTCTATGGCTCTGTGACTCCAGAGCAATATCACTGCTCCAGATACAAAGGACTCTGAGACAGAGAGAGAGCCCAGGAACTTAGAAACACAGGGTTTTAACACTGTAGGGGAGATGAAAACCTCATTTTATAGATGGGGAAAATTTTAATAATGACTCCAGTGTCAGCCACTGTTTAAACAGACAGAAAGAGAGAAAGGGAAGGGGGGAGAAGGAAAGAGGGAAGGAGGAAGAAGAAGTAGAAGAGGAGGAAGAGAAGGAGGAAGAAGAGGAAGAGGAAAGAAAAGAAGAGGAAGAAGAGCAAAGGAAGAAGAGAAAGAAGAAGAAAAGGAAGGAGAGAAAGAGAGACAGAGAGAGAAGGAAGAAGAGAGGAGAGAGTTTGGATAGAGACACAGACATAGAGAGTGAGCAAATGAGCAGGAAGGCCCTGCCCAGGGGAGCCTGGGAGTTAGAGGGCATGGGCACAGAAGGAGAAGGCTGATGTCTCCAAAGATGAATTTTGATCAGTTGTTAGGTTCTCAGAATTTCAGAGGCTGCATTAGAAGTCACAGTTTCAGGAATGAGGGGAGTTATAGTCCTGCTGCCCTCTGTCCTCCTCAGACCCCATCTGGAGTGCTGGGTTCAGTTCTAGGAGACATGTTTCAGGTGGAAAGTGGAGAATCAGGAGAGGGTCTGGAGGAGGACAGCCAAGATGGAGGCCTTGACATTTTGCCATATGAGGATCATTGAAAGGAACTGGGCATATTTAGCCTGCAGAAGAGAAGACTCAGGATGGGTACAGGAGAGCTGCCTTAAGTTTTGAGGGCTGTCAGACTGAAGAGGGATTAAACTTTTTCTGCTTGGCCCCCTGAGGGCAGAGGAAGAAGCAACGAGTGGGAGTTGGGGAGGCAGATTTAGGCTTGATGGAAAGGTTAGCTTCCAGATAATTAGCCCTAAAATGGGTTGCCTCAGGAGGTCTTGGGAGGATTTCCAGGGCAGTCTGGATGCCCATTTGTCAGGGAAGTTGTAGAGGGGATTTCTTTCTGTTCAGGCCTGGCTTGGACTAGATGGACTCAGGTTCCTAGTGGGCCCCTGAGATTCTATAAGAGTTTGAAGATACTTTGGAGAACATCTGACAACTGATATCAGAGTAGCAGTCTCCTTTATGGTTTCCTCTTCAAATGGACCTCTTGTTGCTTTTGAAATATCTGCACCAGTGGAGAGCTCACTACCTCATTAGGAAGTCTGTCCTGTCTTAGGCTGGCTCTGAGGGTTAGGTTTTGCCATTTTTTTTTTCCATCAGAGGAGTAGAATCAAGAAAGGAAAGTATTTACATCACACCCAGGCCAAGGCTGAATGTTTTTTAGTGGCAGAGGTATCAAGGAAGTGTATGCTACTGAGGTGAAGAAGGAGGAAGCTAACAG
>CM053622.1:7873920-7885678 GCA_028646595.1 Phalanger gymnotis
CTGAAGCCAACAAAGGTTAAGTAAGTGACTTGCCCAGAGTCACACAGCAATAAGTGTTTGAAGTTGGATTTGAACTTAGGTCTTTCTAACTTCAGGTCCAGTGTTGTTTCCATAATAAGTAATCTGTTTATAAATTGTCAATGACACCAAGTTGGAGGGACTAGCCAACACAGCAGATAACAGAATCAGGATCCAAAAAATCTTGACAGGACAGAACATTAGACGAAACTGAAGATGAAATGTAATTAAGGTCAATGTAAAGTCTTACATTGCAGTTCAAAAACTCAATTCCCCAAGGATGAGCCGGGTGAGGTCTGGTTAGATGACAGTTCATCTGAAAAATATCTGGGGTTTTAGTGTGCTAAAATGTAGCTTAGTTGCCTCAATTAGTCAGTTGTAGGAAGCCTCAGCCCTTCCACCCACCCTACCCCGATAAAAGCTACTGTGATATTGAGCTATATGAGGAGAAGCACAGATCCCAGGAAAAGAGAGGTGATCACAATAGGAGTATCATGATCCACTCTGGCCACCACAGGTTAGAAAGGTCTTTGAAAAGCTAGAGAGTGGCCTTCTGGGAGCCAAGATGACCGAGTAAGCAGTAAATAGATGTCACTCTGCCATATTGACCTCTGGAGGAAAAAAAAAACCAGAAAATAGCACCCCAGGAAAAATCCTGAAACAACAGAGCCAGGAGAAAGATGGGGTGTAGCAGTCTTTTAGCCCACAAAACCTGAAAAAGTGGCTAGAAAGACTCATCTCACTCCGGTAAAAGGAGAGCACATTCTAGGACAGTAAGCATCCCAGCTAGCAACAAGCTCCACCTCAACAAACCAGCAGAAGATCTTGAGCCCCAGGGTGGTGAAGCAGGCAAACACCAAAACCAGGACTTGCCTTAGCATAGCCAGGGAAACCAGCAGACTCCAGCTTGGAGAACCACGACATGCACCAGTGCAGCTCTGGGCAGGTAGGCATCCTCCAGAGGTCAGACCTCAATGTACTTTAATGCAGCCCAAGGAAAATGCAGAAAAACCCCACCCAGCCTTAGCAATACCAGACACCACCACTAGGTCCCCAGCTCAGCACCAGGTAAGCTGCCACATCTCTACAGGCTTCAGTTGCCAACACCTGAAGCCCCAGCACACAAAGCCAGTGACAAGACTCTTGGCCTCCAGCACAAGAAGCTTGGGACAGTGTCCCCTATGACCCAGAAGCAGAGCTCAACTTTAAAATCCAGGAAAGGGGCAAGGAAGATGAGCAAAAACCAAAAATGAACACTGACCATAGATAGCTTCTGTGGGGACAGAGAAGATCAAAACACAAACTCAGAAGAGGACAACATTGTCAATATATCTACATCTGAAACCTCAAAGAGGAATATGAATTGGTCTCAAGCCCAAAAAGCCTTCCTGGAAGAGCTCAAGAAGGATTTTAAAAGTCAAATAAGAGAGGTTGAAGCAAAATGGGAAAAGAAATGAGAGGTATGAAAGAGAGAGTCAACATCTTGGAAATGGAAGGACAAAAATTGATTGAGGAAAACAATTCCTTAACAAATACAACTGGCCAAATGCAAAAAAAAAAAATCCACTGAAGAAAACAACTGCTTAAAAATTAGAATTAGGCAAATGAAAAATAATGACTCTATGGGACATCAAGAATGAGTCAAACAAAATCAAAAGAATGAAAAATAGAAGAAAATGTAAAATACCTCCTTGGAAAAACCACTGACCCTGAAAATAGATCCAGGAGAGATAATATAAGAATTATTGGTCTACCTGAAAGCCATGATCAAAAAAAGAGCCTGGACAGCATTTTTCAAGAAATTATAAAGGAAAACTGTCTTGAGCCCTGTAACAACAATGCTACTTTCTGCTACTGTGGCTATGTAAGACCAGCAACATCAGCACACAGGAAGGCTACTAGAACAGGTTCTTTGATCTGCTTTTCTAAGGAAAGCAACTTTAAAGGTTTTACAACTTCACTTTAATTAAACATACATATATCATTCACTTAGTTCAGGGGGAAAAGTCAGCACTTTGAACTTCAGAGAAAGCACAAACAGAAACTATATAAACAAAGCAAAATAACACAAATCAGCAGACAGGCTTCTAGCTGTCTATCCAAGACATTACATACATAGTTACCAAAGAGAGAAGCACAAACATCTAGGTTTTTCAAAGCCATGGGGCTTTGAAATGGCTACCCAGAGTCTTGTCTGGTCAAATCACATGACACTCTGAGTGAACCCCCAAAGCAAAATGCTAACCTCAGAGTATATATACACTTCCTCAGGGTCAGCCCACAGTGGGTGTCATGACCATGTGACTCAAACTCATGTCACTTAGGCTTTCTTGTGACTTAAGCAGGTCATCAAATACTCTTGATTCAAACAAAGGCAAGTCTCAACTTGACTGCCTTAGTGCTGAGAAGAACTAGAACAAGAGTCCAAGTAAAGTCCTCTTTCATCTTGACTCAAGGTTGACTTCCCATTCCCAAGGCTCTTCCTCTACAGGCTGACTGCTCCCAACTCTTGCCTAGATTCACACCTAGGCAGCCCTCCCCACCTGCACCAGGTCTCAGCTCATGGGAATGGCTCCACTCCAAGCTCCTGCCCAACAGCAGGCTCCAGGGGTTCCTGCCCACAGCTTCTGTTTCTGGGAAAACAAAGCTTAACAGGGCAGCAACACAGACCACCAACACCACCATCTCAATTCATCTCCAAATTCCAGAAGCTCTGTGTTAACAGCTCAGTTCACTTTAACAGCTCTCAAAAGGGACTTAAGCTAAGCCTCCTTCCCATGGGCAGGTCTCTGCCCTACAGCTCCACTTGCCTCCACTCATCTTCAAAGTTCAGAGGCTCCTTCAGCAAGTCGCTGCCATCAAAGGTCTCCTCACTCTCAGAGATCTCCTCTCTGCTCTAGAGGTCTCCTCCCAGCTCTTTTAGGTTTCCTCATGGCTCATTCTTCTTCATCTCTTCTCTTCTCAACGTTGGCAGCTCTCTCGATGTCTTCTCTTCAATGCCCTCTCAATGTCTGCTTCTCTCACACTCTGGGCTCTCCTTATACACAGTTCTAGCCAGCATCTGATTGGCTAGAACTGAGCTCTCTGATTAGCTGGATTCATGCACATCTGATTGGCTAGAACTCAATGCACATACAAGTCTCTGATTGGCTAAAACTCAACACCCATTCAATCCAGCAAAAATCCCACTTTGCTTGCCATTACAATCCCTTAGTACCAGAGGGTAAAATAGTCATTGCAAGAATCTACCTATAATATCCTGAAAAAGATCCCAAAATGAAAACTCCAGGAAATATTGTAGTCAGATTCCAGAATTATCAGGTCAAGGATAAAATACTGCAAGCATCCCGAAAGAAACAATCTAAATATTGTGGAACCATAGTCAGGATTACATAGGACTTAGCAGCTTCTACATTAAAGGATCAGAGGACTTGGAATATGATATTCTGAAAGGCAAAAGAGCTTGGATTACAACAAAGAATCCACTACCCAGCAAAACTGAGCATAAGCTTTTGGGGGAGGAGATGGGTATTCAATAAAATAGGGGACTTCCAAACTTTCCTGATGGAAAAAAGCAGAGCTAAACAGAAAATTCAATCTTTAAATATAAGACTCAGGAGAAGCATAAAAATGTAAACAGGAAAGAAAAACAAACATGTTATTCAATAAGATTAGACTGTTTTCATCCCTACATGGGAAGATGATACTTATAACTCTTGAAAACTATACCTTTATTATGACATTTAAAAGGAGTATACATAGACAAGAGGATATGGGCACAAATTGACTTTGATGTGATGATAAAAATAATTAATTCATTAAGGAGTAATAAAAAAAGATTGTACTGGGAGAAGAGGAAGGAGGAGACAGAAAAGAGTAAGTTACATCACATGAAGAGGTACAAAGACTTATTACAGTAGAGGGAAAGAAGGGAGGAAGGCGAGCATTATTTGAACCTTACTCTCATCATATTTAGTTCAAAGAGAGAATAACACACACTCAGTTGGGTATAGAAATTTATCTTGCCAATAGCAGCACTTCTTAAACTGTGGGTCACAATCCCATATGGGATCAAGTAAGTAAACGTGGGCGTCGCAAAAAAAATTTGGCAACAGTAAAAGATTTCTAAATGCACAATGACCAAAAATTAATTAAAAATCAAATGTGAAATGAACCCAAGGTGTTTCTGGAAGTGCTTGCCCATGTTGTATCATACAACTTCAATGCAGGCTTGGTTCTGAACACACAGCATGCACACTTTGCACTGTGCATGCTGTCACACCATGCAATGCCAATGAACACTGCCAGAAACACTTTGGCTTAGATTTGGGACTATTATATGTTATGAATTGCAGTATTTTTACTGTACACACAAAAGCATTAGATTGATTTTGGCTTGGGATTAGAACAGAATTTCCAACAATTTCTGGAATGGCCTTAAACATACTTCTGCCATTTTGTACTATGTATTTATGTGAAGTGACATTCTCAGCATTGACGATTATAAAATCAAAATATTAATCAACTCTGAAAAGCACTGAAGATGCTCTCTATGTCCTGCAGCATCAAATACCCTGCCAAGATTTAATTTGTTATGTAGAAATAAATAAGCACATCCATCTCATTAGTATGCAACTTTGCTTTTGTCTTTAAGAAATGGGAAAATTTTATGTATACCAAAGAATTGTTTTAAAATAAATTTCTTTATGATTTATTATCAGTTAATGTTTGATTTGTATACCTATTTTATATACCTATACGCCCAGGATTGCATAAAAACTTTTCGGGCAAACAAGAGTCGCAAGTGGAAAAAGTTTAAGAAGCCCAGCCCTATAGGAAGAAGGGGAGGAAAGAGGGAAAAGGGGAAGGGGGTTAATAGAAGGGGAGGTAGGCAAAGGAAAGCAGTGATTAGAAGCAAAACACTAGTGAGGAGGGAAAGGGAGAAAGAGAGAAAGGCATAAATGGGGGGCGGGGTGGAATAGGATGGAAAGAAAGAAACAATCAGTAATTATGACTGTGAGTGTGAATGGAATGAACTCTCCCATAAAATGGAAGTGGATAGCAGAGTGAATTAAAAACCATAATCCTACAATACATTGTTTACAAGAAGCACATCTGAAGCAGAGAAACACACAGAGTAAAGGTAAAAGGCTGGAGTAGAACATATTATGCTTCATCTGAAGTAAAAAAAAAAAAAAAGCAAGAGTAGCAATCCTGATCTCAAAGAAAAAGCAAAAATAGATCTAATTAAAAGAGATAAGGAAAGAAATTGCATCCTGCTAAAATGCACCCTAGACAATGAAGTAATATCAATACTAAACATATATGCACCAAGTGGTATAGCATCTAGACTCTTAGAGGAGAAATTAAGTGAGTTACAGGAAGAAACAGAGAGCAAAACTATGCTAGTGGGGGACCTCAATCTCCCCCTATCTGAACTTGATAAATCTAATAACAAAATAAACAAGAAATAAGTTAGAGAGGTAAACGGAATTTTAGAAAAGTTAGATATGATAGACCTCTGGAGAAAATTGAATAGTGATAGAAAGGAATATAACTTTTTCTCAGCAGTACGTGGCATCTACACAAAAATTGACCATGTACTAGGACACAAAAACCTCACAATCCAATGCAGAAAGGCAGAAATATTAAATGTATCATTTTCAAATCATGATGCAGTAAGAATTACATTACATTGAATGGCCATGGAAAGGTATCCTAAAAATTAATTGGAAACCAAATAATCTAATCCTAAAGAATGAGTGGGTCAAACAATAAATCATAGAAACAATCAAAAACTTCACCAAAGAGAACGACAGTAATGAGACAACATACCAAAACTTATGGGATGCAGGCAAAGCTGTTCATAAGGGAAATTTCATATCCCTAAATGCTTACATGAATAAAATACAGAAAGAGGAGACTGATGAGTTGGGCATGCAACTAAAAAAGCTAAAAAAAAAAAAGAAGAACAAATTAAAAATCCCCAATCAAATACCAGATTAGAAATTCTGAAAATCAAAGGAGAGATTAATAAAATTGAAATTAAGAAAACTATTGAACTAATAAATAAAACTAAGAGCTGATTTTATGAAAAACAACAAAATAGATGGACTTCAGTTTAATTTGATTTAAAATGAAAACGAAGAAAACCAAATTGCCAGTATCAAAAATGAAAAGGGTGAATTTAAAGAGTGAAGGGGAAATTAAAACAATAACTAGGAGTTCTTTTGCCCAACTGTATATCAATAAATCTGACAGTCTAAGTGAAATTGATGAATATTTAAAAAATATAAATTGCCCAGAATAACAGAAGAGGAAATAAAATACTTAAATAACTCTTTCAGAAAAAAATTGAACAAGCTGTTAATGAGGTCTCTAAGAAAAAAAAATCACCAGGGCTAGATGGATTTACAAGTGAATTCTACCAAATATTTAAACAACAATTTATTCTAAAACTATATAAACTATTTGGAAAAATAGGTGAAGAAGGAGTCCGGTCAAATTCTTTTTTATGATACAAATATGGTGCTGATGCCTAAACCAGGAAGAGCCAAAACAGAGAAAGAAAATTATAGAACAATTTCCCTAATGGATATTGATGCAAATTTTTTAAATAAAATATTAGCAAAGAGATTATAGCAACTTAACACAAAGATAATACACTATGAGCATGTGGGATTTAGACCAGGAACCCAGGGCTGGTTCAGTATTAGGAAATTTGCCAGCATAACTGACCATACCAGTAACAAAATTAACAAAAATCATAAGATTATCTCAATACAGAAAAAGCTTTTTGACAAAATACAACAGCCATTCCTATTAAAAACACTACAGAGCAAGGAATAAATGCAGTTTTCCTTAAAATAATAAGCAGCACGTATCTAAAACCATCGGCAAGCATTGTCTGTAATGGGGATAAGTTAGAAGCATTTCCAAGTAAGATCAGGGGTGAAACAAGGTTGCCCATTATCACCACTATTATTTAATATTGTACTAGAAATGTTAGCTTTAGCAATAAGAGAAGAAAAAGAAATTGAAGGAATTAGAATAGGCAAAGAAGAAACAAAGCTATTACTCTTTGTAGATGATATAATGGTATACTTGGAGAATCCTAGAAAATCAAGTAAAAAATTGCTTGAAATAATAAACAAATTTAGCAAAGTTGCAGGATATAAAATAAAACCACATAAATCATTGACATTCTATATATTACCAAGCCCAGCAGCAAGAGAAAGAAAGGGAAATTCCATTTAAAATAAACATAGACAATATAAAATATTTGGCCATCTATCTGCCAAGACAAACCCAGGAACTATATGAACACAATTACAAAACACTTTTCACACAAATAAAGTCAGATCTAAGTAATTGCAAAAATATCAGTTGCTCATGGGTAGGCTGAGCTAATATAATAAAAATGACAATTCTATCTAAATTAATCTATTCAGTGCCATACCAATCAAACTACCAAAAAAAATTTACAGAACTAGGAAAATAATTTTTTTTAAATTGTCTGGAGGAACAGAAGGTCCAGATTATCAGGGGAATTAATGAAAAGAAATTCTGGGGAAAGTGGCCTAGCCATACCAGATATTAAACTGTATCATAAAGCAGCAATCATCAAAACTATTTGGTACTGGCAAAGGAATAGAGATCAGTGGAACAGGTTAGGTACATAAGACACAATAGTCAATGACTATAGTAATCTACTGTTTGAGAAACCCAAAGATTCCAGCTTCTGGGATAAGAACTCACTATTTGACAAAAACTGCTGGGAAAATTGGAAATTAGTGTAGCAGAAACTAGGCACAGAGCACCATCTTACAACATATACCAAGATAAGGTCAAAATGGGCACATGATTTAGACATAAAGGGTGATACTATAAGCAAATTAGAAAAACAAGGAATAGTTTGCCTGTCAGATCTATGAAGAAGAAAAGAAGTTATGAGCAAACAAAAGATAGACAACATTATGAAATGCAAAATGGATAATTCTGACTGCATAAAAGGTTTTGCACAAACAAAGCCAATGCAACCAAGATAAGAAGGGAAAGAGAAATATTGGGAAATAATTTTTACAGCCAATATCTCTGACAAAGGCCTCATTTCTAAAATATATAGAGAACTGAGTCAAATTTATAAGAACACAAGTCATTCTCCAGTTGATAAATGGACAAAGGATATGAACAAGCAGTTTTCAGATGAAGAAATTAAAGTTATCGATAGTCATATTAAAAATATTCTAAATCACTATTGATTAGAGAAATGCAAATTAAAATAACTCTGAGCTATCACACCACACCTATCAGATTAGCTAACATGACAAAACAGGAAAATAATAAATGGTGGAGAAGATGTGGAGAAAAAGGAAACACTAATGCATCATTACTGGAGTTGTGAACTGATCCAACCATTCTGGAGTACAATTTGGAACTATGCCCAAAGGGCTATAAAACTGTATATCCTTTGATCCAGCAATACCTCTACTAGGTCTGTATCCCAAAGAGATCATAAAAAAGAGAAAAGGATGCACATGGACAAAAATATTTCTACAAAAATATATCTACATGTTTGTTTAATTGAATTTCATTATTTGTTGATTAATATCTGTCCATAGAACAGAGAATGCCAGGGCTGGGAAGGGCCTGAGAACAGGGGATGTCAGAGCTGGGAGGGGCCTCAGAACAGGGAATATCAGATCTTGGAAGACTCTGGCAACAAGAGTTGGGAAGGCCAGTTGCGGGGGCGGGGGGGGCAGGGTCGTCCTCTTGATAATGGCAGCCAGGTGGCACAGTGAGTGGAGCACTGGGCCTAGAGTCAAGAAGACTTGCGTTCCCATCTGTCCCAGATGCCAGCTGTGTGGCTCTGTGCATGTCACTTAACCTGTCTCTCAGTTTCCTTATCTGTAAAATGGGTATAATAATAGCCCCCACCTCCCGGGGTTGTAGTGAGGATAAAATGAGATTTTAGCCAAGATTTCCGTAAGATCCGGCATGCTTTTCCTATGGAGAAGACAGCGATGAATGGGTTAGACAATAAAACTGTCAGGCAGGTTCTGACATGGTGGTCTGGCCAGTCTCAAAGAATGGTGACTAACGGTTCAATGTCAGCATGGTATGGGGTCTCTAGTGGGGTGCCATGAGGCTCTCTCACGCTGTTTAATCATTTTTATCCATACCTTGGGCAAAGGCATGAAGTACATCGATCAGATGTGCAGATGGCATACAAGGCAGAATAAGCATCCCAAACGATCTTGAGGGACAGAAGGAGATTAAATGGAAGTACACGAGCTGCACTAAGGAAGGGGATCCTGGGTTGTCTAGGAGGTGAGAGTCCCTGGGTGCTTTTTAGACCTCATCCAGAACACTGTATTCCACTACAATTTACAATATAAACGGGTGGTTCAGTGGGTAGAGCACTGGACTTGGAATCAGGAAGACTGATCTTCGTGAGTTCAAACCTGGCCCCAAACAATTACCAGCTGGAAGACTCTGAGCAAGTCACTTAATCCTGTTTGCCTCAGTTTCCATGTCTGTAAAATGAGCTGGAGAAGGAAATGGCAAACCAAGAAAATTCATACAGAGATATTTATAGCAGCTCTTTTTGTGGTGGCCAAGAATTAGAAATCAAAAGGATGCCCAATAATTGGGTAATGGGTGAACAAGAACAATCACATATGATTGTGATGGGATAGTGTTGTGCCATAAGAAATGATGAGCAGGTCTCTTTCGCCGCCGGATCGTCACCGTCATGGTCGCACGCGCTCCCGGGAAGGGCCTGTCCCAGTCTGCTCTGCCGTACCGCCGCAGCGTGCCCACGTGGCTGAAGCTCCCCTCCGACGACGTGAAGGAGCAGATCTACAAACTGGCCAAGAAGGGCCCGACACCCTCCCGGATGGGCGTGATCCTAAGGGATTCTCATGGCGCGGCACAAGTACGCTTTGTAACTGGCAACACAATTTTGAGAATTCTAAAGTCCGAGGGACTTGCCCCTGATCTCCCTGAAGACCTTTATCACTTGATCAAGAAAGCTGTTGCAGTTGGAAAGCATCGTGAGAGAAACAGAAAGGATAAGGATTCTAAATTCCGTTTGATTCTGAACGAGAGCCGAATTCATCACCTGGCTCGGTACTACGAGACCAAGAGAGTGCTCCCACCCAATTGGAAATATGAGTCATCTACAGCCTCTGCTCTGGTTGCATAAATTTTGGTTCATGTACTAAAATAATAAAGTCACGTCTTAACTGAAAAAAAAAAAGAAATGATGAGCAGGCAGATTTCAGAAAAACTTGAAAAGACTTACATGAACTGATGCTGAGTGAACTGAACAGAACCAGGAGAACACCGTACACAGTAACAGCAACATTGTCCAATGACCAACTGGGAACAACTTAGCTATTCTGAGCAATACAATGACTCAAGACAATTCAGAAGGACTCAGGATGAAAAGTGTTATCTGCCTCCAGAGAAAGAACTAATGGCATCTAAATACAGACCAAAGCATACTATTTTTTCACTTCCTTTTCTTCTTTCATTTATTTTTGGTTCGAGTTTTCTTCCACAAAATGACAAATCTGGAAGTCTGCTTTCCATTTTTGCACACGTATAACCTAAATCGGAGTGCTTACCATCTTGGGGAGGAGGGAGGGGAGGAAGGTGGGTAGAGAATTGAAACTTCATAACTTAAAAAAAGAATGTTTAAAATTGTTTTACATGCGATTGAGGGTGGGATTTTTTTAATCACATTAGCAATTAGAGACTTGCTTGAATGGACATCACTGTCCATTTCTGCTAAAGTGAAAAAAAAATAACCCTACAGCAATGAGGTATCCAGGTGCTCCTCATTGAATTAGGTCTCCTGGGTTTCAGGAACCCAAGTACAGGGTGAACAGAACAGGTGGCAATCCCCATGTCAACCCTGTTATTTGAACCATCAAGAAGACAACTAGTTGGTACCGTGAATACAGTATCTTGCCCAGAGTCAGAAAGACCAAAGTTCATATTCAGCTTCACACATTTACTAGCTGTGTGACCCTGGGCAAGTCCCTTAAGGTCTGCTTGCCTCAATTTCTTCAACTGTAAAATGAGGATCATAATAGCAGCCACCTTCCAGGGTTGCTGTGAACATCAAATGGACTCATATTTGTGAAGCCTTTACCATGGTGCCTGTAGGTGTTTAATAAATGCTTGTTCCCTTCTTCTTCTACTTTCCACTTCAAACAACACAGATGGGATCTGGGATGGCCTGATGGCAGAGACGGGAACAAGAGGAAAAGAAGGAATTGACAAACATGTTCCAGAAATGGAGCTCATGGAAGAGACATCATGCAAAGTGATGACAGACATCGAAAAGATCCCTGAGAATAGCAGAGGTAGGGAAAACAGGCTAGTGAACTGGAAGGAAACCTTGACATATATATTGAAGGACCAGGCTGAGGGCATGAATGGAGCCCAGGGGCAGGAGGACCACAAGCATCTGCATAGGGTGAAAGCTAAAGGATAAGTGGATGGTAATGGTAGCCAGGAAAGGAAGGCAATGACTGAAGGGAGCAAGGAGTATGGGATCTCCTTCTAGCTTGAAAAATCAGAAAATAAGAAGAGAAGCAACTCACATGGGAGAAGGAAGGAAGGAAGGAAGGAAGGAAGGAAGGAAGGAAGGAAGGAAGGAAGGAAGGAAGGAAGGAAGGAAGGAAGGAAGGAAGGAAGGAAGGAAGGAAGGAAGGAAGGAAGGAAGGAA
>CM053622.1:7885778-7901943 GCA_028646595.1 Phalanger gymnotis
AAGGAGGGAGGGAAGGAAGGAAGAAAGGGATGGAGGGAGGGAGGAAGGAAGCAAGGAAGGAAAGGAGGGAGGGAGGAAAGGAGGGAGGAAGGGAGCAAGGAAGGAGGAAAGAAGGGAGGGAGGGAGGAAAGAAGGAAAGGAGGAAGGAAGGGAGAGAAAGAAGGAAGGAAGGAAGCGAGGAAGGAAGGAAGGAAAGAAGGAAGGAAGGGATGGAGGGAGGGAGGAAGGGAGCGAGGAAGGAAAAGATGGAAGGAGGAAGGAAAGGAGGGAGAAAGGGAGGAAGGAAGGAAGGAAGGAAGGAAGGAAGGAAGGAAGGAAGGAAGGAAGGAAGGAAGGAAGGAAGGAAGGAAGGAAGGAAGGAAGGAAGGAAGGAAGGAAGGAAGGAAGGGGAAGGGAGGGAAGGAGGAAGGACTCACTGGAGACAGTGTAGCGATCTGTAAGTATTTGAAGCCCTGTTGTATGGAAGAAGGACTAGCCTTGTTCTGCATGGCCCCAGGGGGTAGAACAAGTTGAAATAAAGGGATGCCTTGAGAGATAGTGAGCTCCCTGTTAAGTGGATGGATATCTTTAAGCAGATACTAGATAACCGCTTGCCAGGTATTTTATTGAAGATTCTTATCCAAATCTGGATGGGACAAGAGGGTCTCAGGCACCTTCCAAGTCCAACATTCTGCGATTAGAAGAGATGTCTAAAGCCCAGGGAAGAACTCATTACCTTTTCTCCCAGATCCTGTCCCTGTCCTCCTAACTGGCCCTCAAGGTTTATAGCCTCAGTACCACCTGGCCTCCTCACTCTCCCTCACTCTGCATAACCTATCAGTAGCCACATCTTTGTCATTTGTCCCTTCACAGGATCTCTCCCCTAGGACCCCTTCTCTGCAGTCACACAGACACCACCCACCCCCAAAAAGCTTACTTTCGGTTGGGGCAGGAAGCATGTTTTGTATAAATAGATACCAAATATATCTAAGGTAATTTTGGGGGATTGGGAAGATCTACCCTAGCAGTTGAGGGGGGAATGGTGAAGAAAGGCTTCAGAAAGAAGGGCAAGCCTGAACTGAGCTTTGAAGGAAGCTGGGCATCCAAAGAAGGGAAGTACATTGTAGGCTGGGAGGAGTGGGCAGGCCACAGAGATGGTGATGGGATGGCAGGGTCAAGGAACAACTAGAAGGCCAGTCTGGCTGGTCTGGAAATTACATGGAGGGAAGTCACATATAATCAAAAAGCCAGGAAAGAGAGCCTGGTGTCAAATGGGAGAGTTTGCTTTTGATCTTGGAGGTAATAGGGAGCTACAGGAGTTTACTGAACTGAAGAGGGATGTGGTCAGCCTGTGCTTTTAGATAATCTCTTTATCAGGATGGACTGGAGGGGGAAACATCGGAGGCAGGAGTGATGGGAGCCTGAACCAGGCATGGCATCTGTGCAGATGGAGAGAAGGGGTAGTAGGGGAGAGGTCTTAAGAAGGGAGAAATGACAAAGATTTGGTCACTAATTGGTTGTTAGTTTTTATTTTGGATATTCAGGAAATAGCAGAGAGTACCTGGCACTCAGTAGGTGCTTAATAAATGCTTATGGTTTGATCCATTGCTAAAAGAGAAAAAGTGAACACCCCTATTCCTCTAACACTTTCAGATTTTCACAGGGCTTTCATATACAAACCTGTAAGTGTGAGTGCTACCATGCCCATTTTACAGATGAGAAACTGAGGCACTGGTAGCTGTGAAGCGACAAGGCCACAACAGTTTGTTAAATATCAGAGCTCAGTCAGAAACCCAGGTCTGCATGACTCCAGCTCATAGGAACATCCAGGCCATCTACTATAATCCTCTTGTTTTACAGATAGGGAAACTGAGACCCAGAGAGGTTGTCATTGTCATATGATCATAGGAGGATAGTGCCTCAGAGGCCATCACTAACCTCTCATTTCAAAGAGGAGGAAACTCAGACCCAGGGAGTGCTCTTTCTCCTATATCATGCTCCCTTTGGGTGGATGGATGGATGGATGGATGGATGGATGGATGGATGGATGGATGCATGGATGGATGGATGGATGCATGGATGGATGGATGGATGGATGGATGGATGGATGGATGGATGGATGGATGCATGCATGCATGCATGCACGAGAAAAAGCATAGGCCACCATGAGTTTGTGCTCAGTCTCCTGCCCAAGCCGAGGGCAGGAGTACAAAGAAGATCAGATGCCCAAAGGAATAAACATTTTCCTCCTGGTGATCCCCAGAGCTTGGGAATATGGAGAGAATTACATTTATTGCAGAAAAAACGAATTGACTAGATGGAATACATAAGACCCAGAATTTGAAATTAGGGAGAAAGGAGAAGAGAACAGGGGTTGGGAGGGGAGGGAAGATTTGGAAAAGGAAGCAGAGGGGAAGGGAGCTGAGGAGAGGGGAGGGGATTTTAAAGCTGAGCTTAGAAGATAAAGATGGGAGGTTTCAGTCAGATTGGAGAGAAGCTGGAGGGGGACTGGGGAGTTGGGGGGTGCTCCGAAGGGAGCCTGGAGCTACTGGTTGGTAGCTAACTCCATCCCAGGCTAGGCCCTTCCCTGGCATCCCAGAAGTGCGGGTTCATGGACCTCCCAGGGAACAAGGGCAAAGAGGTGTGAATGGGCCATTGTCAGAGTTGAGCTAAGGCCCAGAAGACACCCAACGGGCCACGCTATTCCTTACCTCCAGACTTTCTTCCTCATTCCCAGTGGCACTGGAGGCGTCTTCCTGCCAGGTAGAAACCAGTAGAACTGGTCCCAGAAGGCTGGCGGAGGGTTGGGAGGCCTGGGCAGGCCTCAGGGACTCCTGACAGCCCCAATCTGTGCACATATGGCCACTTTGCCAGCGATCAGACACCAAGGTCCTTACCCTTGGGCAGAGTAGAAAGGAGCCTGGAATGTGGTGGACTTGGAAGGCACAGTTCTCAATTCTGCTTCTAATTCCAATTCTGCTAATTACTACCAGTGTGATAAAGTCTCCTAATCCCTCTGGCCTCAGTTTCCTTCCCTGTAAATGAAAGAATTAGCCCAGATGACTGTCCTAAATCCTATGGGGAAAGACAAACTTCCCACCCACCCCACCCCTGCCCCAACCAGTCTCTTTCATCAAAAATACTTTGTTCTACCTGTTGGTGCCTAAAAATTCACACTTAGAACTTTATTCCTTTTGCTGGAAGCTTGGAGCCCTAGAAAAATGCCCCCCACCACCCCCACCTTGCATAGGTCATGGCCGAAGCTGCCTCTAGTCACGAATGCCTGCCTCAGCTCAAATGAGTTTCAAATCTTTGGGGACCAGCAGGTTTGAAGGGAAGAGAGGATGGGGACACGGCCTCTGGTGGTGAAGAAGAAAAGCTTCCGGACCTGGGCTAATTGGACCTGAGAAACTGAGGACCTAGGGGACAGTCCCTGCTCTGTCATTCTCCAACTGCGTGAGTCTGCACATGTCACTTCTTCACTCAGAGTCTATTTCCTGCTCTGGAAAAGGGGACCATCATACTTGCCTTCATAAAACGTCACCTCCCTGACTGGCCAAGCACCCCTTCTATGCCCTCCCCAGAAAGGGGTGACCTCGGAGCCCTCTACCAAAGTGGTCCCCACTGGTGTGCCGGTGCCCACTCTGGGTTGGGACAGCCCTCAGTGGCAGTACGGCCTCCTGAGAAGAAGCCAAAATCCACCTCCCTGGGTAACCACTGAGACACCTGCAAATTTACTACACATCCTTCCAGTAACCATAGTAACTGACATTCCTATAGAATGTAAGCCCCTTGAAGGCAGGGACCATTTGGTACAGTGCCTAGCATACAGTAGACACTTAATAAATGTTTCCTTCCTAGCATAGGACATAGTACATAATGGGTGCCTGCTGTTGTAGTTCAACTGTTTCGGTCATGTCCGACTCTTGGTGACCCCATTTGGGGTTTTCTTGGCAAAGACACTAAAGTGGTTTACCATTTCCTTCTCTGGATGTGGAAACTGAGGCAAACAGGGGTAAGTGACTTGCCCAAGGTCACAAAACTAGTGAGTGTCTGAGGCCAGATTTGAACTCAGGAAAATGAGTCTTTCTGATTCCAGGCCTGGCACTCTACCCATTGAGTAACCTAGCTGCCATGGTGGGTGTCTAATAAGTGCTTATTTATTTTGCATTCCCAGCAAGGTGGTGGGTGCTTAATAAATGCACATTTTCTCCCTTTCTCTCATTAGGACATAGCACACAATAGAAGTCTAATAAATGCTTGTTGATTTCACATCCCCAGTACCGTGGCTGGCACATAGTGGGATCATAGCTTTGGAGCTGGAAGGGACTTCAGAGATCACTGAGTCCAATCGCTCCTTCCCCCATTTTACAGATGAGGAAACTAAGGCACAAAGAGATTTGCCCAGAGTCACACAGCTAATGAGTGTCTAAGGTAGAATTTGAACTCAGATCTTTCTGACTCCACTTCCAGCATTCTAGCAGCCCTTGGTAGAGGCTGGTTGGTTGATTGTTAATTTATAAAACTCCTCACCTGCATTTTCTCACTTGATCCTTAGAAAGTAGTTTGTGCAATCATTATTATCACTATCTTACAGATAAGGAAACCAAGGCACAGAGAGGTTAAGTGACTTGCCCAGGATCACACAGCTGGAAAGTGACAGATGCAGTCTGAGTCAAATGCTCATGACCCTCCACAGCAGTCACAAACATTAGAACCAATCCCAAGGCTCATGGACTGCCCTGAGAGCCAATGGCTTCCTTCTCATTGGAGGCTGGAGAACCACTTAGTGGAGACATTGGACAAGGGATTATAATCAAATCACAGACTCAGATGTATTAGGGAAATCGGAGGCTTCTTGTCCAACCCAACCTGAACAAGTGTCTCCCGCTGTAAAATGAGGAGTCTGGACCAGCTGGAAAACCCCTGAGAGACTTCTGAAGTCCTATGATACCTTCCAGTACCTCCATCAAGAAAATGTCACACATGACCATTTTGAAACATGTTTCCACTTACTGTGTTTTTCTGGTTTTTTTTTTCAATAGATGCCACTGTAATTGATAAAACACAAATCCAACGAATAGTGTCACTACATTCAGAGTAACTCGTCACCAGGTTTCTCTCTAGGATTTAAGCAATCCTTACAGCCTGATCTTTTTCCTTTTAAAAGCATTTGTCACAGCACGGCAAAGACCGGGAGGGCTGCCCTGAGGGCTCTCCAAGATCCCTCAGCTCTCAGAACTCTGATCCTTCTTTCCTGTCCCCCAGGAGTGACAGGTGAAGTCCGTCTGAGCCATCCCAGAGGGAAAGGGCAGGACAGGAGCAGTGCCAGAGAAAGCTCAACTGCAGAAAACGAAGGCCAGCCCACAGCTGAACACCTGAGCTCCCGGATCCCCAGCTGTTTCCTGGTGCATGTGGGCAAACTCCTCTTTTGGGATTTTCCCAACTTGGGCAACTCAGCTGGAGAAGGGCGGCATGTCGGGGAATGGCCGCTTTCTAGTCTGGGTGGAAGAAGGTCCCAGGAGTTCCCTGTAATAGGCAGCCTCCTTCAAGGGTGTTCGAAGTTATTAGTGAGCTCACGTGCAATCTATAGACACAGGCACGTACATGTACGTACAAAAAGACACATATGATGTAGGCACACACCCACATATGTGACACGGTGGATAGACGGCACATCAGGAAGACATGAGTCCAAATTTAGTTTCAGGCACCCTCGGTGTGTGACCCTGGGCAAGTCAATTAACCTCTCCGTGCCTCAGCTTCCTCATCTGTAAACTGGGTATAACGATAGTGCCCTAGGGTTGTTATGAGGGTGTGCTGGCTATTATTTTTGATTGTACAGGCAGCACACGTGCGAGAGTCAAAAGTTGTCAATTAAAGAACGAGAGCCAGGACTCAATAACCCCAAGCATCAGATAATCCAAAAAGCGATTCCCTTCGGCTTTGGCGTAAGCACCAGGCGTATCAATATGACACCCTGAAGGTGGTTGGAGACAGCGGGAAGAACGTCGAATCTGAACCTGAAGGACCTGTTCAAACTCCAGCTCTGCCCCTTTCCTACGTACAGGGTCATTAATGGGGGAAGGCACCGATAGTGGGAGGGACCAGGAAAGCTTCCTGTGCATGGTGGGATTTGAGCCAAGTCTGGAAAGAAACCAAGAGATGAAGACCAAGAGGGAGAGAATTCTAGGGATGGGGGCAGAGCCAGTGAAAAGGTCAGGGCCAAGAGAGAGGGAGGGAGGGAAGAGGAGGGAGAGGGGAGAGAAGGAGTTAGAGGGAGAGAAGGAGTTAGAGAGAGAGAAAGGCAGAGGGGGGAGAGGAGGGAAAGAAGAAGGAGGGAGGGGAGGCTTCTTAATTTTTATATCACCTTCATTTCCAGGTATATCACCTGGCTGCTCTCTCCAAAGACAGCAAAGATCCATCCCTTGTAACAAAGAATTCAAAAGAGGGAAAAAACCCCAGTCAGCAAAACTAACCAAAGCTGACTGTACTCAGTATCCCAAAAGTCTTAGCTCAAAACTGCACTGAGATCTTTGAGACACCCGGTTTAAGCAGTTTCACACTCATGGTTCCCCACCTCTAGGGAGAAGGGAGGGGAATGCATTTTCTCCTGTCTTTTTCAGGGCCAAGCTTGGTCATTATAATTATATAATGTTGAGTTTGGGGGGAGTTTTTGTTGCTCTCCTCATTTACATCTTTGTAATCATTGTAGTCAATCAACAAACATTTAGTAAGGACCTACTATGTGCCAGACTCTGCACCAAGTGCTAGAGATACAAAAAGTGGCAAAAAACAGTCCTAGCCCTCAAGGAGCTTACAACATGCCAACAGATACATAGAAGGCAAGCTGCATACAGAATAAACAGGAAGCGATTAACAGATGGAAGGCCCTGGAATTAAGAGGGGTTCAGGACAGCTTCCTGTAGGAGATGAGACTTTAGTTGGAAGTTAAAGGAGGACCCGAAGGTCAGTAGGTGGAGCAGAAGAGAGAGAGTCACATATACAATGAACTCTTAGGATCACAGGCTCATAGGGTTAGGGACTCATAGGAAGGGACTTTGGAAGCCATTAAGTCCAGATCCCCTATTTTACAGAAGAAGAAACTGAGGCACGGAATGGTTAATTAACTTATCCAGGATCTCCTAGCTAGTATCTGAGATTGGACTTGAACCCAAGTCTTTCTGATTTTAGGCATGAAATTTACCCAAGTCCACACTGGTCTCCCTATAAAGGCCCTCCCATCTCTAGGATTCCATGTCTGTCTAGTTCATCCATTGGCCCAGGCCCAGTGTTGTGCCCTAATCTCTCCACTCCACGCATGGGCTCCACACGCCCAGCCCTGGACAGGTCCACCCATCCAGCACCCAGTGGAAAGGCTCATCTGGCACTGTGGGACAGGACAGAGGATGTCTGAGAGCAACACCAAGCTCTGGTCCAGGGCTCTCTCATCTTGACCTCTGACAAGTCAGGGAGGGCCTTTGTTATTTCTGCTGGGGTCCCCAGCTGTTCAGATGAGTGCTCCCAGAGATTTATAAGTAACACACTCCCAGGCCTCAATCCTACCGATGGAACAAGTCATGCCCATAACCTACTCACCACAGAAACAAAATGGTGCCTGCGTAATAATCTGTGTTGTGTGCATCTCTGTCTGTCTCTGTCTTTCTGTGTCTCTGTCTGTCTCTCTCTGTCTCTTTGTCTCTGTCTGTTTCTATCTCTCCCCCCTCTGCTGTGTGCCTCTCTGTGTTTCTCTCTCCCTTTCTGTCTCTTTCTCCCTCTCTATCTCTGTCTCTGCCTCCCTCCCCGCCATCATCCATCATCCCCACCTCCTCATCCCCATTCCTCTTTCTCCCTTTCTCCTCTACCTCCTCTGACAACAATCTGGGTGGGTGTGACAATAAGTCATTAATTCCAGATCTCTGTAGAGGTATAAAATAAGCAGCTGGCAATTTGGGAGAGATTTGTTTTTACCCCTGCCCCAGTCCTGCTCTCCTTACCAATTTCATTCATTTGCTTGTTTCTTCATTCATTCATTCATGCCCTCCCTCCTTCACCAAAGGGATTTATTAAGTTCTTCCCGGACACACTGCAGAGGACAGGAAGATATTCAAGGTATGCCCCAACCCCTTTTCTGCCTTCAATAAGTTTACAATCCTGTAGTGGTGATAAGAATTGTCTGAAAATAGCTACAATGCAAATTAGATTGTGATAAGGGAATAAGAGGACAAAGTGCTATGAGATCAGAGGAGGTAGAAATTCCATCCAGCTGGAGGCACCAGAGAGAGCTCCTAGGCACATAGATTCTTTTAGATGACTTCTTTTTTTATTCTTTTTTTTAATTAGATTTTTTTTTTATTTTTAGTTTGCAACACTCAGTTCTACATGTTCTTGAGTTTCAAATTTTCTTTCCTTCCTTCCCCTCCCTCCCCAAGACAACAGGTCTGATATAGATCCTATATAAACCTTCACACTAAACTTATTTACACAATAGTCAAGTTGTAAAGAAGAATTATGACCAATGGAATGAACCACGAGAAAGAAGAAACGAAACCAAAAAAGAAGAGGAAAAAAGAGAGAGCAAATAGTTTGCCTCAATCTGCATTCAGACTCCACAGTTCTTTCCCTGGATGTAGATAGCTCTCTCCATCATGAGTCCCTTGGAGCTGTCTTTGAACCTTGTGTCGCTAAGAAGAGCCAAGTCTATCAAAGTTAGGCATCACAGAATCACTACGCCTGTGATTGTGTACAATGTTCTCCTGGTTCTGCTCCTCTCACTCAGCATCAAATCATGTAGGTCTTTCCAGGTTATTATGAAGTCTATATCTTCCCCATTTCTTATAGCACAATAGCATTCCATTCCATTCATATACCACAACTTGTTCAGCCATTCCCCAATTGATGGGCATCCCCTTGATTTCCAATTCTTTGCTACCACAAAAAGGGCTGCTATAAATATTTTTGTACATACAGGTCCATTTCCCACTTGTGTGATCTCTTTGGGATTTACCCTGAGAAGTGGTATTGCTGGGTCAAAGGGTATACACATTTTTATAGCCCTTTGGGCATAGTTCCAAATTGCTCTCCAAAAGGGCTGGATCTGTTCACAAATCCACCAACAATGTATGAATGTTCCAATTTTCCCACAACCTCTCCAGCATTTATCATTTTCCTGTTTTGTCATATTAGCCAATCTGACAGGAGAGATGTGGTACCTAAGAGTTGTTTTGATTTGCATTTCTCTAATCAATAGTGATCTAGAGCATTTTTTCATATACCTATAGATATCTTTAATTTCTTCCTCTGAAAACTGCCTGTTCATATCCTTTGACCATTTCTGAATTGGGGAATGGCTTTTATTCCTATAAATTTATCTCAGTTCCCTGTATATTTTAGAGATGAGGCTTTTATCAGAGACACTGGATGTAAAGATTTTCTCCCGATTTTCTGCTTCCCTCCTAATCTTTGCTGCATTGGCTTTGTTTATACAAAAACTTTTCAGTTTTACATAATCAAAATTATCCATTTTGCATTTTATAATGCTCTTTATCTCTTGTTGGGTCATGAATTCTTCCCTTTTCCATAGATCTGACAGGTAAACTATTCCCTGCTCTCCCAAATTGCTTATAGTATCAGCCTTTATTTCTAAATCATGAACCCATTTTGACTTTATTTTGGTATACGGTGTAAGATATTGGTCTATGCCCAGTTTCTGCCCTACCATTTTCCAATTTTCCCAGCAGTTTTTGTAGAATAGTGAATTCTTAGCCCAGAAGCTGGCCACTTTGGATTTATCAAAGAGTAGATTGCTATAGTCGGTGACTACTGTGTCTTGTGTATCTAACCTATTCCACTGATCCACCACTGTTTCTTAACCAGTACCAGGTAGTTTCAATGACTGCTGCTCTATAGTACAGTTTAATATCTGGTATGGCTAGGCTACCTTCCCTAGCATTTTTTTTCACTAATTCTCTTGATATTCTGGACCTTTTGTTCTTCCAGACGAATTTTGTTATTATTTTATCCAGCTCTGTAAAATAATTTTTTGGTAGTTTGATTGGTATGGCACTGAATAAGTAAATCAATTTAGGTAAAATTGTCATTTTCATTATATTAGCTTGGCCTAACCACGAGCAACTGATGTTTTTCCATTTATTTAGATCTGACTTTATTTGTGTGAGAACTGTTTTGTAATTATGTTCATATAGGCCCTGGGTTTATCTTGGCAGGTAGGCTCTCAAATATTTTCTTTTTTTATCCTTTTAAATTTGTTAATTTTTAACATTCTTTTCATTTTAAATTTTGAGCTCCAAAGTCTCTGTCTCCTTCCCATCCCTCCCCCACCCAAAATATCAATTAATTACATATGCGAATTTATGTAAAACATATTTCAATATTAGCCATATCACAAAAATAAAGGCAAAAAAAAAGTTTAAAAAAAATTAGACTTCAATTTATACCCAGAGCTCATCTGTTCTCTCTCTGGAGTCATGAAGAGGCAGATGCAACTCATCAACAACCACAGTTCCCTATATGTTTGAGAAATGAGACCTTTATCAGAAAAATTTGCTGTAAAAAATTTTGATACTACCTGATTTTCTATGTTCTCTTTCTGCAAAATGTAGCTTCCCTGATTCCCTCTTTCAGTTAGGTCTATTTTTGTTTTTACGTTTCCTGAGATTGTCTGAGATTGCTACCTCTGCCTTTTTTACTCCAGCTGAAGCATAATAAATTGTCCTCTAGCCCTTTATTTTAACTCTGTGTGTGTCTTTCTGTTTCAAATGTGTCCCTTGCGGAAAAAAAAAACCAAACATATTATTGGATTCTGATTTCTAATCTATCCTGCTACTGGTTTCCGTTTTATGAGTGAGCTCCTCCCATTCACGTTCACAGTTATGATTACTATGTATTTCCCTTCAGCTTATTTTCTTCCATTTATCCTTCTCTCTCTCTTTTTATCCTGTCTCTCCTCTAATATATGTTTTGTATCTGACTACTGCTTCCCTTAATCCACCCTCCTTTCTGTATCTTCCTCTCCCCTCTAATATCTCTTATTGCCTTCCCTTCTTATTTCCCAATTGGGTAAGATAGATTTTTATACCCAACTAAGTGTATGTGTGTATATACACATATATGTATGCATATATGTGAGTGCATTGCATATGCATATGTGTGTGTCTTTATGTATATGTGTATGTATGGGCATGGGTATATGTTGTGTGTGTATGTATGTATGTATGTATATATATATATGTATTCTTTCCTCTTTGAACCAATTCTGATGAGAATGAAGATCAAGCATTTCGCACCTACCTCCATTTTCTTCTTCACTATAAAAGGTCTTCCTTGCAAGTCTTTTTTATGTGAGAAGATTTTCTCCATATCACCTCTCCCTTCCCCCTCCTCCCAACACATCCTTCTTTTTCATCCCTTCTTTTCTTTCTTTTTTTTTTTTTTGGAGATCATCCCAACATAATTGACTCACATTCATATCCTCTGTCTTTGTAGACTCTTTCTAACTGCCCTAATAATAATAAAGTTCTTAGGAATTACATTTATCACCTTCTCATATAGGAATGTAAACAGTTTGACCTGGAGTCCTTTTTTTCATGTTTACCTTTTTGTGTTTCACTAGAGTCTTCTGTTTGAATGTCAAATTTTCTATTCAGCTTTGATGTTCTCATCAGGAATGCTTGAAAGTCTTCTATTGCACTGAATATTCATTTTTCCCCTGAAGTATTATACTCAGTTTTGTTGGGTAGCTTATTCTTAGTTGTTATCCTAGCTCCTTTGCCCTCCAGAATATCATATTCTAAGCCCTCCACTCCTTTGCTGTGGAACCTGCTAAACCTTGTGTGATCCTGACTGGGGCTCCACAATATTTGAACTGCTTCTTTCTGATGTCTTGTAATATTTTCTCCTTGATCTGGGAGCTCTGGAATTTGGCTATAATATTCCTGGAAGTTTTCATTTTCAGATATCTTTAAGAAGGTCATCAGTGGATTCTGTTAATTTCTAGTTTACCCTCTGGATCTAAGATATTTGGGCAGTTTTCCTTTATAATTTCTTGAAATATGATGCCTAGGCTCTTGCTTTGATTATAGCTTTCAGATAGTCCAATAATCTTAAATTATCTGTCCTTGATCTATTTCCAGGTCAACTGTTTTTCTAATGAGAATTTCATATTTTATTCTTTTTTTTCATTCTTTTGATTCTGTTTTATTGTTCCTTGATGTCTTGTGGAATCATTACTTTGCACTTGCCCAATTCCAATTTTTAAGGAATTTTTTTTCTTCAGTGATCTTTTGTACCTCTTTTTCCATTTGGCCAATTCTGCTTTCTTTAAAAGTTCTTTTAGTTCTTTCTTTAGAGTTCTTTTCTTCAGTGAATTTTTGTGCCTCCTTTACCATTTGGCCAACTCTGTTTTTAAGGTAATATTTTCTTCAGTATTTTTTGGTGCCTCTTTTACCAAGCTGTTAATTCTCTTTTCATAATTTTCTTGCATCACTCTCATTTCTTTTTCCAATTTTTCCCCCACCAGTCTAATCTCTTTCTTTAACTCTTCCAAGAATTCTTATCGAGTTTGGATTCAATTAGCATTTTTCTTCGAGGCTTTGCTTGTAGTTCTTTTCGCATTGATATCTTCTTGGTCTTCTCTGCCACTATAGTAGCTTTTTATGATAAAGTTCTTTTGTTTTTGTTGTTGTTAAATGCTCATTTTCCCAGCCTATTTCTTGACTTTGAACTTTTTGTTAACGTTTGATTCTGCTTGCCAAGAAGGCACTGTGTAAGCTCCAGGCTTTTTCCTGCTGCTGTGCAGAGCTAGTTCCAGGGGTCTGCAAGTTTTAGGTGCTTCCAAGGTGGAGTGATCCAGGGAGATGTATGGTCACTGCTCTCCTTGTCTGAACTATGGTCTATACCCAGAAAGGGGCCCTGCGCCTCTGCAGCCACAAACACTCCTCTCTGCCCTGTAACTGCAACCCAGAACTGCATATGGGCAAGAGTTGCCACTCAGCACCAGCTGCACCAGTGTCAGAGAAGAGTCCCCTGTAATCTCTTTCTGACCAACCTCCCTACTATCTCTGGGCTGAGAGCTCCCAAAGCTGTTACTGCTGCTGCCACCGCTACCGTTGTGGCCATCTCCAAGGCCTGCCATAAGCCTGCCTCTGTGTAGACTTTAGGCTAGCTTCCACCCTTATATGATAGGCCTCTTTTGCTGACCTCTTAAGTCATCTTAGTCTGAAAAAAAAATGTCTCTTGTTGGTTCTGCTGCTCTGAATTTTTATTTGAGGCATTATTTTAAAGTTATTTGGAGGGGGATGTTGGAAAAGTTCTGCTGAGTTGCTGCCTGTACTCCAGCATCTTGGCTCCACCTCTGAACACCATCTTTTAACTGAGGACCAGAGATTTTAAAAATTAATTGATTAATTAGCACTTATTGAGTGCCTACTGTAGATACAAAGAAAGGCAAAAGACAATCTCTGTTCTCCAGGAGTTCACAGTCCAATAGGTGAGACAAAAATGGGAAAATTTATGTACATAGAAGATGCATGTGAGGAATGTGAGGAAGATAGCTTCAGAGAGAAGGTGCTGGGGTGGGGGTAAGGAGGACGGGGTTGGGTAGCGAGATGAATAGGGAAAGCATTGTGTCATGAGAGACAAAGAAGTGCCATGGGTTCGAGAAATGTTGTGTCACCAATAAGGAACAGCAAATACACTAGTGTGGCTAGATTATAGAATATGTCAAGGGTGGGGAGTCTGTGGCCTTAAGGCCCCATATGGCCTTCTAGGTCCTTAAGTGCAGCCCTTTGACTGAATTCAAATTTTACAGAACATTTCCTTCTGTTTTTATTAATTCATTTTTCTTCATCTTTTACATTTTTATTTTATTTTTAAAATGAATGTATTTAAAATACCAAAGAATAAAATAAGTTTCAAGGAAATAATCCTCCCAGATTGACCAACACAATTAGAACATTAGTAAGCCATAAGGGCTAAATTGATAGCTGCTATGCTCATGATTTAGTTCTCACTTTCCCCACCTGACTGATGCCACAACCACATGAGGCTGGTTGACAAGAGTTTATGGGGTTCAAGTATGCTGGTCTGATATCAGCTTTTGACAATGTTTCTGTTTGAAGTGGAATTTGTGAATAGTTGCACAACCTGACAGTATTTTTTTACATCTGTCTGCTTAACAGCCCATCATGTCAAAGAAGACCAAGAGAACATTGAAGGAAGGGAATTGCAATGTTATTTTGTTTCTGCTAAACATAAGATAATTTGCTTCCTTTGTGATACTGCAACATCAGCATTAAAGAAATTCAATGCTCATCAGCATTATAACACTCATAAGGACCACAAATATTTTAAATTAAAAGGAGAGGTGTAAAAGGTTGTATTGCAGAAATTAAAAGATGAAAAGCAAAATCAAAGACAATTCTTTCAAGCAGCAATAAGAATTGAAAATAATGCAATGGAAGCAAATTATAAAGTAGCTTTATCCTCCAGAAAAAAAAGGGAAGCTTTTCAGTAATGTGAAAATTGTGTAAGAATGCATTGTCGAAATTGTAGGATGCTTAGACCATGACAATGTTGCAAAGTACACACAACTGCCTCTTTCAAGGAGAACCATAACTGATCAGCAACATGAAATAGATTTCAACTTAACAGAAAAGCTTGATTCAATACTTCAAAAGGAAAATATATGTTATTCCCATACCAGATATTAAACTACATTATAAAGCAGAAGTCATCAAAACTACTTGGTACCGGCTAAGAAACAGAGTGGTGTATCAGTGGAGTAGGTTAGGTACACAAGATGCAGTAGTTAACAACTATAGCAATCTGCTCTTTGATAAACCCAAAGAATCCAGCTTCCAGGTTAAGAATTCACTATTTCACAAAAACTATTAGGAAAACTGGAAAATAGTATGGAAGAAACTGGGCATGGGCCAATATCTTACAACACATACCAAAATAAAGTCAAAATGGGTTCATGACTTAGGAACAAAGATTGATACTATAAGCAATTTGGGAGAGCAAGGAATAGTTTACCTGTCAGATTTATGGAGAAGGGAAGAATTTATGACCAAACAAGAGATAAAGAGTGTTACAAAAGGCAAAATGATAAGTTTGATTATGTTAAATTGAAAAGCTTTTGTAGAAGCAAAGCCAATGCAACAAAGATTAGGAGGGAAGCAGAAAATTGGGAAAGAATGTCTCTGATAAAGGCCTCATATCTAAAATATACAGGGAACTGAGTCAAATTTATAAGAATACAAGTCATTCCTCAGTTGAGAAATGGTCAAAAGATATGAACAGGCAGTTTTCAGAGGAAGAAATTAAAGATATCTATAGTCATATGAAAAAATGCTCTAAATCACTATTGATTAGAGAAATGCAAATCAAAACAATTCTTAGGTACCACATCTCTCCTGTCAGATTGGGTAACATGACAAAACAGGAAAGTGATAAATGCTGGAGAGGATGTGGGAAAATTGGAATATTGTCACATTGTTGGTGGAGTTGTGAACTGATCCAGCCATTCTGGAGAACAATTTGGAACTATGCCTAAGAGGCTATAAAAATATGCATACCCTTTGACCCAGCAATATCACTTCTCGGGCTGTATCCCAAAGAGATCACACAAGTGGGAAATGGACCACTATGTACAAAAATATTTATAGCAGCTCTTTTTGTGGTAGCAAAGAATTGGAAATCAAGGGATTGCCCATCCATTGGGGAGTGGCTAAACAAATAGTGGTATATGAATGTAATGGAGTACTGTTGTGCTATAAGAAATGAGGAACAGATGGAATTCATTATAACCTGGAGAGATTTATATGAACTGATGCTGAGTGAGGGGAGCAGAGCCAGGGGAACATTATACACGATTACAGACACACAGTTTCTGTAAGGACTAACTTTGATAGACTTGTCTCATCTCATTAATGCAAGGTTCAAAGACAGCTGCAAAAGACTCATGATGGAAAAAGCTTTGCACATCCAGAGAAAGAATTACAGAGTCTGAATGCAGATTGAGGCAAACTATTTGCTCCCTTTTTTTTTCCTTCTTTTTTGGTTTCGTTTCTTCTTTCTCATGATTCATTCCATTGGTTATAATTCTTCTTTACAACTGGACTATTATGTAAATAAGCCCAATGCAAAGGTATATGTAGAGCCTATG
>CM053622.1:7911761-7923503 GCA_028646595.1 Phalanger gymnotis
ATGTTTGAATGGTTCAAAATCGCAAGGTATGAGAGATTCTCTAAGTAGAAAACAACAAAAAATTTATTTAGGCCCCACCACAGCTGATCCGTGAACCAGCCTCCCCATTCTGACATCTTGACAAAAAGACTCCAGGCTCAGAAAGCCCGCCTCACAAGAGTAACCAGGAGGCCACAGAAAAACAAGATAGTATTTAGCCAAATCATTTTACTGGCCTTACGTTCCTGCTCGCACTCCTGAGTCTACACACGGGTAAGCCCTGCTTCCGCAGCTTCCGGCTTCCGCGGCAGCTTCCACTTCCGCCAAAACTGTCTCTTGGCTCACCTTTCCTCGCAGCCAAGCTTCCGGCATTCTCAAGCCCCGCCTCAATGACCAGAGACCATTGGTTCCCGAGCTGACCCCTCCTAAGTCACCAATCCACACCCACACAGGTTTCACACCTGACAGGGCCCTGGGCCTGGGGCTTAGCACTTAACAGCTGAAAGTACTTCCACTCAAAAGAAACAAAAGCCATGCTAATGAGACAATTTTGCTTAACAACACAGGACCAGATACTATTCTGAGCCTGAGGGGCACAAAGAAAGGCAAAAACAGTCCCTGCCCTCAAGGAGTTCACAATCTAATGGGAGAAATGTGGAAACAGGCACACACAGACAGAGAGGGTAAATGGGCAGTTATCTTAGAGGGGAAGGCATTAGCATTGGGGTGAGGGGAGATTGGGAAAGTCTTTCCGCTTTGAAGTCTAAAAGGAAGCCAGGGATCCTAAGGGGCAGAGGTGAGAGCGAGATCATTCCAGACATGGGGGACAGCTAGCACCAAGACAGAGACAGGAAATGGAGCATCCTGAGTGAGGAACACCAGGTAAGCTAATGTCATGATTCTGTAGAGTCCATGGGGTGGAGGGTGTGTCAGACTGGGAAGGCAGGAGGGGGCCAGGTTATGAATATCCAACGTGGGACTCCACACGTCATCCTGGAAGAAACAGGGAGCCACAGGAGTTTATTGAATAGGACATGGGCAGACCTACGCTTGAGGAAATCACTTGGTTAGCTGGGCAAGTAGGCGGGCAAGCTAGAAAGCTAATGCTACAGCCCAGGAGAGAGGTGACGAGGGCTTGAACCAAGGCGGTTAGTGTGTGAATGAGGAGAAGGGCGTGTGAATGAGTGGGAATGGGTCAGGGAAAATAAAACTAATATTTCTATGACTAATGAAAGTTTGCAAAGCTCTTTACAAAAACCATCTCCTTTTAGTCTTACAACCATCCTGGGAGGCAGACAGAGGTTTAAATGAATTGCCCCGGGCCACACAGCGAGGAAACACCTGAGGCTGGATTTGAACTCAGGTCTTCCTTGACACCAGGTCCAAGGCTCTTTTCACCCAGCTGCCTCCAGGAAACCAAAGAGACAATCAAAGAGGAGAGAGCGATCATCTGCATAAAGGCTTCGGAGAGGTCAAGGAGAACGAGGATCTAGAAAAGGCTATTGGACTTGGTAACTACGAGATCCTTACAAACTTCAGAGAGAGCGTTGTTGGTGGGGTGATAAGATTAGAAGCCAGACCACAAAGAATTACGAGGGTGAAAGGGGGGAAAAGTGGAGACGTCAATTAAAAACAGAGCTCCTCAAGGCTGGGCCACGCAGAGGAAGTGTCTGAGAGGTGAGATTTGAACTCAGATCTTCTTCCCTCCAGGTCCAGCCGTCGACCCATTGCAACACCTAGCGGCCTGGGTGCCTAGAAGGATGGTAGTGTCCTCGATGGTAACAGGAAAGCTGGGAAGACTGGAGTATTGGGGGGAGGAGGGAGAGAGAAGTTCTTTGTCAGACATGTGGAGTCTGAGACGCTTGATTCGGCAGTTCTCAAACTTTTTGGTCTCAGGACCCCTTTACATTCTTCAAAACTATCAAAAACCCCAAGCCCTTTTGTTTATGTGGGTTATAGCTATCAAATGTTTAACATGACAACTGATAAAAATTTAAAATATTTATTCCTTTTAAAATAATAATAATAAGCCCGTTACACGGTAACATGAATAATGTCCTTCATGAAAAATAATTATATTTTCCAAAACCAAAGATATTTAGTAAGAAGAATTCCATTGTTTCACATGTTTTTGAATGTCGCATTCTCCTGTCTGCTTCTGTATTCAGTCTGTTTTGATAATGTTGTTTTGGTTGAAGTCCATGAAGAAAATCTGACCCACAGAAATATGTCGCTAAAAAAAGGAAAAGCATTTTAGCAACATTTTAGCAACATAGGATCTTAGTATGATCATGAAAATAGTTCTTACCTCAGGGGGCCCCAAGAGTTCCCAACACCCTTTGAGAACTGCTGAGGCAGCAGGTAGATGGCTATCCTCGGCATCACGAAGACCAGGGTTCAAGGCCTTAGTGACCTGGGCAGTCCCCCAAGATAACTCTCTCAATCTCTCAGTAGCTAGGCTAAAGCACTGGAGAGAGTTCATTAAACAAATGAAATTACCCTCACCAAGAGGCCGAATTGCCCAAGTATCATTGGCATGTTAATACATTTCTGGTTGGTTAATACATTCTTGCTTGCAGGGGGACCCTACATGCCTTCAAGGTACAGAGAGACACTATTCCCTCCTGCTCCCTCTGGCTAGCTTCTGGGGTGACCTGACCTGGCCTGGCCTACAGGAAAAAGAGAGAAATGGCATCAGCTCCGGCCACTGTCCCCTTGTCTCAGCTGCTTAACACCAGAGGACACCAGCCTGAGGTCAAACACCTAGGGATGTTAATAACCCTTCAGAGCCCATCCTCAGCGATCAACAAGCTCCCACCTACCTTATGCTCCCCATCCCAGTGATTCTGAACCCCCATCTGTCGGATCCTTTATTCCCATCTCCTTCAACCCAACCCTTCCCCCTACCCACCCTTCCCCTGTGCTCTGTCAATGCTTGTTCCATAGGCAACACTTCTTTGGTTCATCTTTAGTCTTTTCCTTTCTCACTCCTTCCATCTTCTAGATCTCACCGAGACCTGGCTTCTTCCTAATGACAAAGCCTCTGAGAGACAGACAGAGAGAGAGAGAGAGAGAGAGAGAGAGAGGGAGGGAGAGGGAGGGAGAGGGAGAGAGGGAGGGAGAGAGAGGGAAAGACAGATAGAGACAGAGACAGACAGAGAGAGAGAGAGAGGAGAGAGAGAGAGAGAGAGGAGAGATAGAGAGACAGAGAGAGGGAGAGATAGAGAGAGAGACAGAGAGAGAGACAGAGAGGGGGAGAGAGAGAGAGAGGGAGAGAGAGAGGGAGGGAAGGAGAGGGAGGGAGGGAGGGAGGGAAAGACAGAGATAGAGACAGAGAGAGATAGCGAGGGGAGAGACTCTGTTCCTAAGGCACCCACATTCGAATGGGGCCGGTTTTCTCCCGCTTGTCTGATGGCTACTTCTCAATGTCCTTTGTTAGATATCATCCAGGTCGTGCCCACAGTTATGAGGGTCCCCAAGGCTCTGTCCTGGGCCTTCTTCTCTTTTTCCTCCAGTCTATACTGTTTCACTTAGTGATCTCATTAGCTCCCATGGATTAAATCAGGACCCAGAGGACCACATGTAGCCTTGAAGCTGAAGGTTCCCCACCCCAATTAAATTGTCACCTCTCTGTTGATGATTCCCAGATTTACTTGTCCAGCTCTCTGCTTCCTTCTAGTCTGTCATCTACTGGATGTCCATTAGACATCTTAAATTCAACATGTCCAAAACAGAACTCATTATCTTCCCCCCAAAATCCCTCCTCTTTCCAAACTTTCCTGTCACTATTGAGGACAACCCATCCTCACAGTCACTCAGGCTCAAAACGTAGGTGCCACCCTCAGTTCTTCTCTCTCTCTCCCTCCCTCCCTCCCTCCCTCCCTCCTTCCCTCTCTCCCTCCCTCCCTCCCTCCTCTCTCTCTCTCTCTCTCTCTCTCTCTCTCTCTCTCTCGCTCTCGCTCTCGCTCTCGCTCTCGCTCTCGCTCTTGCTCTCGCTCTGTCTCTCACCTTCCAATCTGCTGCCAAATTCTGTTGGTTTCACCTTCTCAAAATTTCTCCCACATTCCTCCTTTTCTCCTCCCACATTGTCCCCACCTTGCTTTCATCACCTCATTCCTGGACTATCGCAATGGCTGCTGGCGGGGCGGGGGCGGGGGGGGGGGGGCTCCCTGCCACAAGTCTCTCCTCACTCCAGTCCATCTTCCACTCAGCTGTCAAAGGGATCTTCCTAAATCACAAGTCTGACCATATCACTAATCCTATTCCGGGATCAAATATAAAACTCCCTTTGGCTTTTAAAGCCTCCCATAACCTGCCTCCCTCCCCACCAACATCTTCCCAGTCTTTTTACATCTTACACTCCCCTCCCTATATTTTATGATCCAGTGATTAAGCCCCTTCTCTATTCCTAAAATAGGAATCTCCAGACTCCAGGCCTTTGCTCTGGCTGTGTTCCCTGCCAAGAATGCCCTCCCTCTTCGTCTCCACCTTGTAGCTTCCCTGGCTTCCTTCAAGTTCCAGCTAAAATCTCACCTTTTGCATGAAGGCTTTCCCAACCCACCTGAATTCCAGTGCCTTCTCTCTATTGATTGATTTCAGTTTCTCTTGTCTCTAGCTTGTTTGTACATAGTTACTCACCTGTTGTCTCTCCCATTAGGCTGTGAGTTGCTCGAGGGCAGGGACCATACGTGTTGCCCCCAGAATCTGGCACGGAGTAGGCATTAAATGTTTGTTGACTGGCTAACTGGAGCTCTTGTTTGGTCCAAACATTCTGGAAGACATTTACATAATTGGGAATTAGGTTAAAAAGTCATTAAAGTTTCCATACCTTTTGACCCAGAGATCCTCAAAGAGGTATTAGACAGAGAGAAAGATCACATTTACACCGAAATATTCAGGGGGAAGCACTTTTTGTAGTACCCCAAAACTGGAAACAAAGCAGGTCCCCCATCAGTTGGCAAATGGCTGAACAAACTGTGGCATTAAAATAGAACATTATTACAGCAACACAAGGAACAAAAGAAAGGAGGAATCCAGAGAAACACGCCAAGACTCCCAAGAACTGATGCATTCACAAGTCCACGAAACCAAGAGGTCACTACGCAAAGTAACTTCAATGATGCGAATTAAAAGAACGCTGAAATGAAACCAAAAACTGAGGAACTGCTATAACCAGGGATGGTCCCAGAAGAAGAAATGAGGAAGCATCTACCAAATTTCAGCTAGGGGGTGCCACGGTGCATAGAGTGCTGCGCCCGGGGTCTGGGAGACCCGAGTTCAAATCCAGATTCAGACACTTAGCTGGGTGATTCTGGGTAAGCCACTTCACCGCTGTGTGCCTCAGTTTCCCCATCTGTAAAATGAGGGAAATAATAGCACCTACCTCCCAGGGTTTTCATGTGAATAAATATGTGTAATAATAATAATACTTATGTATTTGTAATTATATTACAAATATTTATAATAATCTTACAAATAAATCTTTGTAATAATATTTGCAAAGCATTTTATAAATCTTAGAGAGGTGAGGAACTGTGGGTGTAAAATGTTGTGTACACTAGCAGGCATGTCACAAGTTGGGTGATTTTGCTTTGAGGAACGAACAGCTCATTTGGAGGTGAGGACCATTGGCATTTCCAGAATGATTGTGATGTAAAAAAAAAAAAGGCTTGATGAAACTTATTAACGTAATTTTTCCTCCCAGGAGTCTGGTCCAGGAAGCAGGATGTGGCTGTTTGTGTAGGTTAGCTAGGCAGGCTTTGGTGTTTCCCCAGGAGGAGTCTCTACTCCTACTTCCTGGAGCGTGAGTCAAGAACAGCCTTCAGTGCCAAGAGAGCCTTGGGCTGGGTCGAGGGCTGAGCTCACCTGTCTAGGACAGGTGTTTACTTTCATGGCTCTAGGCAACCCCTTCATTCCTCCCATGCAGCCACCATTAAGGAACCTCTTCAGTGACTTCAGACTTTGTCCCCCTCTAGCAAGCATTCACATATCTTTTGGCTGTATTGAAAACAGATTTTATTTATTTCTGAGTCTTTTTTAAAATTTATGGAATAAAACAAGCACTTCCATAACATGGGACAATAAAAATGTAAAGTATAAATATTTAATTAATAAAAATAATCATTATTAAAATTTAAATAACAATATAAATATAAATGAAAAAGATAATGGCACATGAAACTGCAAATCTCCTACGCACAACTTGCTATTCCTTTCAAATATATAACAAAATTAGCAGTAAATTTCTCTTTTTTTCTTCCCTCCCACCTCCCCCAACCCCAGCCCTAGGGATGGCTACCATTAGATACAAATAAACATATATATGTAAAATTATTCTATACATACTTCTATTGATCAGTTTTTTCTTTGGATGCAGATAGAGTGTTTCTTCTTATGTCCTTTATAGTTAATTTGGGTATTTATAATAATCAAAATAACTGATTCGGTCAAGGTTGGTCTTAAAACAGTATTGTAGTTACTGTAAACAATATTCTCTCAGTCCTGCTCATTTCGAACTTTGCTATCTCATGCACATCTTTCCTTGTTTTTTCTAATATCATCGTGCTCATCATTTTTTATAGCACGGTAGTATTCTACCACAATCATAGAGCACAACTTGTTCAGCCATTCTCCAATCGATGGCTACATTTGTTTTATTTGTACGAAAGCTTTTTCATTTAATATAATCCAACTTACCCATTTTATACCTAACTTTGCTCACTCTCTCTCTTGTTTCTTCATAAATTGTTCACCTGTCTACACGTCTGATAGGTAATATATTCCATGCTCTAATTTTTTTTGTAAAAATCTTTATATCTAGGTCACGTATCCATTTTGACTTTATCTTGGTAAATGGTGTAAGATATCGGTCCATGCTGGGTTTCTGCCAGACTGCTTTCGTTTCCCCAACAATTTTTACCAAATAATGAATTCTTACCCCAAAATTGTAAGTCTTTACACTTGTCAAATACAGGGTTATTATGTTTATTTGGTGACATAATTTCGCATGTCTACTCTATTCCATTGTTCCACCTTTCTATTTCTCAGCCAGTACCAGATAGTTTTGCTAATTACTGTCTTAGAATCTAGTTTAAGGTCTGGCCCTGCCAAACCTCCTTCCTTTACATTTTTTTCCCCTATTTCCTTTGTTCTTCACTTTTTGTTTTTCCAAATGAATTTTATTATTTTTTCTAATTCTGTAACAAAAAATTTTGGTAATTTAATTGGGATGGCCTTGAATATATAAATTAGTTTGGGTAAAATTGTCCTTCTTATTCACATCTCAGCATAAATGAGTTCACAGGCTCACAGACTGAGAGCTGAAAGGCCCTGCAGTGCAGCTGTCTCCTTTTACAGAAGAGGAAACTGAGGCCCAGGGAGGTCATGGAGTCGTAGACATAGAGCTGGAAGGGCCTTCAGAGGCTCTCTACCTCACTCCCTCCTCATTTCACAGAGGGGAAAACTGAGGCCCAGAGAGTAGAAGTGACTAACCCAAAGTCACATAGGTAGTTAAGTGACAGGGTCAGGATTTGAACCCAGGACCAGCCCTTTTTCCACTGCTCCACACTGCATCTCAGACCCTTTCCTGAGAACAGGTTTGCTGAGTGGAAAGGGAAAGGATTTAAAGGGCTTTTGGAGAAGGAGGGATTACAGTTGTTTTGCTTGGCCCCAGGTGGCAAGAGTAGGAGCCTGAGGAGGAAATGAGGTCAACTTGGGTTTGTTATAAGAAAAAAAAATGTCCCCTACCCCTATCTAGACTATCTAGAAGAGAAATGGGCAGAACCAGTGAGCTGCCTGTCACTGGAGGGGCTGGGGGATCACAGGTCAGGGGAGGTAGTGGGGGTTCCTTTTTGGATATGACCTGGCCTTCTTTGGGACTATCATCATGAAACGCTAATGAGAAGAAACTCAGCAGCCAGCCCTTCTGCGAAAGGTGCCTTCCCACTCCCAAATGCTGCCATTCTGGGAAGTGAGGAGGGCGCTGTGCGCCCGAGAGGAGCGGGGCTTCCGCCAGGGAGGCATAGGGAGAGAAGACCCCATTCGTGGCTGACTCCAGAGTTACCCCACGTCTCCTTGCATCTCTCCATTCACCCTTTCCCTGGGGCTCTTGAAGAAGGGTGGGGAGGAAGGAGAGAGAGACCTCCAACTCCCTGCTAACCTGATGGAGTGGGAAGGGGGTGGTCACCTCTCACTGCTGCGCAGCCCTCTTAGGGTTTCCACCCCTTCTTCCACCTCCATCGAATAATTCATAGGACTAGTAATCTCCTGTTGCTCTAGTATTCCTAGAGTCCTGTCTCCCCTCCCCAAAACATGTCTGAGCTGAGCTCACCCCCTAAGGAATCCTACATGGAATCTAGGGGTTCCCCTGAATGTTGGGGCCAGGTGAATGGTTCATCTATTGGTAGAATCTTAGACCTACCATGAGGAGGGAATTCAGAGGCCATCTCATGCAACCCCTTCCTTTTACAAATGGGGAAAAGTAATGGAATTGCCTGAGATCACATAGGCAGTGTCATCGATGGGATTCATATCCACATCCTCTGACTCTGGAGGCAGTGCCTCTAAGAACAGGCCTAAAGTCAGCACCGGGGAGAATAGGACTCTCCCCCCCATTTTATTTAACTCCTTGCTCCCCATCTCCAGACCAGTCAATTACTGCCCTCAGGGTATCGATCTGTGTGCACAGGTCCTGCTAGCTGGCTGCTCACACAGCAGCCTCTGGGAATCATGGTCCACAAGGTAAGTATCACAGACAGTATATCAGCAATGGGACCTTCCCTGTGGATGAAGGAGAAGCTGGGAAGCCGACAAGCCAATGCGAGAAACCCGCTCACTCTAGAAAGAACAATACTTATTGTGAAACCAGGAAAGTTCCTATTATATTTATTTCACATTCATCCTTCTGAGTGAATGGATAGCTCCCTGATGGAGTATGCTTGTTCAGATAAACGCTCACCCTTTTATATTGTTCCCAATTTGACTTTCCCTCCTGCCTCTCATTGGCTAAGCATTTCAGGGTTCACAGTCTGTCTGACAAACACCTAAACCCCATCCCCACGTGGGTCTCCACTGCTGCCACATTCCTCATTTTCTTTACAGAATAACGTCATAAATTCTTTTAAAGGAATCCCCTCGACTGATAAGAGGCTGAATCCAGGATGTTTTAAGTTTCCTTCACCAATAACATAAGGAGAGTCCTGACATCCAAAGAAGTGGAATGAAATTCTCCTCCAGCTTTGGAGTAGTGGGTTTGATCCAGAGCCCAAGAAAGGAGTTGTTTGCCTTTAGATGTGCTGATAAGCAGGCAGGCACCCACATTGTATTATATGAAGTGTTAGTGAACATTCCCAAGACTTTCTAATCTGTTCATTTTCCTGCCTTCCCCAGAGAATACAAGATTTTCTGGTATATGACATATTTTCTGTGGAAACAAAAGTTCAGTTCATCTCTTACACGGGGACGCCGGGAAGCTGTCCTTACTATTGCTGCTCCCTGCCCAACCCCCAAGCTGCTATGATCACCGAGATCACCAGAGATCTACCAGAGGCCCACCCGAGGAGGCAGAGCCAAGAGCTGGCCTGCAGCATCCCCTGCTTCCAGATAGACGGTAGGAGGAGGTCTCCTGATCCTTCTCAGTCTTTGTCACTTTAAACCAGTCATCAAAGCATCTCTGTTCACATGACGAGTCAGGATAGATACATAGGTGAGAACTTGTTCACCTTTGTGAGGCCATGCAGGAGAGAGCAGGGAACTTGCGATTGTGTTGTTTTGTGTATGTGTCTTGTGTGATTGTGTAATTATGCTGTCTTGTGTGATTATGCAATTGTATTGTCTTGTGATTGTGTTGTCTTGTGTGGTTGCATTGTCCTGTGTGATTGTGTTGTCTTACAAGAACATCACAGGTCACAGAATCTTAGAGCCAGAAGGGTCCTCAGAGGCCATCTAGCCCAACTCCCTCATTTTACAGGGGAAGAAACTGAGGCCCAAAGAGATTAAGGAACTTGATCAAGGTCACACAGGCAGTTGGTTCATAGCAGAGCCAAGACTGGAACCCAGGCCCTCTGTTTACCAGCCCAGCAGGCTTTCCAGGGTGTCATCATATCTCCTATGTATATATTTGTGGTATGGACAAGACTATGAGCTGTGCTGTAATGACAATTTGGATTTGAAGATCTTTCCCACCCATAAATAGACCATGAAACCAGCTTACGTCACAGGACGCCTAAGTCACATGTGGTCGGAGGAGCTTGGTGAGAGGAAAAGGAAAGTGTGTCACAGGAAATGCAGAGAGAGTGGTCAGAGTTGAGGGAAAGAGCAGATGTGTGTTGTGCTGTGAGTGTGTTTGTGGGAAGGCCCCATCTGGGGAGTGGAAGGTTACAAGATAATGAGGCTCCATGCCGGGATATTATGTTTTAAGTTTCTTTCTGTTATGATAAAGTGAGCTTACTAGTTTTGGGAGTTGGTTGCTGCTTGGATTGGTCAGGCTTATTGGTTATGGGATTAGGTTCTCTGGTGTCTGAATAAATGGTTTGCTTCTCTTCTATACAGAGAGTCTCTTATATTTGCGATATGGAACCACATAGGGATATTGACAATTATCGCCTATATTGTGATTATTGCCTTGCTAATACATATGCCATGTGTGATGTTGTGTTTACATGTGCTGCCTTGCTAATGCTGTAAGGCACATGTGTGTGCACATGTACTGTGTGTACATACATATGTGAGACTATTTGTTGCATTTGTTCATTTTGCACATGGTATTGACTTAGTGGGTGGATGGGAGGTGTGTGTGCACATGCATGCATGCACATGTTTGGCATCATGAATACTGCTTGACTCTGAGTCAAGAAGGAAGATGAACATTCACATATGGCCTTTGACGCTCACTAGCTGGAGGATTCTGGCCAAGTTATTTCATGCCCTTAGGCTTCAGTTTTTTCCTGCATAAAATGAGGGGGCTGGGTTCCATGGCCTTGAAGATCCTGCCAGCCTAGCAAGCTGACTTTCCCAATGTGACTTTTGCTCCCTCCTTGGTACCTTTCCCACCTCCCCCCATCACTGCTCATGCTAAGGTGAGTGATGAGGAGGTGACCAAAGATTCATTAGTCAGAAGGAAAGATGGTATCTAATAGAGCCCCTTATCTTTCCTACCCAAGGACCCTTGGGTCCTATAGAGGAAGTTGATAATACTCCTAAATATCCAGGCTTAGAAGAGGCCTACTGGCCTGGGTCTCAGAGCTAGGGGTGGCCTGAGGCTTACCTGATGCCACCTGGGAGGCTCCACACTGACTCAGGGAGGAAAGACCCTTGGGGACCGACGCTAGCTATGCTGCTGGCTCATTGGAGTGGCATGACAGAGGGCCTAGTGGTAGAAACCTCTGTTGGAGTTATAGACTGAGAACTAGGAAGTACTTGAGAGCGAACCCCCTAATGAGGGGCCTCTGAGACTTCTTCCAACTCTAAACCTAAGATCCTGATTTTACAAAGGAATATTTGATCTTCTAGGTCTGACATTCCAGGATTTGGCTTCATGGGGTAAGAAAGTTGAGGAGGAATGGGTGGTATTACCAGGATGCTGTGACCTAATCACTGCAGTTGACACAGAAGCAGGTGAGACTAGTAAGTATTGAAGATGAAATGAGAAAGAAGAGAGAGAGAGAGAGAGAAAGGGAGGGATGAAAGAAGGAAGGAAGGAAGGAAGGAAGGAAGGAAGGAAGGAAGGAAGGAAGGAAGGAAGGAAGGAAGGAAGGAAGGAAGGAA
>CM053622.1:7924003-7962636 GCA_028646595.1 Phalanger gymnotis
AAAGGGGATGGGGGGGAGAAGTGGGGTGACAGAAGGGAGGGTTGACTGGGGAATGGGGCAATCAGAATATATGCCATCTTGGCATGGGGGGAGGGTAGAAATGGGGAGAAAATTTGTAATTCAAACTCTTGTGAAATTTAATGCTGAAAACTAAAAATATTAAATAAATAAATAAATATTTGAAAAAGAGAAGAAAACCTTCAGGAGCAGCTTGATGGGGGTCAAGGGCAGCTCCTTAGCACTGATCTGACCTACTTTCTGGGCAGCAGTAATGATGTGCCAGGCCTCCTGGGCTGATTACAGGGCAGGAAAAATAGTCCTTTTTTTTTTTTACCTTAAAGGGCCCCAGACCTGCAGGAGATGTTTTCTGTATCTTCTTGCTGATCTCTAAAGGGGGCCATGGTAAGCTGCTAAAGTGTGGACAGCCCCAAAGAGGGAGCCATGGTTTATGCCAACACCTAGAGGTGGCCCATCCTGTTTTCAAAGTGGTTGAGAGAATCCAGGCGGCCAGTGTCCCTGGATAGGGCCAACCTCTCACCAGTATATTATGATTTGAGAGGTATAAAGAAACTCCTGCTTCTCCCAAAAAATCAACTTTATTGATGGCTGAAATTAGATCCATAGATTTAGGACTAGAAAGAACCCTAAAAGTCATCTAGTGACTCCCCTTCTAGAGAAGAAGAAACCAAGGCCAAGAGGGAAGGGAGCTCCCAAAATGAAGCATTCTCTCCTTTGAGCCTTGAAGCGAATTTGTGCAGCACAATTATCTTAGCTTTGCAGATGGGGAGACTGAGGCCCAAACAGGGTCCCTCTTTTCAAACTCTCCCCTCTTCCCAACTTCCCTCCTCTGTCCTTCATCACCTCTACCCTTCCATCGCCATCCTCCTAGTCACCCAGGCTTGTAGCCTCAGCATCACCACAGCCCCTCAATTTCACACTCCTCTCCAATATCCAATCTGTTGCCAAACCTTGTAGATCCCACCTTTGTAACATCTCTCCTACAGGTCCTCTTCTCCACACTCCAGCCCTCATCACCTCTGTCCTGCACTGCTGAAATCATATTCTGACTGGTTTCTCTGCCTTGAGTCTCTCCTCACTCCAATCCAATCATCTGCTTAGTTGCCCAGGTGATTTGTCTAAATCCTAGATCTGACCATGTGGCCAGCTCCAGCGATGGCTCAATGGATAGAACACTGGGGCTAGAGTCAGGAAGGTCTGCATTCGAGTCTCATCTTAGATATTTAGAGGCTTTGTAACCTTGGAAAGTCACTTAAACTTCTGTTTACCTCAGTTTCCTTATCTGCAAAAGGAGTATAATAATGTCTGTCTCACCGAGTGGTTGTGAGGAGAGCCAAGTCCTAGGGTGCTGGAGACGCCAGTTGTCTCCAAGCTGGCCACAGCACAGGCCTCCTTCAGACCACACACGGAAGACCTGGGACATCTGTGGCCTGGGCCACTGTACATTTCCCATTGGCCACCTGGTTAGCACCTGAGCTGAATCAGTGAAGGGGCAGAGTCCTGTGGGAAAGTGTCCCAGTGGCCTTGAATGCTGGCATGAGAAGGAAGAAACAAGAAAAGTAAAAGACAATACCTGTCCTCAAAGAGCTCAAATTCTCTTTTTTCTCTATGGGTTTTTTTTATTCTACTTAATAGTATTTTATTTTTTCCAATGACATGTAAAGATAGTTTTCAACATTCACTTTTATAAAATTTTGAGTTCCAGTTTTTTTCTACCTTCCTCCCTCCCCTCTCCCTTCCCCAAGATGGCATGCAATCTGATATAGGCTATATATGTACAATCACATTAGACATATTTCCACATTAGTCATGTTGTGAAGGAAGAATCAGAGCAAGAGGGGAAAACATGAAAAAGAAAAAACAAAGAAAAAGAGACAAAATAGTATGCTTCGATCTGCATTCAGACTCCATAGTTCTTTGGAAGTGGATAGCATTTTCCATCATGAGTCTTTTGGAATTGTCATAGATCATTGTATTGCTGAGAAGAGCTAAGTCAATATCACAGTTGGTCATCATACAGTGTTGATGTTACTGTGTTACAATGTTCTGGTTCTGCTCATTTCACTCAGCATCAGTTCATGTAAGTCTTTCATGACTTCATGACATGAACATCAGTTCATGTGAGTCTTTCCAGGTTTTTCTGCAATCTGCCTAAAGAGCTTACATTCTAATGAGGGAAGACACGCTCAGAAGGGAAATGAAAAGGTGAGGTAAACGGGGCTAAGGTAGCTGGCAGAGAATCTCTTGCTGCTAATTAGAGCCTAAAAAGAATAAGAGGAAAAGAAAAGTCACTCCTACAGCTGGTGAGAAGAGGAGGACTCTGGACCAAACAAGTAGCTTCGGCTTGACCCAATACTCCAACGGCCTTGCTCCAAAAACCCATCAAAATAAAGTTTAAATCCATGACAAGTGCCCACAAATAGAACTCAAGGGCTACCCCCTCCCCCTGGAGACAGTGTCCACATCAGCTACACCCAGTCTCTGAGCACCGTTGCCTGAATCATCTCTTCAAAGTGATAACTTGGAGCCCCCATGGGTGTGACCAAAGTAAAGAAGACAGCATGAATTCAAAGCAAAGACAGTGATTACAAGAGAAAAGTACAGTGTAGTAACACTAAGATAAATCAAGATAAACACTTGGCATCCATCCCCAAATGGCTGCCTCCCCAACATGAATCCAGGGAGCACTAGGCTTGACTCCCAGTAAACCCATCAGTCCCCTCAGTACTGCCAGAGAGGGCACATCACAGAAAGAGGAATCCTAGGAAAACTCACCACACAGCAGCAAGCCTGGCTCCCTAGCAGAGCAAAAAGAGAGCAGTGCAGAGGTCCCAGCAGACTCGGCTTAGAGAAACAGCGGCATCATCCTCAGGTCTCTCGGTGGTGTTGTCTTAAGCAGGCCGACCCCTCAATGCTGCAGTCACTTCTGTGGCATGAGCTAGGCCTGGCAGAGTCTAGATGCAGGGCCCATCTTTCTGCATCTAAGTCACGTCTCCCACCCCTGGGCCTCCCTGGGGAGACTCCTCAGCCTTTTAAATTGTGCAAGAGGAACCAAGGAGAGTTACGCCCTGAGAGATGTCATCACAAAACAAAAGCCAGGGTTAAGGAATAAAAATCATTTGCAAAGAGCTTATTATGTGCCAAACACTGGGGACACAATAAAAACTGAGACAGCCCCAGACCTCAAGGAGGTTACATTCTAATGGGCGTAGACAGCTCTTGAAAGGGAGCTAGCGGAGGAGTGTGGAATAGTCAGGAGCAGAGACATATCAAGGAAGACTGGTCCAGGCTCCAAATGGATGTTCCAGGAGGAAGTCGCCAATGGAAAGAAGAGGCCATAGGAGGGCTGAAGGATCTTCCAGGGGAAGCCCAGGGAAGCCCAAAGATAATTTTCTCCAATGAAGAAGGAGCGTTTGATCTCAGGCATTATGAGAACATGGGGTCCACGCACAGACACGTGTTCTCTGAAGGGAACAAAGAATCGCATGGTCTCCTGGAGGTGAAAGGCGCCTTTACTATCGTCTTCATCCCCTCATTTTACAAGTGAAGAAGCTAAGACCCAGTGAGGGCCTTCGTGGAAGGGAAGGTCTTTCCAATGCCGTGAGATGTCACCACCAAAGCAGCTGAGTCCATCCAGCCAAGCAGACAGACTACTGGACTTGAAGTCAAGATCTGGGTTCAAATCCTATCTCAAACCCTTCCTAGCTGTGTGAACCTTCTGTGCCTGGGGATCCTCGTCAGTGAAATGAGGGAGTTAGACTCGATGGCCTCTAAGGGCCCTTCTCACGTGAAGGGCCGCATGACCCTTCCGTATACATATAGCAGCCCCCCAGCTCTCTCCTGGAAGACTCTCTAGGCCTCCATCTGGAAAATCACCACCATCATGGCCCCAAGCGCCATGATGAGGTGATGTTGACACATACCACTAGGTGGCAGTAAAAGACAGGGAACTCGGGCCAAGCTGCAATGAGCAGCATAGCCTGGTACTTAACTCACAGGCACACACAAAATCTAATAGACCCCTAGACGTCAGTCCAAAGGATGGGAAGGTTGGGTCGAGCCCAGAAAGAGCTCAGGAGACCTGGGTTTGAGTCCTGGCTCTGCCTGCCATTCTGTGACCTTGGGCAAGTCTCTGCTCTCTAGATCTGTTTCCTCTTCTGTAAAATGAGAGCTTGGGGGGAGGGGGTGGAAAATTACCTCAAGGTCCCTTCCAGCTCTGGCTCCTAGGGACACGTGTACTAATCCCCTTACAGGGGGAAGAAAGCGCTTTCACTTTAACAAACATTGATTAGGCACTTTCTGGGTGCTAGGGGCTTTAGGAATGGAAGCTACGGCCATGGAGTACTCCACAAATGTGAAAGGTCATCATCCCCTGGTGGGTGGATATTGGGGCCTGGAGGCAGTGACTGCAGAGAACTAGCTTTTTCCTCCTCCTTAAAGGGTGGAGTGACATCAAACACTGATTGGCTTCATTCAGTTCTAGGTGACACCTTTTTTCAGTTCTAGGTGACACATTTTAGGAAGGACACAAGCTGGAAAGCCTCCAAGGGAGACAACTCAGGACGGTGAAGTTCCTTGAGGTCATGCCATGTGAGGATCCATGGAAGAAGCTGGTGAGGTTCAGTCAGAAGACTTCAGTGACTCTATTAAGTATTTGAAAGACTGTCAAATGGAAGAGGAATTAGCCCTGTTTTGCTGAGCCCCAGAGGGCAGAACCAGGAACACCAGGGAACTAGAAAGGGGCTAGTTCGGGCAGGATGTCAGGGAAAATTTCCTAGCCACAAGAGCTGTCTCAGAGAGGAATGGGCTCCCAATAGGAGTAGTGACTTCCCTATCACTGGAGGTATTCAAGCGCTTTATCAGACAGGTCACTGACTCAGGCTGGGGTTGTAAGGAGGTCTCTCTGAGGTCCTTTGATTCAGTGATTATCAGCTCTAGCGTGAATGTAAGCAAGCGTCTCTGTCCCCTCCCCTTCACCCTGGCTGGTCCTTAGGGGAAGGGCCGCAGCTTCTCCTTCTGGATCTACAAAGACAGGAGGCTTGGGGCTGCAACACAGGACAGTGAAAAGAGGCCAGAATTCTCTTCCCAAGAGATCTGGAGCCTAATGCCTGATCTGGCACGACACGGCACAGAGAAAGGGACCTGGGCGATTCATTTAATCTCTCTAGGCCTTAGTTTCCTCATCTGTAAAGTCAGGGGGGACAGACAAGGTGGCTGCTAACATCCCTTCCAGCTCGAGAGCCAGGATCCTATGATCCTTCCCCTGAAGGATCCTTCTCTGTAAACAGTGAGGCAGTGTGGTCTTGGCATTGAGAAGGTCTGGATTCAAGTCCTGACTCTGCCTATATAACAACTCTCTCATCTGAACCTCACAACAACATTGTGAGGTAAGTCCTACAGGTAGTATAATCTCCATTTTACAGATGAAGAACCTGAGGCTCAAAGAGGTTGATTCGCAGCACAGGGAGTTTCAGCACTGGGTATTCTCTAGACCAGTAAAATCATAGGTCTTGACTCCTCCCCTCAAGAAATGAGGGTTCTCAGACTGAATCTCTCGAACCCCTTCCAGAGCTGCTATCAGAGTCATCTGCCCCGACCCGGGTAGAGAAAACCCATTCTGCTGGGGTAGGATTACAGGTACCCAAACCTCCTTCCTTCCTCCCCACATTGGAATCCACACCCAATTCAATTCACTGAGGGATGAGCCAAGAGCACCATTGTCTCAAGAAGGCTCAAGAAAATATACAGTGGTGTGGCCTGGGAGGGGACCATAGGTACAGTCCTCTGCCTCTCAGTCTTCCTGGGAAAGGAAATCGGGTTCCACGATGTTGTCACAAAGAAACTGAAATGAAAAGTCTCAGAGACCAGGGAATGACCAGAAAGTCTCTAAGGACCACTTAGGAGAGACGTTGAAACAGAGAACAGAGAATATCAAAGCCAAGAGGGGCCTTAGAACAGGTAACACAAAATGTCAGCATTAAAAGTAGAAGGGAGCCTGGAACATAGAACACTGAATGCCAGAGCAAAAAGGAACCTTGGTAGAACAGTGTGCTAGCACTAGAAGGGACCTTAGTGATCATCCGGCTGGCGTGCCTCATTTTCCAGGTGAGACACCCCATGCCCTCTGTGTAAGGTCACAGGGAGCCCTTGGAGTGAGGGTCTGGAAGCGAGCACCCCACAGCTACTGCTTCTCCTTGGAAGCTCTGAGCCAGCTACCTGTTTGACAGGAGGTGACAATAAGTCTCAGGTAGGCCCCAGGTGCCTCCGCCCATCCCCCAGGCCTGGCACTGTCTGCATTTCCATTTGCTTTCCCTGGGCCCCCGGCTTATTCTTTTTCATTAATATTCTGCCTCCCCTCCCACAACTGTTAAATATTATACATTTGTGTGGGGCCCATCACACTGAAGAAGTACTTTCATGTAGGGTTGCCATGGTGATGGTGTGACGTCACTGCCCTGGGAGGTGTTGCCTTGACAACCAGTGATGTCACTTCACATGAGCTGGTTGCCAGGGTAACCACCTCAGTGGCTGGGGGGATAGCCAAGGAGGGGAGGAGGAATGGAGGTGGGGGTGGGAGAGACAGATGGGGGGAGAAGAGAAAAGGAAAGTGTAGGGGTGGGCAAAAGAGGAGGGAAGGGGGGCTGGGGAGAGGCTGCCTTGGATTTAGCAGGGGGTTGGCGTTTCTTCTGCTGCCATCTCCTCTCCTCCCTGGGCCCCTGGGGGCCTTACCCCCTCTGTCTCTTCCTGATTAGGTTTCAACCCACCAGAACAGAACGACTGAAATATTTGTTCCCTGCTCCAGCAGATCGGTGATCAGGAAGAGTTTGGGGGAGGGAGAGGCTACCGCCAGCACAGAGCACACGCATGGCTGCCTTACCTGGAGAATCCGCCCCCACACAAACCCTCCAAAACCCATCTTTCCTCCACCATCAAGGATGCTAAAATTCCACCATTAGCCATCGCCCGCTTCAGAGTCCGTACTCAAAATGCAGATGCCCCTGGAGTCCCCCCTGGTACTTTGGCGTGACTCGCTCTCCTCACCCCCTGGAGGAGTCCCTTAGCCTTCCTACAGCAGAGTGTCCCCACCTGTAAAATGCAGGGGAGCAGGGCTGGACCAGACAATCCCAAGGGCTTTTCTAGCTCAGACACTCCACATCCTCTGCTAGGCTTCCTTCCAGCTCTCCTGGTCTATGGTCTCAGCTTCGTCTGCCGCTGGCATCTTAAGGTCATTTCAGCCCAACGTTGGAGCCCATGACCTTTTTACCTTCTCATCATCTCTCATTTCTGGATTCCCTTCTCTCCACTCCCATAGCCACCATCCTTCCATTCATCACTGCTCACCCACGTTGCTTCAATAGCCTCTTAATTGGTCCCCCAGCCTCACTGTAGTCCGTCCTCCATTCAACGGGCACAGCCTCACCATGTCATCTCCATATAACCTTCAGTGACTCCCTATCAACTCCAGGATTAAATAGAAAATCCTTTCTTTAGAACATAAAGCCCATCCCAACGTAGCCCCTTCTCTTACACATCCCTCTCCCCCTTTTCTCTACAGTACAATGACACTGACTTCCTGCTGCTTGTCACAGATGACCGTAGCTCCTGATTCCCTGGTTTTACACTGATTGTCCCCTGATCCTGGAATGATCTCTCTCCTTGCTTCCCTGCCTCCCTTCAAGCCCCTGCTCAAATCATAGCTTTTCTAAGAGGCTGTTCCTGCTCCCACCCGACCCTCCTTCCCTCTGAGAGCATCCTCCACTTACACTGTATATACCTAGTATGGACAGCTATTTAATTGTCCCCCACTGGAAAGCAGACTCCTTGAGGGCAGGCAGGGACTGGTTTTGCCTTTCTTTGTATCCCCAGAATTTAGCACGATGTCTGGCACAGAGAAATAGCCTTTTAAAAAGCTCATAAAAAGCCCCTCCCAGCTCTGACCTTCCCTATTCTGAGCACCCTCACAGCCCTGACATTCCCTGCTCTAAGCCCCCTCCCAGTCCTGACATCCCCTGTTCTGAGGTTCCTCCCAGCTCTGACATCCCCTGTTCTAAAGCTATCTTCTTGATACTTGCTTTTGTAGGCTCAAGGGATTTTGCCACAGAAAGAAAGACACAAAGAAAATGTTTTGTGACTAAATGATTGAAGTGCGAGGATGGACATGGGGCTCTGTGACAAGCTGAGAAATTTAGCTCAGAAGTAGGCCAAGCTGACACCCTCACCCCCGCCACTGCAAAATTATTTCTGTATTTACTGGCAGCAAGGTCACCCACACATCGTGGCTACACCCTTTTATTAAAGTACAGGAAGAAGAATGCACACATGCACACATACACACACACACATATGCATACAAACCCATTCACACACATATACACACGCATACACATATACACCCACATACACACACACACACACACCTCCACTGGAGAAGGCACTAAGACCCTCATGATGGAGCTCCCTCTACGCTGTACTCATCAGTCCTCTTGCATCCGCTGCCCATTACTGTAGGTCATTCTATGTCTTTACAATTTCATCTCTAAATTTCAGTGGCGTTCTGTCCATTCAATAAGAGATGAGGGGAGCTGGGCAGGAGGGCAGGTGACCTTTCTCCTGGGATTCTGGCAGGGGGTCTAGGAAGCCTGGCCTTGGCTAATAGAGCCTGGACTACTTTGCATTCCTGTGAATTCTAGAGCTCACTGATCAGTCTGGTCCAACTGCTCTTATTCCCCGGGGGAAGCAGGATGGGGGGAAGGTGGGGCTACCTGCCCAAGGTCACCCAGCCAATCGATGGCAGAGCCTCGACTCCAACCCAAGTTTTCTGATCCTGCTCACGTACTTTCCACTAACACCCAAATTGGAGGAAGAGACAAAAAAAAGATATGGAGACCTTGGGGGGAAATCATATAATCTTTGGGTTGGAAGGGTCCTTAAAGCCCAACCCTCAGCGGTTGGAAAGAGATAAAAAATAAATGTTTGTTAATTGACATTTTTTAAAAATTAAGAAATAAAATCTGGAGTTGACCACAGCCTCGCTAAGGCCCCTTACAGCTCTTAACCTTGGGTTCTAAGTGCCTTCACCTCTCTGTGACTCAGTTTCCTCCTCTGTCATCTAAAGGGGCTAGACTAGCTGACCAAATGAGATAATATTTGTAAAAAAGCACTTAGCCAGTGCCTGGCACATAGTAGGGTCTATGTAAATGCCTATTCTCTCTAAGACTCCTTCTAGCTCTCACAGTTTCTAGTTATTCCATAATGTCCCAAATGTGGTCACGACACCAGCAAATCCCACTCCAAAAGGTGCAGCCATAACATAAAAACACAGCATGTGAGAAGAGGACATTATCTTCTGAGAATGGCCAGGATCACACTGGGAGAAAGACCTTCAAAGACTGCATGAAAATGCTTCTCCCTACCCAGAGTTCCCTGCTCGCCCATGTCTTCATCCAGGGTTCCCCAAATGAGATAACTGCGGCCTAGAGTAGTGGACTTGCTCAAGGTCTCACTGGTAGTATCAGAGGTTAGATTCAAACCCAGGTCTCCCTCCAGAGTAAAGGTTCTCAGGCCTCTATCTCTGCCCTCTAAGACCTAGGAGAGTAAGTCTAATCCCTTTCTTGTCTTCCAGACCCTGGTCTTTCTCCCACCTCCCTGCTAAAAAAAAAAAAAAAAGTAGGAAAAGATAGAAAGGGAAACTATATTCAAAATAACTATAGAATGTATAAAGTACTTGGGAGTTTATCTACCAAGACACACATGAAAACTATATGACTGTGACTATGAAAGTCTTTACAAAAATACAGACCTAAATAAATGGAGAAATGCTAATTGTTCATGGATAGATCCCGCCAATGAAATAAAAATAATACTACCTAAGTTAATTTACTTATTCAGGGCCATACCAACCTGTCACCACTGTCCTTCTTCTCAATACTCCTTTGCCTCACCTTCCACCATTCTTCATTCTCTTCCTCACCCTTTCAGGCAGATGTCCTTCAGAGTTCTGCTCTCCACCCTCTTCTCTCTTCTCTCCACTCTCTCCCTTAGAAATCTTATTATTTCACACCTCAAACAATTACTGATGGCTCCCAGATTTCTGAGCCCCAGACCTACATCTCCAACTAAATACAGGACATCTCCACCTGGATGTCCCAGGTGCCCCTGAAATCCAACATATCCTCAGTAGAGGTTAGCATCTTTCTCCCATATCCTTCTCTTCCTTCTGACTTCACTCTTCCCTTCAACAGCAGCACCAAACATGCTGTAAAAGGGGAAGGCGGGGGATCTCCAAGGTCCCTTCCAGGACAGATCTAGGATTCTATGATTCACCCAATCACGTAGGTTTGAAACTTCAGTGTCTGACTCTTTTCTCTCACTTTCTATCAGTTAGCAAATCCTATCAACTCTACCCCTACAATCGCTCAAACATCCAGTATATACAGCGTTCCACACCCATAGTCCCCCACCTGCAAAGGGAGGTGACCTCAATTTGTTATTCCTGCTCTAGGGGCAAGTTTGGTCCTTACCATCAGGCTTTCCGTTTCATTTGGGGGTGGTGGGTTTGGGTTTGGTTTTTCTCTTTCCACTTGTACTTTTTGTGTATATTGTCCCATGGGTCTTCTTTGTTCTGCAAGGGTTCATAGGCATTTTTCATGTTTTTCTGAATTCTTCATATTTACTGTTTCTTGGAGCACAATAACATTCCATTTCTGCCCCTCTTTTCTGCTCCTACTACGGCTGCCCTGCTACATGCCTATTACCCTCCATGAATTACTGTCACAGCCTCCTAGCCTGTCTCCCAACCTCTGCTCTCTTCCCTTCCCAATCCATTCTGGACACACACTGGCAGCTAACTTTCCTTGTGCCTAGATCTGATGGTCGTTCCCCTGTTCAAGCTGCCTAGTGAGGAGAGTTCAAACTCCCTGGTCTGACGTTCAAGGCCCTCCAAAATCTTAATCAATAAACATTTACTAAGTGCCTATTATGTAGTAGGCACTGTGCTAAACACCAAAGATAAAATGTAAAATAGAGAGAGGTTAGAACAAAAGACAGTCCCCACCTTCAAAGAGCTTACAATCTAATGTGGGACACAACAGAGAGACAGAGACAGAGAGCAGAGAGAGAGAGAGCCACAGGGAGAGAGAAAGGGAGGGAGGGTGAGACAGAGAGAGACAGGGAGAGACAGACAGACAGAGAGACAGAGAGAGAGCCAGAGAGACGGGGGCGGGCGAGAGAGAGAGGGAGCAGGGAGCATGCACTATATACAAGATAAATAGGAAATAATTAAAACATGGAAGGACCAGAATTAAGGGGGTATTGGGGAAGTCTTCCTATAGATGGTGGGATTTTAGTTAGGACTTAAAGGAAGCCAGGGAGGTCAGTAGACTGAGTTGAGGAGAGAGAGGATTCCAGGCACAGGGAACTGCCAGAGAGAACGCACAGAGCCGAGAAGGAGGATCTCGTTTGTGGGACAGCCAAGAGGCTGGTGTCTCTGCATCAAAGAGGCTTTCATGAAGGGCTTTGAGTACCAGCAGAGGATTTTGTATTTGCTCCTGGAGACCATGGGGAGCCACCGAAGTTTACGGAGTACAGGGGTGACATGATGAGCCCCCGGTGCTTTAGGACGGATTGGAGTGCATGTTTGTGAGGAGTTGAGAATGAGCCGATGGGGAGGGAGAAGTTGAAAGTAAGTGAGCGTGGGGATGACAGCGGGCAATATGTTGGAGGGGAAGGGATACAATGGAGTCACTTGAGCAGGTAGAGGGGTCAGCCTTGGTAAGGGGTGGGGGGAAGGGAGGGGAAGGATGAGAGAGGGGCAGAAGGAATCTGAGTGTTAGGAGATGAGGAGGAAGACAGAGGAGGAAGTTCGTGACAAACGGTCTCCTTTTTTCCTATAAAATAGGAGGTTCTCAGCTAAAAGGGTTGTAAAAGGGAAATCCGGCAGCACCCTACCTTTCCACTAGTACCTGATACAACTACCATCCATGTAATAATTTTATAGCACCTACTATGTGCCAGATACTGCGCTAAACGCTGCAAACACCATCTCATTTGTTGCTTGCATCAACCCTGGGAGGCAGGAGCGTTATTATCCCTATTTTACAGGTGAAAAAATTGAAATAGAGTTTAAGTGGCTTGCCCAGGGTCACAGAGCAAGGCAGAGAGAATTTGAACTCAAGGCTTTCTATCTCCAGGCCCCGCACTCTAGCCGTGGCATCACTGCAAACTACCCATTCCCGTGCCCTTTAGACACCCCTCACTTCTCCACTTCTGTGTCCATTGCTTTTCCCTATGCCTGGAATGCTCCTCCCCCTCTTCTCTGGTTGAATTCGTGCCCAATACCTCAAAAGAGGCCACCTCCTCCATGAAGCTTTCCCTGGTAGTGATCTTTCTCTTTAGATCTTAGATTTAGAGCTGGAAAGGACCTCAGAGGTCATCAAATCCACCTCTTGCTCTGCACACATGAGGAAACTGGGGCCAACAGAGATTAAATGACTCTCCCAGGGCTGCGTAGAGAATAAGGGTCTAAGGCAAGATTTGAACCCGGGTCTTCCTACCATCATTCATGTTGTAATTAGTATATAGCAAATATGTACAATATGAGCTCCCTAAATGCAGGGAATAAATACATTTTCTTGAAAACTTGGACCTTTATGGGCAGCTAGGTGGTGCAGCAATAAAAGCAAGCCCGGACTCAAGACGACTCATCATCTTGAGTTCAAATCCAGGCTCAGACACTTACTAGCTTGTGTGACCCTGGACGAGTCGCTTCACCCTGTTTGCCTCAGTTTCCTCATCTGTAAAATTAGCTGAAGAAGGAAATGGCAAAACATTCCAGTATCTTTGCCAAGGAAACCCCAAATAGGGTCACAAAGAGTCAGGTATGATTGAAATAACTGAACAAAATGGACCTCTCTAAGACAGAGCCTAGCTACAGCTGGGACTTGACACGTGGTTAATTCTACCAGAACTGTGATTTAATTAGTGTAGGAAACTTCTGATAAACCCTTTCCCAGCGAGGATAAGCCCCTACAGGGCCAACCCTTGCCAAGTTTGCAGAGTCAGCATGGGTCAGAGACCAAACTTAACTGCAAGTTCTTCTGACTCCAATTCTGTTAATCACTATATTGCACTGCCTCTTAATTTAATCACATAATTAAATTAAAATATGAGGCCACATTTTGTAGCAGAGCTTACCTAAACCAGGAAGACCTACCTGGGTTTAAGTTTAGTCTCTGATACCTTTGAGCTATGTGACCCTAGGCAAGTTACAACTCTCACTTCTTTGTGGGTAGGTTGCATTTGGGAGGGGCTGACCTGGAGGGGTTCTTAACCACATAACCTTCTCTAGGAATAGATTGTACCTTATCAAAACCTCGGGCAAACTGAGACCTGTTAAAGATCTTAGCTTGAAAAGGCCAAGGTCCCCCACTGCATCCTCAGCCGTCTCTAGTTGTCCTGATCGTGTCTGGTCACTGGACCCAGGTGGCTCCAGAGGAGAAAGTGAAGCTGGTGACCTTACACAGCCCTGCCTCACTTAAATCCTATTCACTCGCATGTCTTGGCTTTACCTCCCTGATGTCAGGGTCCTCTTCCAGAACAAAGGGCAAACAGCAGCAGCAACATGTCTCAAGCAGAAATTTTAATACGAAAACTTAATTTTCTTATTTTTTTTCTCCAAAACTTCCCCTATTCATGTGACCAGCCTTCAGGATCCCATCAATGTTTTAAGCTCAAATGTGCCCAATGGACAAATTCACTTGGGAAACGCTGGTGGAACGTGTCCTTTAAGCTCAGCTGAAATCTCAACTTCTCCAGAAAGCCTTCCCTGATTCCAGACCACACCAATCGTTTCCTGTTCATTAAGATCCTAGCATCCTAATCTGGAGCTTTGAAATTACCTAGCCCAGCCCTCTCATTCAAAAGATTGGTGACTTTGCCCAAGATCATACAGGTACTAAGGTACAGGAACAGGGTTTGAACCCAAGCCCTCCTGACTCCAAAACCAGGGCTCTTCACATTCCTTATGCCCTTGTCAGATAAACAAGGGGGAACTTTAATATATTTGTCCATTTTCTGGGTTAACACTTTATATTGGTTCATTGATGAAGAATGCTGCCCACCTCCTAATGGAGAGGTAACAGACTAAATATGCAAAAATGAGACACATATTTTGGAATATGGCCAACGTGGGAATGGTTTTATTTGATTGCATATTTCATTACAAGGATCCGTTTGTTTGTTTTTCTGGGGTGAAAGGTAAGGAGAAGAAATGCTTAATCATTAAACTGTGAGCCCTTAGAAAGCAGAGACTGCTTTGGCAGGGAGGTGCTTTTGTATTACCACTGCTTAGTACATAGTGGGTGCCTAATAAATGCTAGTTGATCATTGAAAAAAAAATTAATTAAAAAGAGCCACTTTATTCAATGTGTAAGGCTGATTCCTACCAGTTGGGCTCCTGAGTTATTTCCATGGGTGTTGGATTTTTCTCTCCAATTAGATTATAAGCGCTTTCAGGGCAGGAGTTGTTTTTCCTTTTGTATTCCCAGGACAGCTAGTACAGACCACAGGAAAGCCATAGAGCTTTATGAGGTCATTCTAGTCCAGCTTCCTCATGGAACTTAACAGCTCCTGTGGCAGAAGGTTCCCTATTGATTCACAAAACTGTAAAGTTCCCTCCTAAGTATGTGAAAGGGTCCCCTGGAATTTCGACCCATTAGTTGAGGTTCTGTGCAGCCACACAAAACAAGTCGACTTCCTCTTGAACGGGGTTGACAGCCTGCCAACTCATCTCCTCTCCTTCCTCCACGTCTAAAAATCTGCTTTTCTACCGAATGAACTTATCCCCATTCCTTCAACCCCTTCCTAGGATGTGTCGTGAAACCCATCGCTATCCTGAGTAAGACTTTGGCTTCTCAAACTCCAACCTAAAATGTGCCCAGGACTGGACACAGAGCTCCAGATGGAATGACTCAGCAATCCACTTGACTGGTGAATACATACCACCTTATATAAGTGAAGCTATATTTGAAACGACCAACTCGTGTACCTCTTTGGTTGATTTTGGGGTGGGGGTGGGTTCTAAGTGTTCTTAAATAAAAGATTGCATGGTGTAATAGAAAATGTTGAAATGCTGGCTCTGCCACTTACTAGGTGCCAACTTGAGCCAGTCATTGCAACTCAGCCTGAGTTTCCCCAACCATCCTCTCTTGATCTAAGTCTATGATTGTGTGTGTGTGTGTGTGTGTGTGTGTGTGTGTGTGTGTGTGTGTGTGTGCGCTTTGCAAGCTTTAAAGGACTATATATTAGCCATTATTATCTCATGACTTATTCTCTACCTTCCTCCATAAACATGAAAATTTAGAACTTAAATGTAAAAAACAAAAACCAATCACACAAATGAAGGGCAGAGGTGAGGTGTTTTATCATGCATTTCCCATGGGGGGTAAAAAAAAACCCTGAATTTTTGTAGCCTGGAGTTGCAACTTAGGTCAAGGGTATGATAGGGATAAATGTGACGCATGGAAAATGTTCTGGAGTCAAAGGATCTGGGTTCAAATTATGGTCCTACCCCTTACTCTGTGTGACCGTGGTCAAGCCACAATCTCCTAGGCCTCAGTTTCCCCATCTATAATATGGGGATAGGGATGGCTAGCTTTTAAGAGTCTGTCCAGTTCTAAGTCTATGAGCCCAAAGTCAATTTGGGTTTCGGTCTGTATTAACAGTTGTTTTCAGAGGAGATAATTGTCACAGAATCTTAGGGTTTGAAGGAATTTCAGAGGCATCTAATCTAATCCATTCCTCGACAAGAATGCCCATTCTAGTTGTTCCGTCATGTCAGTCGTGTCCAACTCTTCATGACTCCATTTGGGGTTTTCTTGGCAAAGATACTGCAAGTGTTTTGCCATTTGCTTTTCTAGCTCATTTTGCAAATGAGGAAACTGAGGCAAACAGGATTAAGTGACTTGCCCAGGGTCACACTGCTAGGAAGTATTTGAGATCAAATTTGAACTCAGGTCTTCTTGCCTCCAGGCCCAGCGCTCTATCCACTGCCACCTAGCTGCTCCAGAATTCCCATTCCGATAACCCCCAAAAGTGGCTGCCCAGGGAAGGAGAACCTGTTAGCATCTCAGAGCAGCCTGCTACACTTTAAGACAGGTGTTGGGAAGGTTTCCCTTATGTCAAGGCTTCCCCCAACCCTCACTGCCGCTAGTTCTGTCCTCTGGGGCCAGGCAGAACAAGGCTCATCCCTCTTCCAATAACCTGTTGCTGGTTATTACATCCCCTTCCCCAATCCAATCTCCTCTTCAGGCAACAGATCTCCTATTCTTTCAGTTGGTCCTCTTATGGCAAGCCCCTTCATACTCCTTTGTGACCTTTTCTAGGCCTCCTCCCAAAATGCGGCACCCAGAACTAGGCACATGTATGCCCTGACTAGAGCAGAGTACAAGAGTGCCGCTGCCGTCTCAATTCTGGACACTAGACCTCTCTTAATGTGGTCGCATCAGCTTTGCCTTGTTTGACTTGTGTTGAGCGCAAAGTTCAATAACACCCAATACCTTTTGCAGACACACTATTGGCTGGTCATGTATCCCCCATCTTGTATTTGTGAAGACGATTTTAATCCCAAGAGTAACTTTACATCTATTCTTATGTAATTTTATCTTAATTCAGCGTCAAGATCTTGAATTGCTCAGTTAGCTGCAGATCTGTCAACATGCCATCTATATGTTCATCCAAGTCCCTCATTTAAAAAGCAGGGATCCAGAGATCCCTAGGACACCCTACCTGGGACCTTCTTCCAACGTGACATTCAGACATGAGGCTTTTAGTCTAGCCAAATCCAACTGCATCCCATGGTTACACTAAACCATATTCAATTCGAGGCAGCATGAAATCTTGCAGAGGTGTCCAAAAGCTGAATCGTGCAGAGAGCCAGAAGGCTAGTGAAAGGGCTGGGGTCTATATCATGAGAACACCTTAAATAATCTTTGAGTACCACTGATTGCAGCTGAGTGGTGCAGCAGACAGTGCTGGAGTTGGAAGACCCAAGCTCAAATCTAGCTTCAGTCACTTAGTAGCCCTGTGACCCTAGACAAGTCATTTCACCCTGTTCGCCTGTTTCCTCCTCTGTACAACGAGCTAGAGCAGGAAATGGCAAACGACTCCAATATCTTTGTCAAGAAAACCCCAAATGGGGGTCACAGAGTCAGAAACAACTGAAAAATGACTAACCACCACCACATTTTAGAGGGATGTGAAGTTCATACAGGTGATCGTGAAAGTGAAGGATCTCAGGATGAGGGCTTAGCAGGAACCTAACACTCTCTAAGTACTTCAATGTTACCATATGAAAGAGGTATTTTTAGACTAGCTCTGCTTGGCCCCACAGGGTAGTACCAAGAGCAATGGGGAAAGTAGCAGAAGAGACAGACAGGGTCAGAAAACCTTCTGATAAGAGCGGTCCAAAAGGGCATCACTGGAGGTCTGTTAGTTAGCAAAGGCTGGACGGGAAAACCACTTGCTTGGGATGTTGGAGAGGTGACATTCTGTGACTGGGAGAGGTTTAGCTTGGAGTCCCCAGGGCACTCCACTTGAGACCTTCTTCTACCATGACATTCAGCCATGAGACTGACTCTGTCTGGCCAAACAATCCACGCGCATGGTCCACGACCATTGCCTTAACCATCTGGAAGAGGGATTAATAGATACTTCATTGGTTAGGCATTCTTTGAAAACTTAACCAACTTCTAGACAGAGGGGCACCATTCTGTACTCAGATTTTAAGTGCAAATTTTCCCTATTCCTAACATTCAAATGAACTCATTGAGAATCCAAAGTCTAATGCGTACAGGTAGAATCTGTTATCAAAGAGATGTATAAGGAAGTGGAATGGGCAGACCATATGCTCCACTGCTAAGAGCCATGAAAAACTGGGGCAGAAATGACCAACCATAATTCCAGAGGACTCACAATTAAATGCTAACCTGCCAGAGAGATGATGGACTCATTGAGACAGACCGGAGTGCAGATTGAGGAAGAGGGTGGGGTGAGGACGGTCAATACAGGGATTTGTTTTACTTGACATTTGTAACAGGTTTATTTTTTCTTTCTCAGTGGAGGGTAAGATGGATTTTCATTGATTTTTTTAAAAAGTAATAATAAAGCAGTACTCCTGTGATTAATGTGTGGGAGGTAAGAGTCACATAGGGTGGGCAGGTGAGAGTGGGTTGCCAGTAACATGGCTGGAAGGAATATCCACACTGACAAGATTAGAGGTCCTTTTTAGTAGGGGCAGGATTGGGATGGCTCATTCCCTTTTGCCTTCAAGGAATGGAACCATCCATGTGGGGATTTCCTCCAGCGCAGCTTACCCGACTTCTGACTTGGTGGTGCAATGGAGAGAATCATGCGAGGGGCTTGGGAGTCAGACAGACCTGGTTTGGAATCCTGCTACATAACCCTAGGCAAGTCACTTAAACTCTTTCCACCAGTTTCTTTATCTGCAAAATGGGTACAACACTCACTGCTGAGTAGGTCTAAGTTTATTAAAAATTTAATGAACTTAATAATGTAATATGCTTGTTAAAGCTTAAAGCTGCACTAAAACTTCTGGGACACCTCTATAATCTCCCCTCCTATCAAAGAATAAAAGAAACAGCTTTAACACTAATGAAAAGGAAGCTCAGACCCCACTTGGGATTCGACGTCAGTCATAGTCGAGTTGGCAGGGTTACACTTTTAGAATTTAAATACGAATCTCTACCTTTTATAAAGGTGAAGGCAGTATCTTTGTCTAACCTCACAGAGACCCCAAAGTCTATTATAACCAGCAGCCGAAGCAGAGGACGTGTACGTTGGTTGAAGTGGGACTAAATCGGCGTCAGACTTGTAGTACTCGATGCTTCTCGGGCTGTTGAAAACACCAAAGAAGACTATGGGTGCCCAGTGATGGGTAACAAGGAAGGGCTGAGAATTCTGTTGCTACGGGGTGGAAGAGACCAAAAAAGGGAGGGGGAACAGGGAGGGTTAGTGGAGAACTCCATGCTGGAAGCTGGCAGTTCTGCATCTACTGCATGCGTGACCTTGGGCAAGTGCGTTTCCTCAGTCTCCATCTTTGTAAAAGGAGGTTGGGCTAGCTAAAGTCCCTGGCCATTCTAAAGCCCATACTCCTACATTCTTTGATTCATTCATTCATGCCAGTTTGCTCCCCGGCTCCCCCAGGCTTTAGGACCCAGCAGCACGAGCCCAGGAAGGCTTCCAAGTCCAAACACAAGGTGAGCAGATCTCGGGCCAGAGAGAGCCTCAGTACTATCTACTCAGGGGACGAGAGAAACGCTGACATCTTTACAGAGTGCTGAAAGGCTGGCAAAGCACCCTACATGTTTTATCCCAGTGAGGTAGATAATATTACCCTCCTACTACAAAGCAGGAAGAGGAATTTCAGTGATTTGCTCAGGGTCCCGCAGCTAATAAGGGTCCAAGGCAGGACTCTCCAAGTCCTAGGGCCTGGCCCCATCCATAACAATATGTTGCAGTCTGGAGATGGAACAAAATCCCTCCCACGGGGTGGGAAATGGGGGACGGGGAAGCAAGCACACTCAAGATGGGGCAGGAAAGAATGAGTCAAGACCATGTATATAGCGATAATATCCCCAAAGCAGCGTTTATTTAATCCACTGAATTCCAAAACATTGATTTTAGAAGTCTGGTGTTTCACAATCATCCACCTTGATTGATATGGGCTGACACACGGCACTCGCTGTCAGAACAACGGCCAAAGAGTTACCAAAAAAAATATATAATAATAATAATAATAAATCCATGATTCCTGAACAATCGCAACCAAAAAAAAAGTTACAAGTATCAAAACGTTTAGAGGCATTGCATTGAAAACAAGGTTTGTGCACATCATTTAAAGAGGCAAAAACAAGGCATTACGGAAACCTCACATTTGCGACAGTCCATGTAAGCTGATGGGCAGGGTCGGCTTCTCTCTTGGTGCATCAGCTTCCTGTACCTGTTTCCCATTGGCGGAGAGACAGTGGCGGGGGGGAGGGGTCAACGTATTCCGCATGCAGGTGACACATACTGCTCAACAAAACACTATTAGCGCAGCTGAAATGGGACAAATTTTTAAGATCAATATAGACTAATTCTCCTTCCAATCTCTTCCTTTCTTTCCTTCATTCCTTTCTTCCTCCCTCCCTTCCTTCCTTTCGTGGGATTCCCAGCTCAACAGGCACACGTCCACTCAAGAGCCTCCTGTGTGCACAACCCAAGAAGGGGGGAGCTCCCGTGGGCTCCAACCATCCATCAATCCAGCAATGCCCATGAAGCCTTGTCTGGGGCTGCTTCCTGATTCGTGGGAGAGCGGGCAGCTTCGAGTCGCTGTGCGGACGATACAGATATGTTTAGCACTAGATATCGAGGGACCGTGGCAGGGGACGCGTCGATGACAACGATGGGGATGGCTCGGGGTGGAGGGGGCGGGGACGTGGGGGCCGTGGAGCGGCAGGGACCGCTCTCAGTTGTTGCCTTCGCCCGCCTCCTCGTCCTGTTGGTCGCTCGTCCAGAGGGTAAGGTTGTCTCGCAGCAGCTGCATGATGAGGGTGGAGTCCTTGTAGGAATCCTCGTTGAGCGTGTCCAGCTCGGCGATGGCGTCGTCAAAGGCCTGCTTGGCCAGGAGGCAGGCCTGCTCGGGCGCATTCTGGATCTCGTAGTAGAAGACGGAGAAGTTGAGGGCCAGGCCCAGGCGGATGGGGTGGGTGGGCTGCATGTGCTCCTTGCTGATCTCAAAGGCCTCCTTGTAGGCAGCCTCAGAGGACTCCACCACGCCGCTCTTCTTCTCGCCGGCGGCCACCTCGGCCAGGTAGCGGTAGTAGTCACCCTTCATCTTCAGGTAGAAGACCTTGCTCTCGTACTGGAAGTCATTGCAGTTCTTGATGAGGAACTTGTCAAGCAGCGCCAGCACGTCGCCACAGACCGTTTCCAGCTCCTTTTCGATCTTCTCGCGGTACGCCTTCACTTTCTCCAGCTTTTTCTCGTTGCCATCGGCCATCGTCTTCTGCTCGATGCTGCTGATGACACGCCAGGAGGACCGCCTGGCCCCCACCACGTTCTTGTAGGCCACGGAGAGGAGGTTCCGATCTTCGTTGGACAGGGGCTCGTTGAGCTCAGTCACCTGCAAAAACCCAGAGACTCACGTGAGTGAAGCCTGCCATGTGAAAGCTTAGGTGGGTCATGAAAATGGCCCCATCTTTCAAGCCTAGGACTGGGAGAGGAGCAAGGTCAGCTCATAACGCACCCCAGTCCAAAGTCACCATGAGAGAATCAAGAGCCTGGCAGGCATCTGATCCAACTCCATTTTACAGAGCAGGAAACTGAGGCTTGAGGAGAGTAAGCCTCCTCCCTGCCACTTCATGATACACCAAACTGCCTCAACAAACAAAGAATTCAGACAACCTGGCCTGGACATCTTTGCCAGAGCCTTGTTCTCATGTATTACTTTGGGATAAAAGAGAATCTTCCTTCAGATAGAAGCTTAAAAGACATGAAATAACACCCAATAACATAAAATCAAACACTACTTTTCCCCCTTACAAGAGACAGAAGCTTCATGAATCAGGGCCAATGAGGTCAATTCCATTTCTGCCCCAGAAAAGACCACCATTCTGGCAGCCACACTAGAGCCCACCCCCACTCTAGATACACCCTCCCAAAGATGGAAGTGACCATAGAGGCACTTCCGATGGAGCAATCTGCTGCCAATCCCACACCAGCAGCAGTCCCTGTAGTGAAGCCTGAACAGAGGAAGCATAGGTTGAACCCAGGAGGCTGAACCAGGCTGGATGGAAAAGGTCAAGCAAGAACACCAGAAGACAAATTTGGCACAAAACAACTGAAATATGTGCGACACTTAGATTTCTAAGTGCCCCAACTAGATCTCAAGTCCTTTTTTTAACGATGGACAAAAAAAAATCCACACCAGTCCAAGAAGGCACATTCCTAGAAGATAGTTCACAGAAAAAGATATGGAGGCTTTAGTGGACTGCAAACTCAACAAGTCAACAGTGTGACTTGGGTCCCAAGAAGTTAATGGAATGTTAAGAGAGGCATGGTGCCCAAGGGCAGTGAGGTACCCCACTGGCTAGAGCACCCAGACCAGGAGTCAGGAGGACCTGAGTTCAAATACTCACTAGCTGTGTGACCCTGGGTAAGTCACTTAACCCTGTTTGCCTCAGTTTCCTCATCTGTAAAATGAGCTAGAGGAATAAAATGGAGAACCACTCCAGTATCTTTGCCAAGAAAAACCAAATGGGGTCACAGAGAAAAACGACACAACATGGTACCCAAAGAGCGGGAGATGATGGTCTCTAATGGTCTCCAACCTCATTAGACTCTCATCTCAAGGACTGCATGTTCTGTTCTGGAAACCTTATTTCTGGAAGGGCTAATATGAAGTACTGACAAATGGGGAGTCAAAAAACATGAACAGGCAATTTATGAAGGAAGAAATAAAAACAAACCATTAGTAACCATAAGAATATACCTAAAACTCACTAACCAGGTAACTACAAACCAATTTAATTCAAGTCAGAAAATTCTTCAGCAATGGACGTGTCCAATAATTAGAGAAAGTCTGACCAAATCAGGCCCTCTGGTGGAATGGAACACTTTTGAATTGTTGGCGACAGAACATGACAACGAGGAGACATATAAGGAAACATGGGAAGGCCTCCATGAGGTGAAGAGGAAAGAAATCAGGTGAGCCCAAACTGTAGACACACTGACTAAAGCTACACTAAGAGAAAAAGAAAAAAAGCAAAGAAAGAAAAAGAGGCCACAGGTGGAATTTCAGACAGGTCTGAATGAGGCCACGGAACAAAAACACCTTCTACCCAATTTGTACTTTCCACACTGTTAATTCTTTTGGTTCTGCCTTGTTAAAGGCTAGAGTTTGGGGCTAAGGTTTGTTCACTGTCTTTGCTGACGGCTGTTAAGTTTATTACTTTTTTAAATGGTTTTAAAATGCTAAGATCGTGCCAGAGACTGAAGTGGCAGAGCCGGCCCTGGAACCCAGCCCTCTGCTACAGCTCACTACATGGGCTGAGGGTCAATGATCTGAAATAAGCCCCTCCCCAAAATTCTAAGTGAGAAAGAGCCTGGCCCCCTCCACCTTCCCCAAATGTCTTCTTTTTAAAAATTCTTTATGTACTTGGATTGCTGATGAATCGCGAACCCAAAACAAGGGTATTTAACTGTAGACCAATTTCTCTTGACCCCTACCTAGCTCATCTGCAAGGGATCTGTTGCCTAAGGCTCAACATGTCAAAACCATCCTCCCTCCCAACCTGCCATGGCTGCAGCTGGCACCAGCATTCACCTGATTACAAAGGCTCCTCCTCTACACATCCCACAATGCCTCTGATTCCAAGCTTCCTCTAGGCCACAACCCACTGCCACCACACTGGGTCCCAGATCCTATTACCTGGGGTTGGGCTCATTATCCCAGCCTCCTTGCCGGGAGCCTGGCCTCCATTCCACCCACCTAGGTTCTCCCAACACCATCTGTAGACAATTCTTCCCTCTACAACACACACCCCTGACTTCCATTTTAGTCACCTTCTGACCCTGAGGAAGTCATTACTTCCGGAGGTGGCCTACTCCACTTTCGGACAGTTCTGTTACCTAACAGTAATCATTATCTAACCATAATTCATTATCTAATAGTAATTTAGTTACTCCAAACTGAGATCTGCCCTTTCTGTAACATATCTCCCCCTCCCCCCAGATCTGCCCTCAGGGAGCACACACAATCCCCTTTCTGCAGTAGTTGTCTTCAATACACCATTTTCATCATGTCACTCTCTTGCTTAAAGACAGACAATGGCTCCCTAGTACCCACCAAATCAACAGCAAATTCTTCAGCATAAGAGTTCAATGCCATTCACCTGTCCACCTGTAGCCCCTCCCTCACTCAATATATATGAACAGCTCACCTTTTCAGATCTAACATTTCCTCTTTACTTCCCTTTTATAATGCTTTTTTGTGGACAGGGAGGTCATTACTGGAATTGAGTTGCAGCCTATGCACTCATGGGAAGTAGCAAAACATGCAATAGAAATATCACCAGGTGCAGAGTCAAAGACCCAGGTCTGAATCCCAACTCTGCCACTTATTACCCTGTGACTTTGGGCAAACCACTTCACCATCTGTAAAATGAAGAGGCTAGATTAGATGGGGATCTCTAGGTCTCCTGCAGTTCTAAGTGTCTCCTCCCACTACTTCCCAAGGGGATCCTTGCACTCCCTCCCCACCAGCCCCCATCCCAAAGCCCTTGATCACACAGCACCCCATCTTGAGATGAACACCTTCCCATCAGGTAAGAGGCAGTTCTTGAGTTGGGCCTTAAAGGAAGCTAGAGATGCTAAGAGGCAAGGGGGAATAGGGAGTGTGGAAAGGCAGGGGTGGGAAAGGGACCATGGTTTAGGGCTTATAGAAAGGAGGCTGGAATGTAGAATGAGGGAACAGAAGCGATGGGCAGTGAGAAGGCTGGAGAGGTCAGCCAGAGACAGACTGTGACAAGTGAAGAGCTTTCAAGGCCAAACTGGCCTCTGATCCCAGAGGTATTAGGGGTCCCAGCAGTTTCTCATGCAAGGCAATGGCAGCCATGCTTTAAAGAACAGCAATCTGGCCACTGTGTGGATGATGGACTGGGGAGGAGAGAGAATTGAGAGCAGGAGACCAACTGGGAGGCTCAGAAAAGAATTCAAGGAAGTCTTTCCTCATTTTGAGCCCAAACACACGTCCCTGTAATTCACACCCTGAGCCAGATGGGCCTTCAGGAGTCACATGCAAAGTCTATCTCCTCCTTTCACAGATGGGGCCTGACTTCTGCCCTCTGCAGCCTCGAGGAAATCAGTTCCTCTTTCCACATAGTAGCCCTTAGGATTTAAAATATTTTTATTAACTGTATTTTTCCATCCCCTTCATTTCCAAAAGAATCCCCTGTAGCGGCAAGCAAAGTGGGATTTTTTGCTGTTTTTTCTTTTGGAGTTAAGTTTCTGTAACACAGATCTGCTCAAAGCTGTGGTGCATCCAGTCACATGGAGCCCAGTGTGGGAGGAGTTTACCAAAAAAGGGAAAAAGAGAGGGAAGTGAGAGCAAGGCAGAGCTGAGAAAGAAGCTAGCATGAGTGGGCAGAAGGAGGAATTTTCCTGGGGGAACTTGCTTGTGGGGAGGCCTAACAGAAAGAACGTTAGGGATATCGGTGCTCCCTCTGTTGATCTGTGTTAATTTCTCAAACAGAAGCCCTGTCTGTTGTCTGTGTTAATTTCTCAAACAGAAGCCCTGTTCGTCTATGTTAATTTCTGGGGCAGAAGCCCTGTCTATTGTCTGTGTTAATTTCGCAGACATTAGTCCTGTCTGTTGTCTACGTTACTTTCTCAGACAGAAATGCTGTCTATTGGTCTATGTTAATTTCTCAGACAGAAGTCCTGTCTGTTGTCTGTGTTAATTTCTCAAAAAGAAGCCCTGTCTGTTGGCCTGTTAATTTCTCAAAAAGAAGCCCTGTCTGTTGGCCTGTTAATTTCTCAGAAAGAAGCCCTGTGTTAATTTCTCAGACAGAAGCCCTGTCTGTTGTCTGTGTTAATTTCTCAGACAGAAGCCCTGTCTATTGTCTGTGTTAATTTCTCAGACATTAGTCCTGTCTGTTGTCTGTGTTAATTTCTCAGATATTAGTCCTGTCTGTTACTTTCTCAGACAGAAATGCTGTCTATTGGTCTATGTTAATTTCTCAGACAGAAGTCCTGCCTGTTGTGTTAATTTCTCAAAAAGAAGCCCTGTCTGTTGGCCTGTTAATTTCTCAGACAGAAGCCCTGTCTGTTGTGTGTTAATTTCTCAGACAGAAGCCCTGTCTGTTTGTGTTACTTTCTCAGACAGAAATCCTGTCTATTGGTCTATGTTAATTTCTCAGACAGAAGTCCTGTCTGTTGTCTGTGTTAATTTCTCAAAAAGAAGCCCTGTCTGTTGGTCTGTTAATTTCTCAGAAAGAAAGAAGCCCTGTCTGTTGTCTGTGTCAATTTCTCAGAAGCCCTGTCTGTTGTCTGTTTTAATGTCTCAGGCAGAAGCCCTGTCTGTTGGTCCTTATGAGTGAATTGAGCTGAAGGGCAGAGACCTAACCACAGGAAGGAGGCTTAGCTTAAGTCCCTTTTAAGAGCCCTTAAAGTGAACTGGGATGATGGTGCTGGTAACGTATGTAAATATTGTTGTAGCCCTGTTAAGCTTTGTTTTGCCAGAAACAGAAGCTGCAGGGCAGGAGCCCCTGGAGCCTGCTGTCAGGCAGGAGCAGAATGAACTTGGAGTGGAGCAGTCCCCATGGGCTGAGACTTGGAACAGGAATGAAGAGCCGCCTGCCTGTGAATCCATGTGAGAGTCAGGAATGGTCAGCCCACAGAGAAGAGCCATGGGACTTGGAAGTCAGTCAAGATGAAAGAGGACTTTACTTGGATGCTTGGTATTGATTAAGGAGATTGTTCTCACTGTGATCTAGGGGTGGGATGGTGTGGTATTTTCTGCTACCCCTTAAGGATGTGTCCTAGGGAAGACCTTAGCCTAAGACCCCCTGCTGTGTAAACAAGTATTTTGGGGGATACAATGATATATGCTATGTGCCATATGACATACTGAGTGTTATATCACCTTTCAGTCTGCCAATGCCCTCCCAAAATGGAGGACCCAGAACTCACCACAATGGTCCAGATGTGGCCTGAACTGGTATGTGAAGCTGCATTTTAAAGAGGTACCTTATATGCCTTTTTTACTGCAATTTTCAAATACAGTTCTGCCTGCAGACAAATTTCCATAGTAAAGAATGAGCCTAGGAGCAGCGAGGTGGCCCAGTGAGTAGAGCACCAGCCCTGGAGTCAGGAGGACCTGAGTTCAAATGCTGCCTCAGACACTCGACATGTGTACTAGCCATGTGACCTTGGGCAAATCACTTAACCCCAATTGCCCCCCACCCAAAAGAATGAGCCTTCAGTCCTCCCTAGAAATATCTGGTGCCTGTTCTATCCAGTTATCTCATTGGTTCTTGTTCAAATACTATAAATCCACTTTTTGAAAAGCCAGGAATCCAAGGACTCTTGATAAGGTCATTTATTAACAAAGAGAGGACAGTGGAAATAGCTGTTACTAGTAATGACCACTTGTTGCTTTCTTCTTGAGGCCTGTGATCATTCCCAGGGTCTACCTCAGCCCAAGGGGTCCCTGGGATGCCTTAACCAGGGGTGAGGTTTGGATTCAATCAAAGGGCTGCACTTGAGGACTTATAGGGTCACGTGTGGCCCGGAAGCCACAGGTTTGGCATCCCTGCAGCTTAACCCAACCTTCGTTAATCACTGACACTAACAAGCATGGAGCCCTAGATACCTAGATTCTGGTCTCAAAAAACAGCTACTAACAGCCAACCATCTCCGTCAATCACCTCTTCTCTCAACGTTGTCCTGACACTGCTCTCTCTTCATTTTCCTCCTACCTGTATGATCTCCCCTTCCCAGTATCCTCTGCTGGCTCTTCATCCAAATCACACCAATACTGGTGGGTGTCCCTTTTAGGGTCTGTCCTGGGCCACCTCTTCTCTATACTACTGCACTTGGTGATTTTATCAGCAACCATATTCAACAATCAACCTCTAAGTTAATGATCCTCACATCTATTTGCCTAGCCCTAACCTTTCTCCTGACCTCCAATCTCGCCTTTCCAGCTGCCTTCTGATCATCTAAGTATATGTCTTGTAGACATCCTTAACCTGAGGCCTATCTACAGCAGGTGCCTCCACATCCTCTCTCCTTAACTCTCCACATTAGGCTTCTGACCTCATCTTTGGGCCCCAAAGGCACCAGTGGCCTCATCTTCCTTGACCTCTGCAGCCTCTGATCACCCTCTTCTCCTACACAATTTCACTTGGGGATCTCATGGTTTTAATTATCATCTCCCCACTGATGATTCTCAGATTTACATGGCTCTCTATTGACAGAGCTCCAATCTTGAAGTTCTGTCTACTGGACATCTCAAACTGAATGTCCCAGAGACACCTTAAACTCACTATGTCCAAAACTGAACTCAGGTATGTTTCCCCCAAGCCCTCCCCTCTCTAAATTCCCTGTCACTGTTGCAGGTATGACCACCCTCCCAGTCACCCAGCCTCAATTCATCTCTTGAACTGACTCCACACCTCCAATCGGCTAAGTCTTGTCTCTACCTGCACATCTCTCCTCTCACCTCCTCACATAGTCTCCACCCTGGCACAGGCTCAATTCACACCTGCACTGGGCAGGGGGGAGCCAGGACGACTGCCTGTTTCCACTCTCCTCCCATTCAAGTCCACTCTCCACTCAGTCACCAAAGTAAGGCTCAGTTCTGACCATGTCATCTCCCTATTTAGTAAACTCCAGAGGCTCCCTATTACCACCAGGATCACACCTACCTTACCTTTCAATCTTCTCACACCTCACTCCCTACTCCACACACCCTGCAATTTAGCCACACTGGCTTCCTTGTGCCTTTTTATCCTTTAAGACCAAAATGCTCCCCTCACCTGGCTCCTGGCTTCTTCCCAAGACTCAGTTCACGTTCCACCTTCTGCAGCCATCCTATATGATCCATCCCTGAAGGAGAATCCCTCTACCTAGCAAGGAGCCATCCATACTTTGCTTGGAGACCTCTTAGAGAAGGAAAACTCTACCTGGAAAGATGGCCCTTCCCACTACTGGACAGCTCTAATGGGCACTGGACTAAACTCAGCTTCCCTGCAACTATCCCCAGTTCTGCCCTCCAGGACCAAAAAGGAGCCCAATCCCTCCGCCATGACAGCACCTCATGTACTTGCAGACAAAGGTCACAGCCTGTCCTCACTCCCCAAGGCTTCTCTTCCCCAGTTCCTTCAAATCTCAAACAATAAAAGTGGAAATCAACTATTACATTTCAAATGTCCAGTGGAAGGAAAGTTAGAAAGACAGTCAAAAAGATTCCCCTGCTGTCTCTCTGGGCATGGCCAGTCCATGGGGCCTCAGTTTCCTCAACCATGAAATAAGGGAGGTGCGGTCCCTTCCAATGCCAATGTTCTAGAAGCCTCAAGTCCCTCCTTGTTCCAATGTCCTGTGTTCCTCAATTCCCTCCTCAATCCAACACTGTAGGAGCCCAATCACTCAATGGTTCTGCTGTTTTGAATTCTGATACAAGATTTGTTAAGGGAGGAGACAAGTGGCTACTGGCTAAGAGGTGTGGGCTTTATATCTCAAGCCAATTCAACAAACACTGATTCATCATCTACTGTGAGTAGGGAGTGTCCTGTGCTAAGGAGACCAAGTGTAGATCCGTCACAGGTCCCCTGGCCCTCAGGAGCTCAATCCCGCAGGTGAGATATGACACATCCATCCAACCACAGAGTACTCCCAGAGCCTTTGCAGGCCCTTCCTTATCTCGCCTTCCATTTGCTTAGCCAAGGGCCAGCTGGACAATATTTACAATGGTGACCTCTTCAAAAGAAAAGTCAAGTTACTTGAGCACTGGTTTTTACAGAATAATCAACTGGTAATTTGCCAGTCAGACTGAATCATAGTCCACATCAGTGCCTAAGAAAGCTGGAGGTTGGACCAGGAAGTAGCTAACTGGCTCCCCTGGAACACCCGCCCTGATGGAATGTGGCCCCTGGCCTAAGGTTCCCAAATAATTTCAGATGTTACTCTTTCTAAACTGGACATTAAATAATAGACATGTGACCCAGCCTTAGACAACTACAAGGACAGTCAGGGCATCCATGCACTTGGACCATTTGGAAACTGTGGCCCCACTGTCCTTGGGACTCTCTGGGCTTGGACTCAATGAGCCAGAAAGAACTCAAATTTCTAACATTAAGGATTCATCTATGTCTGAGAAGTGCCCTTCACTGCAGTCCTTGGAGCCCTGGGCAGCAGCCTCTCTGGAATCTGGGTTCTTTCTAAATGACAGAACCAGGCTGTCATGAAAAGTCTAGGGCAGTCTGATGGAACCAAAACTAGGCCAGAAATCACAAAAACAGCATTGTGACACCCCCCCACCCCAACTCTGCCCCAAATAACTGTGGCATCTGAGCAACTGCAGACCCCTCTCTCAGTCTAAGCTTCCTCCTTTGGAAGAGGAGATGGCTGGCCCAAGTGGCCCCCAAGCATCCTTTGAGTGAGGTATAGGTAAAAGTGTGATCTTGGTCAGTTGCTAAAGACTTCTTAAACACCTACTATGTGCAAGACACTGTGCTAAGGACTGGATTGCTTGTGGGGTGTCACAGCTTGCTAGCTATGTGACTCTGAGACAGTCACCTCTCCTTGCCTATACAACAGAAATAATCCTGTTATTTCAACGTCAGAGAATAGAAAACCTCACAGAAACTGCTCTGGGTGTACTCAGCGACTGGCATCTTGGTCAAAGCAATTGCCTTGACTTTGCAGTTGCTGGATCACTTACTGTCAACATAAGAAAGAAGAGCCAAGTCCTGGATGTGTTTATATGGCTGACTTCTGGCCCATTCAGTCAGTGTGGAGCCACTTAGGGGCTAATGACATTTCCCCCCATAAATACTCAAGGCTGCCCAGCAGGTGGACAACCAGAACCACCCCACCCCACAACTGAGCCATCACGTAGAATCAAATGAAGCTCAAGAACGGGGCCTCCCACCTCCAACATTCTGGTCTCACCATCAACCCTTCAGTTACCAAGGATCCGTCCACAAAGAGCTTTTATCTCAAAATGGATTGTCTTATAAGCTCAAACGTCTTCATGTTACAAAATACTGTGGACCTCATGAACTCCCCAAAAGGGTCTCAGGGAGAACTGCTGGTGGAATGTAAAGGCGGGGGAGGATTAGGGGTCAGTGGACCCAGGTTTAAATCCCATCCTCAGTACTTGGGGTGACCTTGGCTGATGATCCTGGAACAATGACAGGAAGCTTCCAGTGCTTTTGTCTCCGCTGACAGATTGGTAAACAGGCCTCACTAGAGGCCTACACAGGCACACCTGCCTGAGCCAGCTCACATGTGCGTGAAGCCTGGGAGATAAAGGAACCTGGATGAGGGCAGGGAGTCCCACTGACCATCCTGGCAAATGGGTGGACCAAGTTACAGAAGGATTCTGCATCACTTGCTGATGAAACATGGCTCATGAAGAGGTCACACAAGGGTTTGCCTGGACTTGGGAGTGGGCGGAGACAGGGCCATCCCCTACCCCCGGAAGGGCAGCAAACAGAATCCCTCTCTCTGGACCTCAGCCCAAGCATACCTCTAACCACTGGACTCCCCAAACAGCCGGGTTTGAACTATTTAGTATGTGTCTGTATTAATCCCCTGTATGTTTCCTTGTTGTCTCTCCCATTAAATAATAAGTCCTTGAGAATAAGAATAATTTCTCACTTTGTATCCCCCGAACCCTGGGCCCACAGCAGTTACAGATGTTTATTGACTGACTGACTGACATATCTACTGTCTCTGCCCAGAGCTAGTCTGAGAACAGTGGAAGTTTAGTAGTTTAACAGATCTTACAGACCTCCTGTCCCAGCCTTCTCATTTTAAGGATGAGAAAATTGAGGCCCAGAGAAAAGACTCAACCAAGGTCACCACAAGTAGTTATGATTTACAGAGTTTAAGCCTTTTATCATGTTTCACCAAATCTGGCCTCTCCCCAGTCCAATTTATCCTCCATGCAGCTAACAAATTCCTGACTCCCCTGCTTGGGAAGCTGAGCAGCTCCTGACTGCTTTTACAATTCAACCTTCCCTAACATTCTGTGCCCTCCACACCCTGCCTCTCCAACCTCTCTGCAGACTCATCTCACATTACCCCAGTCTCTCATTCTATATTCTGCCAAAGTGGCCTCTCTTCAACTCCCTCAACACAGCCTTATCTCCCACCCCCATGCCTTTGTCCAGGCTAGGCTCCATGCCTGCAATGTCCTCCTTCCTCACCCTGTACCTTGAGAATCCCCAGCTTACCTCTTCCAATTGGAGGCCTTTCCTGACTCCCTGCCCCTCTCACCCGCCCCCAAAAAATGGCTCACTATTCCTCCTTCCACCCAGCAGAATGAAAGGTTCCTGCTGGCAGGAAATGGCCAAGCCTCAGAGACAGGTCTGAGCCCTCCACCACACCATGCCAGGGCCAGGCTACTGCTCCTTCTAAGATCCCAGAGGCAAGAAGCTCCCTTTCCATGTGGCCAGCTAACAAAGCCTTCTGCCTATCTGGAGAGCTGCTCTGCCCTCCACACAACCCTTCCCCACGGCTTTCCATTGTGATAAGGCTAGGTTCAGCACCAAATACTATTTCCCCTGGCAGCTGGGTTCTGGGCATAGATGAGTGCCAGTACCCACCAAAGAAAGAGTCGATCAGCAGCCTGGAGGAAGAGCAGGCAAAGCCATGATGGGGGATGAGTTAAGCAAGGCATGGTACCTGAACATAATGGAACATGGCCAAGCTACAAAGAAAAGAGAGTTTGGGTGGAGAGAAGCATGGGAAGATGTCTATCAACTAATGCAAAGTAAAATAAGCAGAACCAAGAAAAAAGCAAACTCCAATGACGTAGCTGTAAAGAAGAGGAACTGTGACAACACCCCTCCCCTCTCCCTGTGGGGGCGGGGGGGGGGGGGTTGCTCTACAGACTATCTACACTGGCCAAGGTCAGTTACTTTTGTGAACCTGGATCTCTGGGAGCGGTAGGAGAAAGGATAATGTAGGTGGTAGAAAAACAATGGATATCAATAAAAATTCTAAAAATAAATTTTAAATGATTAAAAAGATTTTTTTCAAGTAAAGGACTAAAGAGGCAGACGAGGCCTGTGATCCCTTCCTGGTTTGGTCCTGTCGAATTGCTGGGTCATCCAGTCATCTTGATCTATGTCCGGCCACTGGACCCAGATGGCTCTGGAGGAGAGGGTGAGGCTGGTGACTACGCACAGCTCTGCCTCACTTAATCCAATTCACTTGCAAGTCATGGCATCGTCTACCTGAAGACGTGGTCCTCTTGGAGAACCCGAAGGACAAATCACGCACAACCTGTCAGATCAGAAATGTCTGACAGACCAATTTCTGATCACCTCCATAGAGTCACTTGGACAGCTTTTACCAACAGCAAACTAGGAGCTAAGTTTTGCTGCTATACTAAAGGAAACCAGGAAGAAAGATTAGAAAATTAAGGGCAAATTAGAAAATTTGCCCATCTCTGTCAAAGGATCACTTTAGATAAAAGACAAAGGCAAGGATTAGGCTCTTCGGGTCCTGGTAGCTATGATATCTGACTGAGTGTGGATTCTGCTTAAAACACTAGTGTTATGAGAGACCACGAAAGTATTCCAAATGGTACAAGAATATTTGACTAGAATGCCATCTTACAATTCTTACCAGGGGCCTTGAAACAGGATCAACGTGAAGTTAAAGCGTGTAACCTAACAACTGATCAGCTATCATAAAAGGATGAAGATTGTCCTACTGGGCAGATATGAGCAGTGGCTTTATTTTTAATATACAAACTTGGAGTTCCCAGGTCTAAATCTAATGGTTTTAGGCACCTGGGGTTTGACTAATTAAGTAGATCCAATGTGAAGCCTACCACCAAGGCTGGAGTCAGGAAGACGGGGGTTCAAATTTTGCCTCAGACACCTACTAGCTTAGTGACTCTGGGCAAGTCATTTAACCTTTGTCTTAGTTTCCTCATCTGTAAAAACATGGATGATAACAGCACCTTCTTCCCCAGGCTCTTGTAAGGATCAAATAAGATCAGATGGTAAAGTGTTCAGCAAATCTTAAAGAATCACCAAACAACAGGGAAAAGTCAGTTCTGGGTAGTGTAAATGTAAGTAGTTTCCCCAAGGGAGGAGGAAGGGCTTTATATAATGGAGGGAAAAGCAGGAAGAAGAAAGCTAGTACTCAGCTGACTGGAGGTGAAAAAGCCCCCAGAGCCTGACAAAACCAGGACTCTGTGTTCCCACCACTGCCAGGCACATCACCTACTGGTAAGATACATGACAAAGCCATGATTATAGCCCTCCTTCAAATACTGGCCAGTAGGAAGAGGGGCTCACTGGTAGCTTTTCATCTAAAATGTTTCAGACACATGGCTCCAGACCTTCAGGAGTCAAGGATCAAGGCTTCAGCTGGCTTGCAAAGTCCTCACTGGTGCCTCCTGTGTGCGGCTCAACATTCCCTAATGGCTTGCTGGCCTTCTGTCCTCACTCTCCCCCGTATGCACCACTTGCTTCTTCATCTGCAGTTCACATGATCTGTCTCCAGCTGCCGGGCCAAAAGCCTTATGGCCCCAGCTGAGCCCATGAGGGTCTCCTTCTCTGGCTCCTTCTTCCTGAAGTGCCTGCCCATCTCTTGGTTTTAAGACCTCACGAGATTCCAACTCCTCCAGCCTTCAAAAGCTCATGTGCAAGCTATAACCAATGTTTGAGACACAGCCTGATACACTGCCTCCAATAAATTCTGACTGGGTTTTGTAACCATACAAATCAATGCCCATTTCTCAATTCTAATTTAAAAGGAGCCATCTTGGACAACAGGACCCACAAGGAAATTAGCTGTCTACTAACACTCTCCATCTTGGATAATTACCCTTAACTTGATTAGAGGCCTGCTCCCTCCAGCTCCTTAAATGTTTAAAATCTTCTATTACTGCCCAGTTTTACCAGAGTACTATAGCCACAAATTTCCCAGAGTACTTTTCAGAAGGGCACCCTCTACTTTAGTCTTAGAACTGGGGGGGGGGGATGGGAGAGGGAGGCAGATAGGATAAGCTATTTGGCCTTATCTAAGGTCCCACAATAAGTGTGAGTTGAAACTTGAACCCAGGCCTCCAGACTCCCAAATCCAAGGTTTTGGCCTCTTCTAATTCCTAGTCAGAGGATTAACTGCACACCTGCCCACTCCCATCCCCACCCCTTCATCCAGGATCAGAAAAAGCATACACAACCACACATTTAGAACAGCAAAGGCCCTCAAAGGTCATCTAATCAAACATTTTACAGATGAGGAAGTTGAGGCAAAGTGGCTTTCCCAAGGTCACACAGGATGGGAACCCAAGGCCTCTTGACCTTCCATCTGGCACTCTTCTCACAAAACTGAACCACTCTTGTCTTCTGTGAGTAGAAAATAAGCCTAGACCTAAGTTAAGGCCAGAGAGAAAGCTCAGGATTGTCCTTTCACTAGACCCAAAGGAGGAAGAAGAGTCTGTTTCGCTGAATGATCTGGACACCAATGTCTCAAATGCACCCATTTTAAGTACAACATCCCTCAGGACCCATCTCATCTCTCTGGTAGGTAACAAGTCCTACTGAGAAACAAATCAAAAACTCGGAAACAAACAAGAAATCAAGGCCACAAATCTGAGGATGTCTTCCATATCAGACGTTTCCCTCACTGTGTGTATATGTTGTTTACTTTTGTCAGGCTTTTCGTGACCCATTTGGGCTCTTCTTGGCAAAGATACTGACGTGGGTTTTGTCATTTCCTTCTCCAGCTCATTTTACAGAGAAGGAAACTGAAGCAAACACAGTGAAGTGACTTGCCCAGGGTCACACAATACTGTCTAAGGCTGGATTTGAACTCAGGTCTTCCTAACTCCAGGCCCGGCCCTCTCTCCACTGGGCCACCTGGGTGCCCTTACTGTATGTAGTTTTATAAATAAGGGGATATGTTGTCTACTGCCCCTCAAGTTCTTTCCAATAAACAACCCCCCCAATAATTTGACCAGGAAAAAACTGAAATAACTTAAAATTCAGAAAATGGAAAAATAGGGCATCATATTAAAGCGATGCAAAGAACAGAATCATCCTGGGAAAAGTTACATCTGGATAACTTAGAATGACTCGTCCAAAAAAAAAATCAATCATGTCGGAGTAAGACCATTCCCAGGACGGTGACAGGCCCAGCAGTCTGCAAGAAGCCAAACTAAAGCCTCCTCACGCAACTGCTGCGAGTAACAGGCGGACCCGCGGGGTCCTGTCCTCCGTCTTCCAGTGAGGACTTGGGCTTCTTTCTACCTCCCAAACAGCACACCCGATGTTCTACAGACCTCACGTCAGGCGGTCCCAAAACGTCTGTCACCGGCCCTAAGAAATAAAAATGCCGTCTCCGTTCAGGCATCTGTTTAAGGCTTTGGAGCCAGCATGGCCCTGGGTTCAGATCCTGCCTCTGTGTGACCTCGGACAGGTCCCTCGACCTGTTGAGGCCTCAGGTTGGTCACCTATAAACTAAGGGTGCCGGTGGTCTTTCAGGCCCCTTCGATCTCTACTTGGGTGATCCTTCCTTCATTTTCCTGCCCTCTTAGAATCACAAAATGTTAGAGCTAAAAGAGTTTAGTATTCTAGCCCTGCCCCCTCCACCCCATCCTCCTCCTAACTTCAATCCACAGGAGAGCCAGGGACCCTAGGGCTTGGGGAAAGTCAGGGACCTGACCGAGGTCACCTTAGCCACCAGCAGAGCCAGACTTGAACTCCCAACCCAGCCCCTTCCTAGGGGCTACTTTCCACAGCTTGCCCCTCCTTCTGACCACTGTGCATTTTCTTCAGATCTTGTGGGGACGGAGGATTCTGATAGGAAAGGTGGAAGAGTCCCTGAATCTGGTGCCAGAGCATCAGTCCTACAAAGGTCTCTCTGTGGTGTGACATTTTAATCATGTGAGGTCCCAAGAAAAAAAAAGATGAAATCCACACAGCACCCCCAAAGCCCCTCATCAAACAAGGCTGCCGGCCCACAGAGCTGGGACAGAGAGCTCTAAGTGACAGGGAGAGTCCCTGCGAGGCGGCTTCCCAACAGTGACAGCCGTCCAGCAGTAGAGAGGGCTGTGTCACTTCAGACCAGCACCTACTACTTCCAACATGCAGGGCCTCACAGCCATAGAAAAGACCGAACCAGGGCCTGCCCTCTGGTGCAGAGGAATGCTTTCTGTCCTGACGATTAAATACAGGGCAGTTTGGGAAGGAAAAAGTCCTTAACAATGAGGGGTACCAGAAGGGCTTCTCAGAAGAGCTAAGCCTCAAAAGAAGATGGAAGCTCGGAGAGGCAAAAATGAGAAGGCCAGGCAGGAGAGTGCAGGGGAGGGGGGAGGGGAGCCCCTTAGGGGGTCAGTGTGGGGAAGCAGGAGGGAAAGTCCAGTTCTCTCAGAACTAATCCAGCAAGAAGGCCAGACTGAAAAATGATCAGGAAACCAAGGGCAGAGGCCCATGGCAGAAGATGGGATGTGGAATTTGGGGAGCAGCCAGGGATGTGGATGCCGGGGATCAGACTAGAAAGGCAGGTGGCAGTCAGACCGGGGAGGCCTGCACTGGCTCCCAGAAGCATGAGGGCGTGTCACCGTCAGCCACGATTCCTGATCCACGGGAGCAGGAAGCCAAGGAGGCCAAAACTGATGCTGTGAAGGGCTTTGGGGGCTAAAAGGGACAAGGTGGGGGGAGGGGGAGAGAAAGAGTCAAGGGCGATGCCAAGGTCACAAATCTGGGGGCCTGGGAAGATGGACGGCAGAAGAGTCTGGAGGAAAGATGGTGATTTAAGGCAGATGCACCCCAAAGGCCCCTGTGGGCGGTGCATAGGCAGAGGCTGAATATCAAGGAGACCCTCTTCTCTGCCTTCCACAGAGTCCATCAGGTTATGAGCTCCTGAGGGCAGGGCACATCTTTCACCTCTTTTTGTAGTCCCAGGGCTGTGCCGGGCACACAGTAGGCACTTCATAAGTGCTTAATGACTGACTGAATCTCCTCAGTCCCTAAGACGTCAGGGAGAAGAATCAGAGAAAAGGTGCCTCGTGTCCCAGGCAGCGGGGAGCCCCCAGGGCGGGGTGTGCTTAACTCCAGCATCTCCAAAGGCCCTTTCTCAGCCTCCTCTCTGATTCTAGCCTCTTGCCAGCTTGTAGCCCCGGCACAAGGACCAGCACCTGACTAGCGGCACGAACCTGGAAAAGATTTCAGATTCTGAGTCTCTGCGACAGAAGGGCTCGGGACTTATCTGGGCAAAGGGGGGTCACCACCACAGGACCTAAGCACGAGTCCCAGTAAACGGAACCACATCTGCGTTCTTCCCATGAGCCCAGCCGCGCATCTCAGGTGCGGTCTAAACTGCGGGGCTAGGAAGGGGCCTCGGAGATCGCCCCCACTCCGCAGAGCGAGGTCTGGGCCAAGGTCACCCGGTGGTCACCTGGGCTCCCAGGGCAGTTCCGCAGCCCCCCGCACTGACCCTGGGATGCTCGGGCAGTGGATGTAGGGCGTGGCCGGCCGGAGCCTCTCACTACAAACACCAGTAAGTGACACATCACATTTCCACCAGAGTCTGGGTGGCCCCCGCCCCGGCCCCTCCTCAGACGCCCCCTTCTCCTGGGCCAAGCAGAAGGATGAACAGCGGCACTCCCAGGAGCTGGGGTCTGCAGCGGGGACCAAGTCCTGCCAATGGGAAAGGTGGAAGATGGCCCCTCCCCCAGGGCCTCCAGGTCAGGGGCCCGGGAGTGGTCAGCGAGGGGTTGGGGCGCCGAGGATATGGAGGGGGATGGGCGTGAAGGACAAGCAGGGGCTGGCGGGGCAGCTGAGGGACATCAAGGCGGGGGGGCGAGG